>CM028343.1:42181457-42629474 GCA_016618105.1 Dendrobium huoshanense | reverse complement strand
AGTTGTTCTGTGAGCAAACAAACAGATAAATAAATGAATAAATATACAAATTTAATATTAAATGCATCCATATTTGTTCTATCGGTGTTATATATATATAATATTAATGTTTTAAATGTTAGATATATAAATAGTATGAAATAAACTGATATCACAAACATGAAAGACTTACTATCTCCACCACTTCCACACTATACTATAAAAGCCAATGTGCATCCACTAACATACAATATATAATCAAAAGAAAACCTATTTGTATATATAAATAACATGATAGCCATACATAAACCACTATTTTTTCCTTCTTCTTGAACCTTCACTAGAACAAAAACCTCATGGCTTATGCTGCCTTTTAGGCTTACACGACAAACTCCCAAGCGTATGCTCATTCCCATACCGGCTTGGCGCCGACGGCGGCACCCGGAGCTCCCTCGGCATACATCCTTCCACCTCCCTTCCATAGAAAACTCTCTCCTTCTCCATCAATATAGTATGATTAGTACCCTCAAGCTTCTTCAATGGCCTAGCTGCCATTGCTGCAGGAAAAGGTGAGAAGAGAAGTATAAGGAGGAGAAAAGTAATGGAGAGAAGAAGACTAGTGGCCATGGATTCAGTACTGCTTAGAGAACTTTAGGAGTTCTGCTTTTAAGGAGAGCGAGGAGCTTCTTAATTAAATGGACTCGTGAGGACAGGTCAGCGCTCAGAGGGACCCAACTCACCATTAAACAGCTCATTGCATACCAGGATTCTGTACTTTAAGGTGGTCGTGAGCTCCTTTTCTGAGGTATAAACAGTATTATCCTTTTGATTTTTGATTTTTTTTTTCAATTTTTTTTTCTCGACGTGGGGGAGATGGATGGTTGATGAGATGTGCAAGCCCGTGTTAGAATTTTCTTTTAATAAATATATATATTTTAAACTGCATTAACTAAGGTTTGTAGAGCAAACATAGCTGGCTTAATTACTCCAACGATATGGCGAGGATTAATTTATTAGCAATTCTCTTATCCACGTACGTACACAACAGCACTTTATTTTTTCAGATTATATATTATATGTATAAAAATATTTTGCATGGAAAGATGGTGAAGACGATGGATATATTTTATTATATATATATATATATATATATATATATATATATATATATATATATATATATATATATATATATATATATATATTCTAAAATAATATAATTTTAATTTTAATGGGTGTAAATAATATTTCTTTTAATGTATATTTGTTGAGCCACACACTCAAAAACGTGTGAAAGGAGCGAAAATCGGTGACTCAAGTGACGGTCGATGGGTGGACACATCACTTGAAGGGTCAATGACATCCGTTCGCCAAAATTTGAACTGACAGAGGACCTATGCTTAAAATGAAAGTATAGGGAGCGAAACTTAAACCACTAAACGAGAAACATGACCTAATATTCGACATAAAAATACAAAATGAAATAACAAGATTAAAATGCAAATATGCAAGAACTCGTGGTGAATAGGCCCTCAGTGCACATGAATGATGGGTGATAAAGTTCAATTAATTTGCAGTGTTTAAACAATCAGAAGCAGTCATCAACAAGCAATACAAGCAAATACATTGAACACTGCAAGCAATGAAAATTGACATGCAACGAATGCAATGAATTGCCAACCAATGTGCGTTTGAAGGATTTGAGACTAGTGTAGCTTGTATACAGTTAATGATATAATCAATTGCAAACGAGTACATTAAACTCCTACAAGCAAAAGGGGTTGATATGCTATAAATTGTGATGAGTTATTAACCAAAGTATGTTTGAGGAATTCAAAATAAATGTGGATTACACACAATTAATGCCACAACATTATTAACTTGCTTGTAAGTAACAATGAGCAACATGCAACAAATGTAGCATCTTCCTTATGCTCGACATCAGCCAGTTTATGGGTATAATGGCCAAGTGATGACAACAAACAAAATTTGCTCAACATTAGTTAACTAACAAGCAAGTGCATCCATCCGCTTCTGAGTGACGACAACGGATATAACAACTCACCAATCACTGTGCGTAGATAAGTCAATATCAGTTAGCTGATGAATAAGTGTAGTAACTTGTTCATGAGCAACAACAACAAAAGCATCGACCTGCCGGCTTACATGCATGACGAATTTAGTGGTGAATGCGGTACATCTGATGCACATACCACATGACACATATGAGTAAGAATCAAGAACCTATAATAAGTACAAGCATCTACAAGAAATTATAGGAAGTTTGGCGTGATTGCAACAGTTAACCTACGAGTTGGAGAGGTGATGGAAAAAGTCTTGCAATGTACCCAACGACCCTTCTTACGAGCAACAATGGTAGATACGTTGCAAATATGATAGGTCTTCTGCAAACACAGACATACACACAATATGCCATCTATAAGTGGATATAAAAGGAGTTCAATAAGGGTAGAGACCTACGAGTCATTACATGAGGCTCGTCATGTGTACAAATCATTATCTACAAGAAAATGCAGAAGAACCATAATAAATACAAATGCTTGCAAGTGACAATAGTGGACATACTGCATTTGTAGTGGATCCTCTATAAGCATAAGCAAGAAGATCGTAGTGAGCGTGACACACTATCTATAGGCAAAAGCAATGAGTTTGTGAAATGAAAGCATCTATGAGCAATTGCAGGGAATTTATAATGCATAATAAGTCATCTGCAAGAAGCAACAAAAAACTCATGATGTAACGACACACTACCAGATTTGGAACACTTATATGAGCAGACATAATGAGTTTATAAATTCCCAAGTGGGAAACAGTTCATATGCAAGAAGAAGAAAATAAGCATAATATAACCCCACGCCACCAGATCTACAACACTCATACGAGCGAACATAAGGGTTTTATAAATCCCCAAGTGGGGCCCAGTGCATTCATGAACAACAGCTCATATGTAAGAAGTAGCAAATAACCATAGTGCAATAGCATGCCACCATATCAACAACATGCATACTAGCAGACAGAACGAGTCAACCAATTCCAAAAGAAGGGAAAAAAAAAAAATGCATACCTCTCAACAAGGTTTAGTTGCATAGTTGTTTGTTAAAAACCCTCTCATCAAAAATGCATCCTGACACATTTGTAGCATGCATATATTTACAATATGTAGGAGCATCATGCAAATATATCACCCGCCATACAAATGCACCATGCCCTGGCGAGACATTACATCAGCATATAAATGCTTCATGCACTGCATAAAAACACTGAGTCGATGTGCAAATGTATTATGTAAGCAAATAGATGATGAATGAGTACATCTTACATGCATGTAAAATGCTACTATATCAAGTCATTACACAATATGCAAAACATCATGCCAATATGATTAAATAATGTGCAAATGCAAAATGCATCATGTATGTATATATGCAAATATGTTGCATATATCTACCAACTGCATATAAATTACTACCATATGAAAGTATCATGTAGAATGCATAAAAAGACATACCCACATGAGCCCGATAATGTATGCACACACATGACTTCTGAGGATTCCACATGGGTTAAAAAAATAAACTTAGGTTTGAGCCTGATCATTCGATATGAATAGATACATAGGAGTTGACATGGCTCAAACCATCTAATAAATGCACGATTGCTCGCCAACCGAGATATTTG
Organism: Dendrobium huoshanense; assembly: GCA_016618105.1. Classification (NCBI taxonomy): domain Eukaryota; kingdom Viridiplantae; phylum Streptophyta; class Magnoliopsida; order Asparagales; family Orchidaceae; genus Dendrobium; species Dendrobium huoshanense. Next base: position 42,625,796 of record CM028343.1, on the reverse strand, counting down.
TTTGATATATTCATATTAGGCCATTAAGGTTTATATATAACAAGAAAAATTCACTAATAAAAGCATAAAGCCGACAACGAATCTGATCCTTTATTTGTAAGTAGACAAAGTCGATAGGTTCGACCAACATACTAAATTGCTCATAAGTAATCCGATGATGGCTGTATTGAATATTTATCTCAACCGAAGAGGACCTTAAATATTTAAAAATGCCTCTCAAATTTTCGAATGCCCATAAAAATCTAAAATTTCAAAAATCACCCAAAATCAATATATTTAAAAAGAAACAAGTCATAAAAACACTTAAAGTAAAATTCATTTGTGAAAAAAATCTGAAAATCACTGTATATAGCTCACAAAGAGCAAAAAACTGGTTGAGAATATCACTGGGATCTATTCTCAATCCATCTCTTGCCAATGAGAATGTGACATGTGTTCTCTAATTAGTGGTTTTGTTGCCAAATGATACCACATGCAAACGATTATGATCAAGACTCTATAACCGGGTGTTTTGCCATCAAATGACACCATTAAATTACGATTATAGTTAGAGTCTGTATATTCCTTAACAACGCTAAATCATTGAGTAATGAATCAATATGATATAACCAATAGGGCACAAAGCCCTCTGTTAGCTAAAGTTGCATAATTCAAATTTATCCCTTTAGACAAATATTCACCCTAAATCTACGAGGCACACTTGCACGAATCAACCCATTACTGTCAATATAAGGATCCTTCTATTAGGTTGGGTCGACTACCTCCTCTGACTGCGTAGACTAGGGATCATGATGACCCGAGATGATGGAACTATGAGATCTTGATCGAGTCTATCATCATTCCCCCCATGATCCACTTTAAAATGCAAGGTGGTAAATTTCTAATTTTAAATATTAAAATTTCAGTTGGTGTTGTTAGTTGCTTCATGTCTGACTCTGGAAGAAATCATTGGATTTTTTTGAAGTGGATTCTTAGATAGATTAAAAGCTCGTTGCTCGTTGAATCTGGGAGTATTATATATATGGAGCTGGAGCTAGGAATGATGAAGCTATTTCAGTTTTATAGACTCTAATTTTGCAGGCTGCTTGGATACCAGGAGATCAATTTTATGTTATATTTTCATTGTATTTGGCAGCATTGTTAACTGGAAGTTAGTTCAACAAACAACTATTGCATTCTCTAACACTGAAGCTGCGTTTATAGCTGCTGTGGAGGCTATAAAAGTAGGAATTTGCTTATAGGGATTTCTGAAGTTGTTGGGTTTTCTAAAATATAAATGACTATGTTTTGTAATAAGCAAAGTGCTATACACTTATGCAAAGTTTCTTTGAAGTGCTGTTTTATATTAGTTTGTATGTTTAAAGTGGTTAGGGAGTTCTAAAAAACTGATTTAAGAAGCAATAAGAAAGTCGTCCCAAACGAAGCCAAGCTTTCTCATTGCTTTTTACTACAAAAAATTCTAATTTAAGAAGATTTTTAATTAAGAAGTTGTTTTAGAAAGCATTAAAAAAGCTGTCCCAAACGAAATCTAATTTAATGTTGAGCAATATATTATTTTTGTCATATCCTGAGCAAATTTACTGGTTAATGATTTTACATTACTGTTTTATATTTTTTCCTGAAAGTTTTTGGATTTGAGTTTATAGATGTCTTTTGGCAAGCTGCTGTTTAGAATAGGTTAAAAATAGCTGGGTTATAGGTAGCTGTGGTGAGTGTGTTTTTCTATATTGCCAAAAGGTAGCTAAATTGGTTGCCTCAGTCTGAGACAAAGAGAGACATTCTGATATATTATTCATTGTAAGGATTTCAACAAATTCTTTCTAATTTAGCTTTTAGATTCGGTGTGTCTGCTTGATATTTAGTTCTGAATGTATTATTTTCAAATATTTCAAGACTAAAGGTTTTGTTTGGGTCCTTTGGGAGGACTTTTTATTGCTTTTTAAAACAGAGTTTTAAGAAGCAATAAAAAAGTCATCCCAAATGAAGCATAAGTTCTGTATTTTTTATAAAAATTAAGATTTCATTTAGGACATCTTTCTTATTACTTTATGAATCAGTTTTTTAGTATATAATTTTTTTGAATTAAAAATTTTTGTGCAAGAAAGCTGCTTCATAAAGCAGTAAGAAAGCTATCTCAGCCGAAGTCTAAGATATCAAATCCATTCTCTTTACTGCTATAAAGTTTCTAGCGTGTTACATGCATCCACTTCTCAAGTTTTTTATTTTTATTTTTTAAAATAATCATCTTCTCGGTTAGGAGAGTAGATGTATTGGATTTGACCTATAAAAACACGTCTGAGGCTAGAAAATATTAGAAATGAGTTTTTTTTATTAAATTTAAATGTAGTGAGATAATGAAAGACTTGATATTTTTGCTGTTGTTACCCAATTTTATTCAATTCAGTAAGCTTTTATTTATTTTGCTAAACTCATATACAAAATTCACGTCTGAGGCATGTTTATGCTGAGCGGTTTTAAATGGCCTCAAAACATTGCTCGATCATATAAATTATGCTACTTTGACAATCTCTCTCTCTCTATCTCTCTCTACATGCATTTATAAATACTTCGGAACTCTTAAAGGCTGATGCCCATCGTGCCAACAAGCTACAACAGAAAGATTAATGAAGTTTTATAATATATATATATATCGTTACAAAACACTGTACATTCTTCACAAAAAAGACTTTATAAAACTAAATGAAATTTAAATGCTGATACAACTCCATCACATGACTGCAATAAATTCCAGACAGCTACTGACTATCTTCTCCTTAATTTATCTTTATTTACAAGCAAGCAACAATACGCCACAATACAGAAAAAATTATTCTGTGCTGCGTCCGAAGGCTAATTCGGACACGTCACCAGAGGCCCAGTGCATTCAGTGATGTGGAACGTCTGGATTTGCCTCCGAAAGCGTTCGGACACCACACATAATAATCTCTCCACAATGCAGCTCACCTTAATTGGTGTCTTATTTGGGAGCTTCGGCTTCCAAACAAAGAGGACTTGGGTTTGAGTGATCTTGCGTATGTGATGTGTGTGTGAATTTGCCTTAATTGACCTCAAAAGTTACCATCCATCCCCCACATTGTTACACGTTCAAGCTCAACATTACATGCATTGCAATAAATAAAAATAGACACAACTACAACATAACCCGCATATATTCACAGTGAAGCTAATAGTAATTAAGATATGCAACTAGTTTTGACAAAATAAAAAGAAAAAAATATAAATTTGTAAGAAATTTATAAATAATATATTATAAAATGAAGTATACATTTGTAATAATAATTTGCATATGTTAACCAAGTAAATGGATTATTTTGTTGCATTTGAGAGTTCATCTTCATATAAATAAATTTATTATTGTCATCAAAGATAACTTGCCTAGCAGTATCAAACCAATTTGATACTGCTTGTAATGGGTTAAATGGGTTAGTAGTTAAATAACTATATGTAAAAAGGAGTTTGAGTTGTGTTAGTGCTTAATAGATAGTTAATATGAGTCCATAAGGGTTTTAATTATATAAGTACTTTATATTAGGAGTATTAGGAATGCAATGAAGAAATAATATAAGCTTTCTTCTTGAATCTTGGATGGTACCAGCTCTTCAAAATTAAGAAGGACATATATTTGATCAATTATTTATTTTATGGGTGCTTGTATATAATTTGTCATTTTTGATGTAAGCGGGGATTCTTGGGATGTTTAAAATTTGAAAGATAATTTGTGCGACATTTGATTTTTTCCATCATCAATATTTTGGGTACTTATGTCTATCTTGTTTGAATACAAACTTTAATATACATGGAGAAAAAAAAAATCAAACATGTTGAATCCATATTTGTCCAATGGATAATACCCAACTTTACTAGTAGATTTGTCTAAAAAGCTTGAGAACCTATTTGTGAGAATGGTGAATAGAGAGAAGCGAATAGAGGTGAATGGGCTAGCAAAATCTTTATTATCTCAGTTAAGATTATAAGAATAAGCTTAAAGTCCAAAGGTCAAAAGAACCCCTCCGCCCCAAAGTCTCCCAAATTGTTTCTCAACACCCTTTATTTATAAGATTTTGAGGGTTGCAAGAATGACTACACAAAGAAAAATAGAAATATGGCTACACAAAAATACCCATACAATGATATACGCTAATTTATGGCACATGACACCTCCTGATTGACTATAGGAGGATGAAGTCTTTGATCTGATGAGCTATCTGTCATCAGGTGAGCTCAATAGGGAAAACATATGTGTGAGGAGAGTCTTGATGAGAGATGGACATAAATTCAGCGAGTCGTCTCATTGGATTAACGATTGACATAGAAAGCTCAATGTCTACCAATTGAGGAAGGCAAATCGAGGTGTTAGAGCGGATGTTGATTACCTTTGTTTGGTAGGAGGCCAGTATAATCAAATGAGTGAGGGGTCACTAAGGTAATCACTTTCCTGTAAATAAGTTTGGTGGGCTTTAGGATTAAGAGCTTGATTGAGATGAGTGGTGATCTTTCTTCATAGCGAGAAATCTCTTGATCGCCTGAAGTAGGGCGAGCTATTAGATGGATGTGTGCTAGTGACACCCTCTCCTTAGGCAAGTTCCTTTAGTAGTCACGGGTGAGTCCTTTGAAGCATATACTCCATAGAATAAATATCTTTGTCTTGACCCGGTTGCCACCTATGAAAAAACCTAAGAAAAGGCGAGTAAGGGTGTATAAAACATATTACTTATCTAAATATAATTCATATATACATGGAGACAACTCATCTATGGACTCATTATATTCCTTAATTTTTTCTTGAAAATTTCATATAACTGTGATTTACTAATAAAATTAAAGATTAATCAAGAAAATTATCGAAATGATTCAACAAAAAAAGTTGATCATAATACCTCTAAAAAAATAAAAATATTGATGTTAGATGATTCTCCTAATCATTATCTTAAATGTCAAATTAATGAGCGAGTGGATGAAAATACTATCTCTAACTTCCAAAGATCATCATTAAGTTCATTTCTAGCCTTTTAAAAAAGAAATACCTTCTTTCAATATTTGTACACCAAATTAACTTCAAAAGTTGATTACAAAATGAGATATATAGTTATGCAGTTAAACATATGATAATGTGTGCCTTTATAACATGTAAAATAAAAGTTCTCCATATTTAGGATAGGTCTTAAATTTGATGCATATTCATCTAGAACTTTTAAGGTTATTACCAACAAGTAAATCTCATGACTTTTCTTTTCTGTTAAAAGAATTGATGCTATAACCTTTTATTGTCAACATTGATCAAATATAAGACATATCAATTACAATACTTCTCTAAATATTTCTAATCTTTTGATTTATTAACAAAATTCATGATAATGTTGAATGTATTGTTAATGTCATTTTCTTTTAGATATACATTATATCAAAGTTCTAATATGAAAGATGAGTGTTCCGGAAAGAAAACTCCTAGAAAAAGATTTTTTTAATCCAATTATACTCTTTACTAACGATAGGAAAATTTTCTTTTGTATCCTTTATTTTAAATGTAGTTTATTCATATGCATTTAACTTTTTATGAATCACTTCTCCAATAGCTATGATGGCGGATCATCTTTTTCGATCACTCTCTTTTAAAACTCTTCTCTTTGAAATATGCAATTATGGTCTATAGTTAAGAATCTTTGATGGCATTCAAACAAAGGGTGTTTTTTATGTGAAAGTAGAAAATTACCTTTAAATTATTCAGATGATATGGGAAAACATATTGTGTATGCTCCATCCATATAATAATGAATTAATAGCCTAAATAAAATAATTGATTGCTACATGATGATTGGACTTATAATAAAATTTTATTTATATTATTGTTATTTAAATAGCTGTTGAGAAGATATAGATTTCTATAGAGGAGTTCCATAATTCAATGTATACTTATTCTTTCAACATTTATAGTGCCGACACAATTCTTCTAATTAGTTTATACTCTTATTTGGATGTTAAAATAATCACTAGTTTTGAATATCTAAAGCTTCTTAGCCTCAAAGCAGTGGATGACTTTTATGCAAGTATAAATCATTTCATTCATCATGTTTAAGTGTAATGATCGAAGATGGAGTTCTCTAAGGAAGCCTCCATAAATAAGCTTAGGATTAGCCCTAAAATTTGATAGGTATATTTTAAAAATATCTTTTATTAGGTTATTTAGTGACTTTCTTATTTAGGTAAATGATAGATAGATAAAAAAAGTTCACCAATATTATCTAGCATGCACTCAACTGATTAAGAAGGACTCTATCCAATTTAGCCAAGTTATTACTAATATTAAATGGGAAGGAATTAAACTATGCTTAAGCATATCCCTTAAACATAGTAGGAAGCACTTAGTCTAAGAACATGTTAAAGTTGCATAAGATATTCTTAATAGCCTTTTATATTCTAGCTTGGTAAAAGAGATAAGTAAGGTTATCATATGGATTGATGGAAAAAAAATTGTAGACTTGACCCAAATATGATTATGAATAACAAATGTGAATAAAGAGAGCTCATCAAATTCTTGATTGGAGTTGAAGAAGGGGGGAGGGGAGGTGAATCCTTGCCACCCAAAGGAATTTCTTCTTATTAGGGTTCATGATGCAACCGTCATTCTTATGAAGAGACCTAGTTTACATGTCTATTTATAATTGCTAGTTGATTGGGAACTATTTAGTTTGCAATGCATAGATTGCTTTAGCTTGTAGTATTATAAATATGAATAATCATCCTATGGCCTAGGAGAGGGGAAAACATTGACACACCATTTGGATTTCTCCATATGTGTATTATTAGGGATATGATTCATACAACATAATAAATTAAGAGAAAAATGAGTTCTACAATTATTAAATCATGTTGGTATTATTTGATAGGATTATCACAAGAGGTGAGGGATTGCAAGCCATGACTCCTTCATATATTAAATTTAATCCTTAAGGGAAAAAGTAGATATTTATACACTTGTGGAGTTTATTCTTACTATAAATAAAAATTAAATATGATAAGAGTTGATCTTATGTGCTACCCTTAATTTTTAAATTTATTCTTTATCTAGGGAGGGCTAATTCCCATCTCGGCAAAAGAAATCCCTACCCACCCCTCTGCAAAGGGAAAAAAAAATCATTTGACATGTTATGTTTGTTGGGCATATGTTGATATAGATGTTTAAGGGGTTTTAAGATCCTTAGTCTCATACAAACTTCTCTTATATTAAATTAGAAATGCTGGGATAATTTCTAATAAATGATGCCAAACCATCACATGCTAACAAAGATATTAAACCACTCAATATTAGTAAGGGAAACAATCATTTTAATTGATTCACTTAATATATACAAATAATTAAGAAAATGGATAAGCGCACCCTGAAGAATGGTTTATCAAGAACATGCTTTGATTTATATGTTAGTGATTGAATTTCTAGGTAAGAGATGGTCATCAAGACCTCCTTACAAATAGACATGATATGTGGATTGTCTTTACCGTTTCTTCTCTATGGAGTATTTGATATAAGCACTAGGATAAATATTTTTTAGTACTTTGGTGAATTATAAAACTAATAGACAAGCCATATCATCTTTGAGATCCATAATTAAATTCTCCTTAATGATGATTATTTAGGTATTTTGTCCAATCAAATGGTTGAGAATTAAGCCTCACTAATTTTGAGATTTGTTTTGGACAATCATATCATTGGTGGTGAATTGAAGGATGAATTAATGAAGTTCTTAGATCATAAGATTAGAATTATCGAGATGTGAATATGATCATCAAACTTATGTTGATGGCTTTGAAACCAATGACTAAGATGATTTGAGTTTGGCATTTATTTTAGGAACCCAATATTAATGCCTATTTAACTAAACTTGATTAGATGGTTGGCATCAATCTTGATTTGATCTAGCATTGTAGGAGATAAAAGGGACCTTTGTCCCAATTGACTCAATTGACTCAATATGCAAGGATCTTAACACTAATTTTATTATCTTTGATTTTATGAATGAAATTAATTTAGAGATTTACTTTTTTATGTCACTTTAGTTGACATTAACTATAGCAAAATCACATATTACCGGCGGTCTTTTCCGATAGAAATTGATCATTTTCTGATGGTTTTAGAATTTACCGACGATTTTTCGGCAGGAAAATTTTCACTGGTAAAACCTGCATAGGAAAAATTTTTCTGGCGGCATTTTCTGAAGGCTATTCGGCGGAACTATGCTGCCGAAAAATAAAAAAATTAATTTAAAAAAATCGCTCTGCCAGGCCGCTTGCCTTTCCGCGCTGCTCGGAGGCACTCCCGTGCTACCCACCAAACTGCCCAAAGCCCCCACCCGCCTTGTCGCATTACCCAGAGGTACTCCCGTGATAGCCACCCAGCTGCCCGAAGCCCTTGCCCACGCTGCACAACTGCCGAAGCCCTGCCCGCCCATCTGCCCACACACCTACATCCCATGAGATTCGAACTCCGGCTAGTTAGAGATTTTTCTAACACCCAACCAGATTGCTACATAGAATAATAAGTTTTAATTTTTTTGTTTTTTTATATTTAAATCATATATAATTGCCCAAAATTAAAAATTTATATTAAATTTACTAATTAATTTTATAATGAAATTAAATAATTAATAATTAATTTAAAAATTAATAATTACTAATTAATTTAAGAATGAAAAATAATTAAAATAAGGTATTACAATTAAAATTTAATTTAAACAAATTATTAACTTAATAATTAATTAAATTACTTTTAAATTTACTAATTACAAAAAATAAAATTTTAATTTAATTTAAATAATAATTTTTAATTTAAATCTTTTTACTTAAATTAATGAAATAGTTAACTTAAATTAGTTAATTTTTTTTTTAATATTTTTGTTAAATCATTTAAATTGTTAAATTTTTAATCATTTTAGTTAAATTATTTAAAATCCACTGGAAATCTAAAAAAGCCGCCGGAAAATTATGTCAGAAAGAAACAGCCGAAAATTTCCACCAGAAAAGCTGTCTCATTGCCTTCGGTCGGAAAGCCATTGGAAAGCAGCCGAAAAATTGATGGTCGGAAGGCCGTTGGAAAATCTCGCCTATAATGGATGATTTTCCTGTAGTGATTGTTTATCTTATATTTGATCTCAAAAATATATGTTGACAAATTAAAGTATATACTGAGAGATGCTATTTGAGTCAAAATTTTGGGGACAGAAAGGTGCATAACTTAGATTTCGCTGGAGAAAACAATACCTAAATGGTCAATATGGCTTAGCAAAGAAAAGGTGGAATATTCGAACTTTCTTTAGGATAGCTTTTTTACTACTTTTTAAAGTAAATTTTAGTATAAAATTTTAAGTTCAAGAAATTTTTGTATAAAAAGTTGTTTTAGAAAACAGTAAAAAAAGTTTTATCAAACCAAGTCTATATTTTATATGAAAGGGAGGACAGATCAATCTTTTAATTAATTTTTTTAGAGTTTTTACTAAACTCATTATAAATGATAGTTTAGTAATATTTTTCTGTTACTGAAATAGTTTGCATAATTTTAAGAGGAGCTAATTCTTGTATTGTATGACTTCTATTTGCCATTTTAAATTCAAATTCATCTAAATATTAAAACTATTACATGGCACATAAATAATTCTATTTTAAATTTTTTATTTATTTATAACGGTAAAACTGTCATGCTATTTTTCTGAAATTACACTATTTTTTGAGCTAGAAATTAAATTAAATTCATATTTACTTAATTTTTTATTTTATCAACCAATAAACTTTCTAATTCAAGTTGGAAAATTTGCTCTTAATTGAATTTTTAGTCTTATAGCACAGCCAATGACTCATTATACAACAAAAAGTTTTATCAACATTTTTTTAAAAATGCATAATCATTAATATACACTGCATATAAAATTTAGGCTTCATTTGAGACGACTTTTTTAATAGTTTGTAATGCTGCTGTAGAGAAAATAATCCTTTAAAGTTGTTATAGAAATCTACTTTCCTGTTCCCAAATTTTTTGAAAGTAACGAAAAAATAATGATCAAATAGAAAGCATAGTTTATGATAATTTTTTTACTCCTTTACTTTTCAGACTACATTTATAAGTTTTATTTAACAACTATTTCTTCGTTGGTTTCAAAACTTTTTTACACTATTAAGCTATTTTCTACATCAGCTTTAAAAAAATATATATATTTTTTATAACAACTTTATAATCACTTTTATAAAAAACTGAAGCAGTCCCAAACGAACTCTTAAGCTTCATTTGGGACGGCTTTTTTACTGCTTATTAAAGTAACTTTTTAATAAAAAATTAAAATCTATTCCAACTGAAGCTTTAAGTAGTAGTATTATTGTACTCAATGGGTCCATTCATGCTTCTATCAGACGTATATCCAACTGCAGATTCGTCAACGGGCAGGTTAGTTGACCTTGACCGCTTCCTGAAACGCTGGAGGATTACTATCAAAAGTCAACTTTAAAAAGTCAGATTGGTATATAAAAGCCACGAGCATGTGATTCTTCATCGGCACTCAACGCCTCAACTGTCCCAGCTATATAGCCGATACATCTCACTGTACGAGTTTTGAGTTTTCTATTTTATATATTTTTTATTCTCTTAATTGTTTGGTAAGATATCACATCATAGCTGACTCTCTCTTGAATTATGAGAAGGGTTGAAGAAAAAAAATTACACATAAAACATAGAATGTGATTTAATTGATTGATGTGCATGCCATGCATCATATAATTAAGTTTTTTTTTTCTGAAAGTTTATTTTTTGAGATTTTGGTTTCATTTGGGACAGCTTTCTTACTGTTTTGTAAAATTATTTTTTTAGTACAAAAATATCTAAAAAATAAAAAAAATAGTGGTCTAAAACTGTCCAGAACGAAGCCTTTGTGATTGCTATATTTCACGTAGTCATGGGTCATCGGGCTTACAATATTCATTCATCTTAGCGCGATGAGTGGTTTCCAACGTCTTTGCAAGCTTGAATGTCTATTTTCTTCAAATCTGAATATGAGTGCGATGAATCGTATCATTTGAAAATTTGATCTGTCATCTTTATTGAGGTCGCAATGTTGATGCGAAGAAGCCCGCCCTTATGATCTCTACTAGATGGAGGTGGGGCATTCACTTAAAATAGCTGCTTCCATTTGTAGCCAACCTACCCTAGATCAGTTAGGTTAGTTGGGTCCATCTATAATGGCTTCATTTCTAACTTTTTTTATAAATCATGACTGAATCTATGAATAAATCTTTGATCAATGCAACAGAGGAAGATTTACTTGAACTTTTAAGAGGAGTTTTATAGAACTTGGGATAAGATTTTGCTAGAACCCTCATTGCCAAATTTTAAGTTCAACGTGCAACTCAATTGGATATAAAGCTATTTGTTATCAGAAAAATTTTACCCAAACAATCTTATGGGATAGACTGGCATAACTTCAAATTTCTACTCATCTAACTCACATGATGATGAGTATGCGGTTACTTGTGATGAACTTGATGATATCCTTTATTGATGCGCTATCCTCTCCTCTTTGGTGAAAATTGGCTTATCTATCTTAGCCAAAGAAGCAAATATTGTTTCTACTCTGGATGCTTGATCCCTTTAATATTAACTACTTTATGGTTTATTATATTCATTCCTCATATATGCTTCTACATAAAAGTAAAATGTTTTTTTTTGAACAACTAATATTTGATCCTAAAGTAGAGTATGAAGACTTTGGTGTTAAAGATTGAGAAGTTTTCACGACTTTAGAAGCTTAGGGCTTTAGATAATTAAGGCTTTATTTAGGATAGCTTTCTTACTTCTTTCTAAAACAATTTTTTAATACATAAATTTCTTGAAGTAGAAAATTTTGTTATAGAAAACTATTTTAGAAAGTAGTAAGAAAGCTATCCTAAACGAAGCCTAAGTTGTATTATGTTCTAATATAACAAAATCTTATGAAGGTACTCATAGAGTGTTCAAATATTAATGGTATTGTGAGTGCTAAAAATAATGTAGATATAGATCTTTTGTTGATTGAGTTCTGTTAAATGGATGAGGTTTTGACAAAGGACAAAAAGGAAATAACAAAAGCTCTTCCAATGAAGGGGTTAATAGAGGGGTTATATTATTCAAGCCAAAAGTTCCTCCAATTAATTTTAATAGAAGTATTATATATTATAAATGCAGAAAAGTACACATATATAATTACACCTTAATGAATTTAATTTTTTTATTCAAGATTTAGAAATTTTTTAGTGAAAGTTGATGATGAAGCTTAACCTTATTTTTTATGTATTTATTCCTCATTTATAAAAAGTTTTATGAGGGACCAATTAGTTTAGAATGTGATCAATTTAATTCTTTATAAATTTATCATTGCCAAGCATAAGGTTGTTGAAGATGACATATAATATGAGGGATTACTATTTATAGAAAGATTATTTAAAAACTGTTCTACCTATAAAAGTAATAGAAGTCTCACCAAAATTTCAAGAAGTGTCTCACTTTTATTATAAAAAAATTTGACATAGAAGAGATATATTCATACTTTAAATATGAATGAATATGAAGTAAATGGAAACCATAATGATAAGAAATTAGCATATACTGGGGTTTTACGTATTAGTTTGATGCTAATTGAGTGATGTTATTTTAGCCACAATTATGGTAGATGTAGTAATTATTATATTTTAGTGTTAAGTTACTCATATCATATATGTCTTGATAAGAAGTTAGTTTCTGCTTTGACCAATATGATAGTGGTTATATCTCTATGATAATATTGTAATATGTATGATAATTAGTCTTGGTAATGTGAAGTTGAACATTTACGATGGTGTGAATAAAACTTTAATAGGTATTAGGCATTTACTTAAAGAAGAATATGATATATTTAAGTAATTTCATATATTAGTTTAATGAAGATTAAGTAATGTTCTTTTGGCCACTACTTTAGTTGGAGCACCATAAATAGTTTCTAGCCGCTCATATCATATATATCTTGATAAAAAATTAGTTTCTTCTTATGGGTTAAGTGATAGTGGTTATAATTGTAAGAAAAATAATGAAATTTTGAGATATTCGGTTTAGGTTATGTGAAGTTGAACATTCATGATTGTGTTGATAAAACCTTAATACGACAACATAAACTTAAGGAAAAATTTGATATATTTGAGGATTCTTATATATTGTCACTTACTATATAAAAATGTAGTGGATCAATCCCTATAACAGTAAGGGATGGATGCAAGATTTCTTATGTGAAGAAATCTAAGATGTTCCCTCTTATGAAAAGGAATGAAAAATGATTACAATGTCTCTTACCTCTAACTAAAGATAAAAATTGTTGTTCAAAATCACTTTGATCGGGAGTGATCAATGATGATCTCTTTGATTTATGGGATCTAGAAGGATCATGAGAGTTGGAGGGTCTCATACAATGCTTATATTTGCAAGGAATTGAAGTTTATTTCATAATGTATTAAATTAAAATTATAAATTATAGGGATTTAGGCAAACTTTGATCTAGAAGGGCTTGAGTCATGTTGATCACTATTAGAGCTTTGTCTGATCATGATAAGCAAGTATGTTGGAGTAGGCTTTGATTGAGGATGATTGGGTTAACCTAGATGATTTCATAATGAGCACTTATTAAAGCTTGAAGGTTCCTAATATTAGAGCTAAATAATGTGCTGGGGTTTGACTAGGGATGAATGCTAGAGCTTTGGGGATGGAGAAGAGCTGAGATCATTAGACATAAGCCAATAGCTTGATGATTAGTTTTCTAGATCATTCTTAGATAAATATAAACCAAATCATTCTATTAGAATTGAATGAAATATGCAACCTTGGAAATCTATGGGTTTTCTAATTGGATTTCTAGTGAGTAGCCATCGTAGGTGATAGAAGATGGTAAAGATTTCATGTGGGATAGTTGGAGATAGCTGGGCAAGGTAAGGTAGTGGGTGCGCCCGAACTAATTTCTAAATTTGATTCATGCTTTGGTTTGAGTTAACTTAGTCTTAGTCTTTGGAATAACTTAAATGGACTTGGCTACCTTGCATAGTTAGCTTCGAGTCTTGCTAGAAGTCAAGCTAGGTTTGGAGGGGTATGTATATATTTTGGTTAGATTTGGTTATAGTGAAAGCAAGGTGGGCTATTTAGGCTTTTATTTAAATCAGAGTTAATTATGGTCAAGTGGAATTGACCATGGATTAAGCTTGAGTCAAAGTACTCTTAGAATGGGCTAAGAACACTTAAAATCAATGCTAAGGCCACCAGATTTGATTTGGTTGCTTAGGTTTAGATTGAGACATTTTAAGGTTAAGATTTGATAACAAGGTTGGGTGGGGGGGGGGGGGGGGGGTAGATAGGGTACTCTTCTATAATAATTAAAAGAGTTAAGGTTAATTTGTTGAAGCTAAATTTGAAGGAGGAGATAAGGCTTAAGGAGTTTGGGTGTTAAGTCACAATTCCTACAGTCTATCCAAAAATTGAACTCCAAGTTCTACCAAATGGATATTTATCTCTTGATAGCCAAATCTAGTAAATTTAGGCTTGATTTGTAATTGAGGATGTATACTTCATTTCTAGATATTTTTGTAAGATTTGGAGTGATTTAAGTGGTTCAAATGTACTATGGAAGTAATCCATGTTAGTTTGGTCCATAACATACCAAGCTTGGAGTAATTTTTGTTTTCTATAGCATTGGTGGAATTTAGAAAGTCTAATTGGAAATGATCAATGAAACTTTAAAGATTATATATATAAGTTTTAAATATTTTTTTTTGGGGTGCCTTAATAGTTGTTTTGGATTTTATGTGGGACTAAAAATACCTTACTAGGCTAGAACGATAAATAAAAAATTAGAATAAGGGATGATTTCATCTCAAGGATTTTCTTGAGAAAAAAACATAAATAAATTTAGGATTATTGTATTAATGGATGTTTGCTAAGGATATAAATATTTTGGTTGAACTTTATGGAGTTTATTGTGGGCTCCAAAAATTCACACCCCAGCCTCCCTGCGACTAATGATTTCTTTGCTTTTGGGGGAGTTATAATAGTTTAAGGTTTTAGGGAAAATTTTAGGAAGGTAGATTAGGATTATAGTTAAGATAATACCCAGAGATTTCTCCCTCATTTTATGAGGACTTTATGATATGAGTTTTGGTTTCTATAGGTGCAAGCTCCTATGATTAATTACCCTTTCGAATAATGAGAGAAAACTTTCAATCAAGGTTAGTCATCAATCATATATGTTGTATATGTATATATATAATATTGGGCATATAATAGCAGCATGGGTTGGTATATAAGAAATTGATATTTAAAACTAGAAACTTCACCATCTTGTACTTAAAGCAAATTGTGGGGGAATGGATGATGGACCCGAATAGTTCCATCATCCCAGGTCACCGTGGTTTATGCTCTATTTAGTCAGAGGAGGTAATCTACCCAACCTGATAGAAGAATTGTTATCAGCAACCATGGATTATGTCGTCCAAGGGTACATTGTAGACCTGGGGTTAATATTTATCTAAGGGGATAAATTTGAATCCACCTTAGCTAAAAAAGGGCTTTACGCACTATCGATTATATCCTATTAATTCATATCTCAAGGATTTGATACCATTGAGGAGCGTACATGTTTTGGCCATAACCATTATTTAGTGGCGCCATTGTGCTGCAAACCACCTAGTTAAGAGGGCCCCAATCATAACCATTTACCAGTGGTGCAATTTGATAGCAAAACCATCAGTTAGAGGACTCGTGTCATGTCCTTTCTAGCAAGAGACTATTTGAGAATGAATCCTAGTGATATTCTTGACCAGAAATTAGCTCTTTATGAGATGAAGTATTTTTTTTAGATTTGTGCACCTCATCAAACTATTACAAAAGATGAATAGATTTTGTTTTAAGTGTTTGGTGGTTAGTTTTAATTTCAATTATATGAATTTTGATATTTTTGGAGTGTTAATTTTTAATGGGCATTGAGATTTTTGGAGATATTTAAAATAATTGGATGTGACATTTTTAGAATTTTGGATTTTCCTAGGTAATTGGTGGAAATTTGAATATTTGGAATTGACCCCTCCAGTTGAGATCAATGTTCAACACAGGCATCATCAAGGTGACCGATAGAGTATTTCACTTATGGGTTGATTATATTGTATTTACCTACCGACAAAGGATCATGTTCTTTAGTCGTATGTTTTTACTTAATGAATTTTTGTTGTTATAGGCCTTGAAAGCCTAATATAAATGTATAAAAAATATATATTGGTCTACATCACAATCGCCTATTTATTTGATAGTTCAAGCCGTGTCGACTTCTACTGACCCATGTAGAAGGATCATGTTCGAACTTGACTTCATTTACTAACCCGTGCAACATTTCTAAACTCTACGTGTGTATCCATAACACACTCCCCTGGGCCCATGCTAGTGTATGATTTTATATGCATTTCTTTATGTGTAAGTGTATATAAATTATAGTGCATATATGGGGGCATTTTTGAATGTTCAATATTGATCAATTGAGCGAGTAACCATCATTTGATTATAACACTCTACTTAGAAGCCCGTACATGCCTTATGTTCTATTGTATGCATGTTACAGATCTGATGGTGTGACGTCATATTGTGACCATTTTCCTGTTTCAAACAGGTAGACTGTCAATCACTACTTGTCATTTTCTGCAAGTAGATTTTTGTGCGCTAAAAAATCTTATGCTATGCATTTGTAGATTCTTGCATCCATCATAATTCTTTCATATTTTCCCACAGAGAATATGTTGAATGTATAATGAGTCTCTTTTAATGGCCCATAAACATTTATATTTGCTGTATTTATCTTGTATTTTGCTTGTGGATTGCCTATTGGGTATACAACGGATCTTCTATAGTAGTTCATAGGAGCTTGTATGCTCATATCCTTTCATTGCATTTGTTGTGGTCTACTATCTTTCCACTATTATTGACTGTGTGCAAATTATTATGCTCATTAACGACATGTTGACTCCTCTTGATTGTGCTATCTTCATCAACAATATTCTTATACATCGATTAACGAATTACTGTATTCTTAGTGTTACCTTTGTGTTGAAAATGATGTTGTATGCATTACATTCATCCCTCCTTACATACAAGCTGATTAATGTGACCCTTAGTTGCACTTGCCCCTCTCTTGTTCATTGATGTTCATTATACATTGCTCTTTAATTCTTGTAAGAGACCAACATATTTGTGAGAAATTTGATTGTTGTCGGCTGTATGAATATCCTGGTATTTATTACATGTTTCTTGCATATGTTTGTATGGAACATCGTTACTTACAAACACATTCATCATATTTATTTGCATATTTCTTGAGCATATTTATAGAGAATTTATCACATTCATTGCTTATTCACTCTCACCACTTATAAATGGAGTGGCATATTTATTTGCAACCTGGAGGCCATTGATTATATGTAGACTACTTTCATCATAACTTACCCCTTTCATTTCTACCAATGGTTAACTATTCATACATGGTCAAGAGTGAATCATCAATGCACATTTTTTTTTTCAAATGCCCATAGACGGCATGTTGCATATATGCTTGTATTCATATTCATTATATTTGTGGTATACTCAACATTGTTGTTTATCGATGGGAACTCTGCATGCATTATCATATTTTTGCTACCACCTCTTTATCTTGTAGGTTAACTATTGTATGCATAACGAGCATTCTATAATTTCATGTAGATGTTTGTATTTACTATGGGTCTTTGGCTCTTATTTGTAAATAGCATATATTTTCATATCCACATGTGATTTTCCTATACTCATAGCATTTCAGTCGTCATTGTTCTCAAATGATCCGCATCAGCCATCATTGCTAGCAGGTAAGCTAATGAGCACTTATTTGTGTATTATCCATCATTAGTAGAAAAGAGGCTATCTCTTTTAAAATTCTCCTTCTTTACTTGCAGACATACTGTGTTACATATGCTAGCTAGCAAATCATCATCTACCTCTAGACAATTCATTGTGTATGCCATTAATTATTCACCAAGTAACTTGATGACTCATTACATGAGTAGTTATGTCGCTATCATTATCAACTGACATTTGCATTTTGATGGGCATAGTTTTCATGAATGCATTGTAGCACTTGTTAGAGGTTTCATCTTGTAATGAGTGGGGTTCAATGTTCTTTGCAATGACTTGCATGCACAATCCCCTATTATCCATTCATTTGAGTTCTAGTTCATTCAGTTCAAGTTGTTGATATTTAAGTTCAATTCATTTGAGTCTCATTTGGTTCAAATTCCAGTTCACAAGTCTCATGTGCAGTTCATTGTGATTTTATTCAATTCAAATTCATTTAAGTTGGGTTAACATTCATTTGATTTCAATTTGAATTCTTTGTTCAGTTTGGGTTCATTTTCCCTGCTATTCAAGTAAAGTTCTTGTTGTTTCAAACAAAATTTCGGTAGCCTCCCAGCATCTCCCATGTTCAGGAAAAACTATAAGAGTCTGGGTCTTCCCACCACGTTAAAAAAAGCATGTATGGTAGGTGTCCGTAGACACGATGACCAAAGTATTCGTCTCCCACGACGCAAAGAAAGGTGTCTATGGGTCTTCAAAGGTACCTGTTTGAAAACGCAATTAGCTTTCCCTCGCCACATTCCATGAGCTTATAAGTGTCTCTGCCATGATACAAAAGTGTGTATAGGTCTTTCCCGCCTCGCCAAAGGTGCCGCACCGATTTTCTTTCCCACCATGCTAAGGAAAATGTGCACAAGTGATTTATTGGTGCGCCGTGAACGTCAAAAAAGGGACTTTAGGTGATTACTTGACTCTTTGCGAGCACCGCGATGAGCTTCCTCCCATTGCACTAAGAAAAGCACGTATAAGTGATTGCTCGCCAAGCCACAAGCACCGAAGATGGAATGGTGACGACGGCAAAAAATATGCAAAAAATGCTCAAATTACATAAAATTCCCTCTTCTCTTTTTTCTTCTCTTCTTTTTTTTTCCCTGGAAACATCCTCTTTTTTTGAATATTTTCTCCTCTTTTTTGTCATTTTCTTCTCTTTTATTTTCTTTTTTCTTTTTCTTCTTTTCTGATTCTCTCTTTTTTTTGTTCTCTCTTTTCTTTCCCTTCCTATTTTTGCTCTCTTTTTTTATACCAAAAAAAAAAAAAAAAAAAAAAAAAAATATATATATATATATATATATATATTTATAAGGCTTGAGATTCAACTACCAAGCAGGAATAAAAATTTCAGCAGTATCGAGTTAGCTCATCATTATTATAAGCCCATTAGAAACATAATTTATCTAATTATGATTTCCACATTAAACGAGCAATAAGAGAAGTGTCAAATATATATACAAATCAATACCTTGTACTTTTTCATATCTTTTTGTACTAAGGGCCACTGAGATGACCTATGGTTATATAGGAAAGATAAAAGAAATATACCAAGGAAGCAATTTTGTTAATCTAATTGGTCGCTATAAAATATGATCTAATTGGTAGTTATAAAATATTTTTTTGAGCTTAAACACACACATATTATATAAACTAATGGGTTCAAGATTACTATTTATTTGTATTTCACCTTAGTCTATTAAGAATTCATATCCTATATATATATAAAAAAATCTTAATTTGGATTACTTTTGGATTCAACAATTACTTTTTTGGCAATAAGATTTGCTTGCCAATATCTGAAACTGATGAGGGAACAAATATGTCAAGACTCCTTTTGGAAAGGCAGCTGAACATATGATGGACTTGGCATGGTTGGTGAAGGAGGGGCAGAATGATCATTAAGGTCAATTAGAACAGGAAATGTGAAGTCTCCTTCATTGTTAGAACCACAAGTGCCAGTTGATCCATCATTCATTGCAGTACCTGATAAAGATATGACACTTAAATTATCATTTCTCTTGAGTGAAGGCAACAAATATTCTTCTATGGCAAGTAACTTAAAAATAGAAGTCTTTCATTTTAGAAAGTTTTGTAAGGTTTACCCAAATCAAATAATGACTGATCAGTTTCTTCAGGTACATCGTACTCTTCATCAGAGTCGTCAATATCCTTAAAAATATATTATCAAAGTTTAAAAATGATCATACAAAAAAATAAAAAGATGCAAATTTTATTAAAAAAATAAGAATTTCAAACCTCAGGAGCTGACATATGGAAATATGATTTTGTTTGTGGAGGAAGTATATTGTGACAAGAAATTGTACTATTTGAAGACCTTATAATGGTCATGGAACTTGTTTCGGAAGTGGAAGTCTCATTCATGCCATTAGTTGTAATTGTGCCTCCTAAAATAGCTATCGGACATGGGGCATTCTCCACATCATCTTCCTCTAGGTCAACAACCTTTAAAATAAAATATTAAACTTTAAAAATAATCATACCAAAGTTTTAAAAATGAAAATTCTACAAAATAATAAATAATTTCAAACCTCAGGGGCTGACATATGGAAATATGATTTTGTTTGTGGAGGAAGTATATTGTGACAAGAAATTGTAGTATTTGAAGACCTTATAATAGTCATGGAACTTGTTTCGGAAGTGGAAGTCTCATTCATGCCATTAGTTGTAATTGTGCCTCCTGAAATAGCTATCGTACATGGGGCATTCTCCACATCATCTTCCTCTAGGTCAACAACCTTTAAAATAAAATATTAAACTTTAAAAATAATCATGCCAAAGTTTTAAAAATAAAAATTCTACAAAATAATAAATAATTTCAAACCTCAGGGGCTGACATATGGAAATATGACTTTCTTTGGGGAAATGAGACATTCTCCACAGCCTTATCTTCCTCTATAATTGTCTTCTTTGGGATTTTACATAATGGGCCCAATAATACATTGTCATCATCTAGAAAAGAAATACCTCGTTTCAGGACCTGTTCAATCATAACAAAAGTAAATCAATTAAAAATATTGGGGGAAATAAAATTTGACAAAATAATTTAAAAATTTAACTTAAAAAAACATATGCTCCATGAACTTGAACTTAAAAGAGAGCTCATCACATCATAAATATAAAATTCCATACATAAATATATGCATATATAGAAGAAAGATGCAATTTTGTGTTTAAAATGGCTATAATACAATGGCTTTAGAATAAGATTTTATTTAAGAGAATCACTTATATACTAAAATAAATATATTTATACCTTCAATCATGAACTTAAACTCATCTATAATATGATAGAGCTAGACAACATGTGCTTTAGTAGAACTAGAAGATTACCATCTTTCAAAAATTTAATCTAAAAAGGGTAGCAACTTACGTAGATACCTACTTGAACACTAATATTTCACAGGATGGTAATTTATATAATACTAAACAATAATATCCTTTAAATGTTAGAAAGGTGTATGAGGCATTAATGATGTATTGATCACAATGAGAGGTTACAGACTTTAGCATAAATGAGGAAAAATAAATATGAACAAACAATGCAATTACCTATTGATGCTGATAAATTTCTGTATATGTTAGAGCTCCTATAATTGCATTTTCTTAAAAAAACTACCTTCACTTGATTGCTGTTTTCTGATTCATATTTCAGCAGTTCAGAAGATCTTGAATTTATCGATGCCATGAAATTTTTTGCCTCAGCCCTGTTGGAGAATATAATTTCAATAGATCATTTTCAGTATATAAATAAAACATAAAATTTATAAATATAGCTAACAATGAGAATTTATAAAACTATTTCAATTGAAGATTATTTTGTTTAAAAATGTGTCATTACCTAATTGTTAGCTAGTATCTTTTGCCGAGCATGCAACAATAAAAAGAAACAAAGAAAAAATATTTCACTATTATCAAGCTTTTCATGAAAATAATCATAAATAACACTACAGGAAAAACGTCAAAATCCGGCGGTTACTATAGATTAACCGGTGGTTTTATGGATTACCGGCGGCTTTGCAGCGGTATTCCAGCCGCCGGAAAAAATCGCGTAGGAAACATGTACCGGCGGTTTATGTTGGCGGCGGTTTTCCGCCGGCTAATACCGCCGGTGACAACCGGATTTAGAACCGGCGGTTTTCCGGCCGTTACGCCGCCGGTTCATATTGATGTCCGGCGGTTTATCATCGGTTTAGGGACCGCCGCTAGTACCGGCGGCTTAACGTAGCAAAATCATCGGTTAGGCCGCCGTTAAAATCCGGCGGTCAAACCGCCGGTAACACCGGCGGTCCATGAACAGCCGGTAATAGGCATTTTTTCTGTAGTGTAAAATTTGAAGGAAATAAGAAGACTCGAATTATATAAAATTTCAAGAGGATTTGGAAAGAAAATAAGATAAGTCAATAGGTAGACAAACAAATTTCTCTTTTAAACCAACTTACATAACCAATCTTTTAATATTATGTTGCATGGTACTTGAAATGGAAGAAAAGCCAAAACAAAACTTTCCTTGTAAACCATCTTTGACTGATGAACTGCTCAATATCAGAAATTCCACCAGCATTCGAAGTGATCAAACTGTGACAATCAGCCAATTTCTGCTCCTGAAATTCAGTTAGAGGCAGCATATAAAATTTTCTTAAAAAGCTAAAAGTCTATGACTTCATATGGTTTAATATCACTTACAGCCAAAACCACTACAGGTGTATCAAGCTTGACAAGATGTTTTCCCTCTACGCCTACAATAAAGAAATCAAGATAAGAATAATAAAAAATGATATCAATATCATCTAAAAGGAAGTATTGAAGAAATTTTAATTTATATTTTTCTCGCATCAAACAAAAATAAGTAGCACAAATATATGATGTAGATGTAGATGTATATTAGAGCTCATTTAGGCAGCTTAGGATAAAAAACATGTTTTAGAAAATTACAAATTTAATTGTCATAAAATTTAGTTTTCAAACGAGAATGTAGCCATTGCAAGAAATTCATTAAAGCTTTAACAAGCATATAAATGCCCCAAAAGCATGAAGCAGCTATTGAGATTCATCACTAACAGCTCAAAATATATCGACAAGCAACAAGATTATTCAATAAATTAAACTATAAATATGGGCGGAATCAGCCTTAATTTTCAGGGGGGCAAACTTATAAGTAAAAGTGTAGAGAATTTTTTTTCATATATATATATATATATATATATATATATATATATATATATATATATATATATATATATATATATATATATATATATATATATATAAATAATTGCCTAAAAATCATAGTATTTTAAAACTTTTAGAGGGAAGAGTTGCCTAAAAATCTTTGTAATAAATTTAATTTTTTTATGGGGGGCGCAGTTGCCCCATGGGGCTTAAGGTGGATCCGCCCCTGACTATAAATGGTACATTTTACAAAGAAAGCATTGCACATAACTCTTGAAATTTGACTACCTAGCAGGAATAAAAATTGCTGCACTAACCAGTTAGCTCATCATTATTATAAGCCCATTAGAAACATATCTTATCTAATTATGATTTCCAATTTGAATGAGCAATAAAAGAAGTGTCAAATCCCCATGTATAAATGTTGTTGACCACATTATATTTTGGTTAAAATGGATGAAGACCTGGTGGCTTTGATATATGTATTAAAGCTAAGTCCTAGTCTATAGATGATCGGGTGAGTAGACCATCATGAAAGTAAGTTTTGTGCTATTTATTTGGCACTCTAGTCATTTTGTTACTTGTTTCTTTTCGTTTTTTTTTGATAAACATATCCATATACATAACAAAATATACTGAAATGCTCCAAAAATTTAGCCGTTAAATCATTACTCTAAAAAGCAAATCAAATATTTTCTTATAAGAAGGAGAATGACAATAGGAAGTTCCCTGCTACAAATTTTATTTTATCTTTTACATAGCTTAAATAGAATTGTAACAAAAAAGAGAGTAAAATTTTCTTTTAGTTGCTAATATATAAAAGAGAGTAATGTAACGGCGGAAATTTCGTCGGAAATTCCGCCGTAACGTTACCTGCATATATTCCGACGGTTAGACCGTCACTTTTTCGGACGCATATGTATCTGCCGAAAAGTCCAACGGTAATAGCAGAGTTTTCTATAGTGCATTCATTAAATTAACAACAATAAGGTGACTAAACATTCATACTTATTAGTAATTTACACATTATTTTTTATAAAGCTTTCTACGATTACATGGAACCACTGCTTGATCATCACAAATCACAGGGGCCATGCAATCCATTTTCTCTAAACTTAAAAGCTCTCTCACTTAGCACAGGCAGGTACTTTAGTTTAGCATGGCCTACACCGTTCTATTTTTGCAAGCCGAGCTTTCTAAAGTTGCTTTATGGCCACAATTTCTCCTCTATTCTTCAAAAAAGTATCTCTGAACTAAATTAAAATAATAACAAAAAAAAAAAAATAAAGACATTCTAGTTTTTTTTTGTTTTCATCCAAATAGTATCTATTTTATTTTTTTTGCAAGTTACTTTTCTTGAAAAACAGAATTAATGAAAAAAAGAAAAAATTACAACTAATTACGTTGGTACTCATGACTTCATTACATCATATCAGCAATCATTAAGCTACTAATTATCTTCTAATTAAAGCTTTGTATCCATGATGACAAAGGAAGATAGCTCCTTGCTCAATTCTTCTCCAAGCTCTGCTGGCCTCAGTCAGATTACCATTCTTGCTTTTTTTTTGGAATCCAAGCTTCAAGTAAGTTGGTAAACTCTATGTAATTAGCTTCTTAATAATTTAAAAATATCTTTCAATGGTGGTTAAAGGGAGATTTATAAGTTGTTTTCATATATAGAGGATTCATTAACAATTTTAATAGTTCCTTTCATTTTTACTAAAAATTGAATTGATTGCAGGAGCTTGATGGAGAGAATTTAAAGATTGCGAACTACTTTGATGTGATTGCGAATTTAAGGAACTTGATGGACAGAACTCATCGGCTTCCTTAGAAAATGTAAGCTTATAAATCAATTCATGAACTAAAATTATCAAATTTAAATTATAGAAGCTTTGATTTCATGATTTCATCAATGATTGATTAACTGATTGTTTATATATAAATGAACTGTTGCAGAGAAGGATTCTTTGGCACGGCAAGTAATTTGGGCATTGAAATTTCGATATCAAGTTCCTTCAATCCGCTTTCTTCTCCTCATTTCAGGGACTGCTAATTTAATTAAACCCATCATTAGTTATTAATCTCATTTATATTTATATTCATGCATGGGGAGAAGCCTCTCTATTAAAGCATGCTAATTTATCAGATATCAGATAATAATAATAATAATAATAAAAGATCGCAACAAAATCACAAATCCTAATCTTAAAAAGAGAAATGAAGTAGAACATCGCACCTGACTGCGCAGAAAGTCGTC
The DNA here is from genome assembly GCA_016618105.1 of Dendrobium huoshanense. Lineage (NCBI taxonomy): Eukaryota > Viridiplantae > Streptophyta > Magnoliopsida > Asparagales > Orchidaceae > Dendrobium > Dendrobium huoshanense. The sequence goes on along the minus strand of CM028343.1, from coordinate 42,600,384 downwards.
TAGGTAGAACGGAGGAGAGAAGCCTGGAAGCTGTCCTTGTGATGAATCGCGACACCGGCTCCATGAACGTGGGAAGCCAGCGGCCGCCGTCATTCCCCTTGACAGTTGCGGTACTACGGACGCCGCGTGCTGCCGATGGTGGCCGTTCGTACGGCGTTCTGGCTGAGTTCCTGAATAGCCGCCGCTTGATATACCCGCCGGATCCCCCTTCTTCGTACGCCGGCGATGACATCAGACCAATGAAATTGAAATGGAGAACGAAGTTGTGTTCTAACAGTTTGCAAGCAATGGATTAATGATCTCTCTCACGGATCGGAGGAGGAGAGAAACAGGATTTTCAGTTCTTCACTTTGCTACCACGGAAGCAGCCAACTTGTGATACCTTCACTCCAGCTCTAGTACTCTGCTTTGATAGTGTTAGAATTAATTCATTAAAATATAGATAATAGTCCACGTAGCTTGGACAAATTCAAGAGTCCCATGCAGTTAGGGAGGGCAATGGATCAAACGCCACATGTCGCAATGAGGAGGACATGAGAATACCTATGCAATTTTTGTAACGGAACACAACTCCCTTGGCCTATTGGTTGAGTGCTTAGGCTCCAATTAAGAGGTTCAAAGTTTGAGTTCATGTGTATGCGTTGTGTGTGTGAATTTGCCTTAAATAACCTAAATTTCCAAAAAAAAAAAAATTTATAACGGAATTTGTTGTAACGAATTTATTAATATTCAAATTCTCTGCTTTGTTTATAAGATATTTGTTCTCTATTTTATTTAAGAGGTTAGACACTTAGACCAAAGGCAAGGTCTGAAATGATATTTGTAATAAAAACCATATTGTATGAGCTATCAATATTTAAATATTTAAGTTAAACTTGATTTTTATTTTATTTTATTACAAACAATCTATATATATATATATATATATATATATATAAGATTTGAGTCTTATTCTATTAATGTAAGTCTTAAAACAAATAGATTGGGCTTGATTGGAGTCAAAACATAAATTATGATTATGTTATTTTACTTTTTTTTTTCTTGAGATAATTAAATTCAAATTTTCTTTATTTTTTTAGTTCTTTAAAATTATATAATCATATCTAATTTGAGCTGAGTTAATGCTAATCACTTCTAATTGAAGTTTTTTTCTTGCGGATCATATTAGGGAAAAATTTGATTGAGCTGGAGTTAAGTTGTGATTTTTAATCTTTTTAGTAAATGGGTTGGGTTGGTATTTATTATATTCCTTTCAGGCCATTTTGGTTTAAATTTGAACCTGACGGTTGCTTAATCATGAGCACGAGAACTTCTTATTTTCAAGTAGTTCTTGGATTTGTTGTTATGGTGTTGATTTCTAGTTGAAGATGATGTTGGTTAGAGGGACCATAGTCGACAGACGATGGTGTTCGGAGGGACTGTAATTGACGAGTGGCAGAGATCACAGGAACCAATGTAGTCAGCGGGAGACGAAGGTTGGAGGTACTGTAGTAGGCAGGAAATGGGAGTTCAGATGGACCATAGTTGACAGGCGAAGTTGGTCGAAGGGAACATAGTCGACGGGTGATGGAGGACGGACGAGTTGTAGTCGGTGGGAGATGGATGTCTAAAGGCGGTCGACGGCTTGGTGGTAATCCGATAGTGGTTGGCGGCCAAGCGGTTGTCTGACGATTATCATTATAACTTCTCCCTCCTTCATGCATTAGCCATCATATATACTCCATAGTGCTTGTTTTGTTTGCCACACCACTCCCTATCCACTTTACAGATAAAGTAACCACATGACATATAAAGTATATATAACACTAAGTCATCACACACGGAGAATTCATAAGCATGAAAATAAATTAAAAACCATACAAATGATATACATTTTTATGAATCCTTCATAGCATAGTGTCACATGCTTTTTCCCTTGCTCTAGTGATAGGATCACCTCTATGTGCTACATTAGTGGACTTTAGTCAAACCCACTTTGATTATGGGTTAACAAAGGCTCGTTAACCCATGAGGAGCAAGTCAAGGGTTAGATCTTAAGGGTATGGGTTACCTAGGATAGGTCCCAAGGCTTATGTCTTTTTAATTATTTTAGGATGGATAGGATTTTAGGGTTTTAGTTAGGGGTTTACCTAATGATGACCTAAGGGGCTTCATTACCTATTTAAAGTGATTAGAATGTTTCTTGGGGTACTTAGTTGGCTTTTAAACATGAACATGATTAGTTGGAAAATAAATGGCCCAACTAAACCCAAGGGCCTTTCTAGGTTTCCATTTAAATTTTGAGTTTTGTGATTTGACTTTAATCTATTACAAATGAGTTTAGAAAAGTTTAAATATGTTTTTAGTGAACTTTGAAAGTTTTAGCGTAGAATCCTAAGGGTCCTCAGCACCACCTAAGACAACCTAGAGTTAACCTAGTCTATGAGTATTAGGGTTCCAAAATAGGCTATGAAAAACCCTAAGGTTTCAGGTTCTCTGTGGCTAGCTAATACAAAGTCCTTAGAAATCCATTTATGAAGCTCTTATAAGGAAAGCCATATAATACAAAAAAGAACCATAGCAACTAAGGCCATGGTCATGAGGATTTTATAAAGCTCATTTAAATTGAGGCCAATAAATGGACCCTTAATTGACATGGTGGATACAATAAAGTACACCAGATGTATTGGTGTTGATTGAGGGAATCATCAAGATTCAAAATAAAGGATATAATCCAAGTAAAAGGTAGTTGAAGTGATTGAAATTTTTACAATTTATTATAATTTTATTAAAGATATTAAATATTTAATTTTTGATTTTATATTAAAATTTTAATTTAATTTGATTTTGGAATTGATAGAATCTTAGTCGGAGCCATGGAGGTTAGATCTTACTAAAGCTAGGGTCAAAGGAATAAACACAAAACTTCCTAGAGATAGGAAAAATTATGTCTAAGAGGGACAAATTCCTACCTAAGTTCACTAGTCTAATGTTGGTTCATTAAATCAACTATGGCAAAATGGAACTAATAAAACTAATGGAATTAAAACCAAAGGAAAGGGGTCAATTCATTCCACTAATTTAATCATGGTATAGTAGAAAGAAATCAATTTTAAGAGGACTTCTTAGATCTATAAGCGTCTAGACAAAGTTAGATTAGAATGCAATATTTTCTTTTCCATAAGGGTTTTCAATTGTTAAACTAGAAAAGGGGCCTAACAGGTTTGATTCTAACCTAAATTTACTAAATTAGATACTAATCTATACAATCAAGTATAGCATAATAAATTCAACAAAACCAAAAGAAGGATGGATTTATTGAGGCCTAAGTTAGTTAGACTAGATCCTTACAGTTAATTCCTAGTGGTTTTAATGCCTAAACTAGGAAAAAGGCGTAAGAAACCTATGCCTAACCTATATTTACAAGACAATGTGTTGGTGTACTGAATAAACCGTGGCACAATAAAGTGAATACACCAAAAATGTTGGATTTATGGATGCTTTATTTTTTTTTTTTACTTTAAATTGTGTTTAAGTTGGATTTATGGATGTTTAAATTGGGCAAGGCAAGATCCCAAGGTTTCTTTTCTAAAGAATTTTCCATCTAAACTAAGAAAAGGTCCTAGGAGGCCTAGTCCAAACATATATTTACTAGACAAGATGTTAACCTTTTGAATCAATTATGATATATTAGAGTCAGCAAACCTAAAGGGAGGATGAATCTATAGATTCATAAATTGAGTCAAACTAGTTCTAAGGCATGGTTATACTAGAAAGGGATGTCAAGAACCTGAATATTAACCTAGAGTGTCTTATTTAAAAGAGGTTGCCAATTGGCTTTAATGTTCCTAAAGACTAAAGGGTAGGGCTATTTACATCTATGTAGGGATAGCTAGACGACCAATAAAATTTTAATGACTAAATTATAATGGAGCTTAATAACTTAAATCCTACTTAGATTTAGTAGCCAAGGTGTTATCCTAATGAATCACCTGTCGCATAGTAGAATCAACAAACTCAAGGGGATTTAGATCTGTGGGTCTCTAAGCAAGGTTAAACTAGATCTTATTGGATCATACTATGAAGAGATTTTAGGGGATAAATACTCACCTATGTTTACTAACTCGGGTTGCACTAATAAGGGGTTTATAGAGGCCTACGTTCACCCACTACGAATCTAAAACCCAAACCTTAGACAAGAAGATGAGGAAATCCTAATTGTAGAAGAATAATCTAAGTTAGGGGATTTTGATTTTTTATAGATTTTATTTTTGGATTTGGAGAGTTTTGAAATATTTGAAGGTTGTTATGGAATTTTCTCCCTCTCCTTTTTAGATGACCCTAACTAACTTGCAAGATTTCTATTAGAATCATAAGTTTTTATTATATTGTTACTCTTTTAAGGAAAGAAATAAAGAAGAGATGGTAGTTTGATTATCTTTGATTAGTAGAACTTATCAAAGCATCTCAACAACTCATGGGGAGGCGTCAGGAGGGCGCGGGGGGGGGGGGGGGGGGGGGGGGGGGGGGGGGGGGGGTCATTGTGTGGTTGAAACAAATGTCTATTTGAAGTTTCATTTAAAATTTAGTGTTTGTGTATAACAAAAAAGTCATTAATTGAATTTAAGCAATTATGCATAATACTTTCTAAGGTAACAACCATTGATATAATGCCTAAGACTTTTAATCTTACAATCAAGTAATTGTGGGGGGGGGGGGGGGGGGGGGGGGGGGGGGGGGGGGGGCTTGCATTATGTGGTTGAAACAAATGTCTAATTGAAGTTTCATTTAAAATTTAGTGTTTTTGTATAACAAAAAAGTCATTTAATTGAATTTATGTAATTATGCATAATACTTTCTAAGGTAACAACCATTGATATAATACCTAAGACGTTTAACCTTACAATCAAGTAATTGATAAGATCTACTTTGATAGGATTTTTCTAACATAATGACCCTTCCCATATAGGCTCAACCATTCTTACAACCATGTAGTGAGCCAAAATAGGCCTTCTAAAAACTAAAACCAAGTCTCCTACTCAAATGGTTATGGGATTGATTACTTTATCATGTGCTTATGACATATAGAATTTATATTCTCAAGGTCTTATTGAGGATGGAAATGTCTTTATTCATGATGTCAATTTTTTCGACCAAATTTAAGAATTTTATTTTAAAGTGATTTCATTATTGATTGCAATCTTTAGTGAGGGAAGTTGTATCTCTAAAGGGAGAATAGACTGAGTTGGGGCCATATAGATGGTTTGATAAGCTCACAAAGCTTTCACTAACTTTTTATGCCACTACATTGTTTTTCATCTAATATTATCTTCAACAATAAGAATTTTCTTGAAGGCCTCAACCAACTAAATATCCTAATTATCTCCAAAAAATATTGTGTCTTCTAGTAAAATTATTGATTTTCATGCTTTCAAAGGAGGAACCATTATTAGATATAATTTGGCAAGGAAATACATAATGAAACTTGGAATCTCATAATGGCTCAAATTCTACCCCCTTAGAGGCTTAATAAGATAAAACCGATATGAATTGACGATCATTAGAAAAAGGAGGGTCAATTATACCAATACTATTAATTCTTGAACTCTTGAAAGGCCATGACGCTATAGTAAGGTGCAACACATCAAGTGATTAATGAAAAATTGCACCATGTATTTAGTATTGATGATAATGACATGCAATGTTTGTGTAGGCATTAATCATTTAAGGCCATTATTATCCAAGTATTTTTAATTTGTATTTTTCTTTCTTATACCAAATTAATGAGCACCACGTAATCCAACTTGTACCTCAATCACAAGCTTATAGGCTTAATGTTTATCAAGACAAAATAACCATATTTTCTAGGTTGATTACTAATACAATGTGATAGTGATGATATCATAAGAGAGAGCTTGACTTTTACTCTGAGTTATCACTAGTTTTTCTTAGGTGAGTTTGCCTATTTATAAATATTCAATAATTGATTATCTCTAATCAAAGGCTTCATCATCCATAACAAATGCAGTCTCACTTTTAGGTGCACAATGTTTTATGTACCCTTAATTTATGGAAGATGAACTTAGTTATTATGTAATTTATAGGAATGGATTCTTCTTCTTGACAAGTGAGTTTCTTATCATGCTTTGCTAAGGCATCCATTATGGATTTCCTTCAATGAGAAATTCAAAATAAAGCCACAATAGAAATCTACTCAAGAAATTTTAAAGTGTATTGACAGTATGACAATAATATGAGCTTTATAACTTTATAAATTCAAGTAACTTGATTGATAATATGGATATAATTTGAGTTTTTTCATCTTAATGAATACCTTGATCTTTCACAAAGGATAAATTGTTGCTTTTTTCTAGAGATTGAAGGCTTTGCTCAATAACTTCTCCAAGATCTTGATAGTGAGTCCCTTCAAGATGAATTCCATTGATCCATGAATATCTTTTTGAAGAGTCTCAATCACGTACTACTCATATAATTAAAGTTCAAAATCTATTCTTAGGTTCATATACCTCAAGATATAAAATCTAATCATGTGCTACTCATATAATTAAGATTAATAATTTAAGCATAGGTTCCTAATAGGCTAATAATATATTTCCCTCTACTTCCACGCCACTAAAGTTTTAACATTGACATTGTGTTAAGCTCAAGCAAATCAATTAATGAATAAATTTTTTTAATAATATAAAATTCAACACTTATGTATTCGACAACTTTACATACTTGTTAAATACAACCTCTAATAAACTTTTGACAAATTATTTGAATAGAAGTGCATCATTGCCACCTGCACTATAAAAAATCACTTTAAAATACAATATATGCTATGATGGAATTATTGTGTCATTTAATACCTTGAAAGAAGATGACACAATACATTTGGGGTATTAAATCATATTTTATTTCTTCGGATAGTCTTCCCTTCGGAACAAATTAAGTCACTTGGGACTATGCCAATGTTTCCTTCATCTACTACTCTATAAACTATTTCAATTCTTTCCATATAAAGAATTAGTTTTTAAATTCTTGTGAGGTTGGCCAGTTCCCTCATTGATTAAAATAGCTTTCTTATTCTCTACCACATTAATAGTATCTAGCTAATTTTACTTGAATTGTGCTTGCTTTGGTACTAAATCCTTACGTTATAATGAATCCATAGATACCATCATTTTCTCCATCCTTATCTCCTTTATTGAAATTTGATAATCTTTTCATTCATTTGTTGTAATAGTCATCGTGTCAAGTCTAGTGCAATGCCATCATTAATAGCATCATGAACACCAGTTGCTGAAAGTTGGTCCATCTATAAGGATCCTCTAATGTCTACCATAAATACCTTTTATAATACATCTTTTAAGAGATCATCCCACTCAAGATCAAAATCAATTGCATCTTATCCATCCATCTTTTTTAAACTACGTTTTAACTCATCTATCATCTATTTAATATTTTTCTTGAAAAACAAAATGAGGATCCAATGGAGTACACTTCTTATATATGTTAGGTTTGATAATATATTTTCTTTCTCTTATTGTTTCCACCCCTTTCCTAAATTCACTATAGTGTCAGTGTGACATAATGAGTGGTTATAATCTTGGGTTGCCATGACATGTTCCGACTTGATGAAAACGAAAGATGAGTTGTATACCTCAACCATGCCCATCAAAATAGAAAAATGAGGTAGAACTCCCATAGTAGACCCTATTGTAAATCTTCAAAGATCTCTCACAGTGGAAGGGTCTACTATGGAGGATGGATCTATGGATGCTTAAAGTAGGTTAGACTATACCTTAAGGTTTCTTTTCCTATAGATTTTTATTAGCTAAACTATGAAAGGGTCTAAGATGTATGATCCTAGTCTAGGTTTTTAAACAAGGGGTTGATATAATAAATCTACAATGGCATAGTAGATCATAAATGGAGGATTTATCTATGGATTCTTAAACTAAGTCAAACTATTCCTTAAGGGTTTTTAATGGCTAAACAAGATGAGGAACCTGGGAGGCTTGATGCTAACATCAATTTTCTAGACAAGGTGTTGTTCAACTAAATCAAATATAACATAATATAATCAATAAACCCAAAATAAAGGATGAAACGATTGATACTTAAGTTGGGCCATGTTACATCATAAAGGGTTATTTGATTAGGAAATGGGCCTATGAGGCTTGATCCTAAACTAAATAACCAAGTCTAGAAGGAAGGTGACAAAGGGATTAGTTTTCTTAACAAAGGGTATGCATATGGATGTTTAAATATGGATATACTATAACGGTCTCATAAACTTAAAAATCCTTTGGATTTATTAGCCAAGGTTTGATCTACTAGACCAATAGTAACATAGTAGAATTAGCAAACCTAAGGGATTTTTGATCTATGGGTGAGCAAGCAATGCTAAACTAGATTCTATTATGTCATACTAGGAAGAGATTTTACAAATAAAATCATAATTAAAATTTACACTATGAGGGGCCTAAAAATACTCAAATCTTGCCTAGTATTAAAAAAAAATTTGAACCTCAAATAAGAAGGAAACATAATCATAATTGAGGATTGCAAAGATACTAAATTTTGTTAGATTTTTCTAAATTTGGAGATTTTGAAATAAGGTTGTTACAAATTTGCCTTCCGCTTCCTAGATGACCTTAAATAACTTATAAAGTTTTTTTCTTTGGGACAATAAGATTTTATATAGGTTATCTTTTAAGGATGGGAAAAGAAGGTAGTTTGATCATCTTTGATAAGAAAACTTATCAAAACACATAAACTACATGCAGGGAAAACAAAACATTCAGATGAAGTTTCATTTCATCTGAATGTACTTTTCTTTAATATTTGTATTTATTGGAAAGCATCTAATTTGAGCTTTCATCTATCTATAACACCATTAGACATAACTCAAATTGTACTTTGCAAAGAACTCCCCTTTTTGCTGAGATAAAACTCCTCACTTTTCTTTAATATTTATTGGAGACACTATTGCTTGACCCATATTATGAATTTTTGGAGAGCTTCATAGACTAATGTTCGATATCACTGAGATGACTTGTTTTGTCTCAACTGTAATGAATTCTTCAATTTTATCACCTTCATCATCATCATCTTCTTCTCCTTCTTCTTCTTCTTATTCTTCTTCTTCTTCTTCTTCTTCTTCTTCTTCCTTAATAATTCGAAGTCCATACATGAAATCAGTAAGCCTAATAGACTACTTTGTAGGTTGATGATATCGAAATTGTCTATAACCTTTTGGATTTTATTTTTCTTATTCATAGATTTCCTCATTTGATTTTAATTCCCTTTTGAGCATATTTGATGGGGTATTATCAGACTTCGATGAGCTAACTTAGTTATGATGTCACTTTTTTTTGTTTATATGTAGATGCCTTTGATTTTGGCCACCCTTTTAAACTGAGCACTGGTTCAATAGAAGATTTTCACTTGACATCAAGAACTCTTTCAAGCTATTTCAACAATTCATTTTGTACTTTGGGACTCTAGTCTCCCATCATTCATCTTGAACTAATTCTTTCTTTACTTCCCTTTGAGTCGGGGGCATGAAAGAAGATGTAACCACCTATATTATTTATCTTTTAGGATGAAACATTATACTATTCAATAGTGTGAATTCCCTTTTATCATAGTTCCTTTATATCTAATCTTTGAATATATACCAATCTTCAGTAGGATGACTAATCACTCTATGATACAAGAAATAATTATGATTGTTAAATTTATCAGCTTCTTTGGATCTCTTATGCTCTAGTAACAGAAGATCGACTTTTAGTGCATGCTATAATGACTTCACCATGCTTTTCCTCTTGAAATAATACTTCTTATTCAACATTTCTTTAAAAAATGGGAGAGTTTGGTCACAAACTCTAACTACTTGCTTTGGGCAATCCCTTTTATTTAAAAAACTCATGAGATTTATCATTCCCCTCGAGCATTCACTTTGGTTGGGGATTAGGTTGAAGGTTTATTTTCCCTTGCTTTCATTATGCATTTGTTGCTTTCATTTGTCCCCATTATAGACTACATATTTCCTTTTATCAACATTAAAGGAAGTAACATGTGCTTCACTTCATTTGTGATCTAAATCTTTGTTTATTTTAAACTTATAAGAATGACTTTCTGACTTCAAAAAGCTTTTCAAATGTTATCATCTGATCGAGTAGCCATAAAATATTGTAATGTATATTATGCATAGATACAATGCCATTTTATCATCTATATTGACCATTATCAATGGAATTAGTTATTCTTCCTATAGCTGCTACTTGCACTTCGTACTCATATTACACCAAGAGTGATGTATTTAACCACTAACTCATTCCTTCTACTTTCTCTTAGGTAAGATTAGCAATTATAGTCTTCTTCATTGCATTAGCGAAGCTCATTATAAATATAACTACTGATTATATAAATATCTTCATAGAATTTTTGGGAAGTTCAACATACCATTTAAAAGCAGTTGAGATCAAACTATTAATGAACTAGTGAACAACAGTGCATCATTGCAACTTATATTACTACAAGTCATTTTGAACTAGGCTAGGTATTGTCTCAAATTAGCATTTCCATTAAATTTATTGAACTTAAGAATAAAATACCCCTTTAGATATGACACTCTAATGTTTGGGGGTCATCTCTCGTTTCATCACTTAATGGTTTCAAATATTATGCACTTTTTATTGAAGAAAACTCTAAATATTGTTGGCTATTTCCATTGCATAACAAAGCTGAGCTTCCATAGAAATTTATATAATTCATCAACACAACCAAAAAATGTTCAATACTTGTATTAAAATTCTAAGATTTGATGGTGGTGGAGAGTATATATCTTGACACCATCATTTTTTTATCTGAAAAAGGCATAACACACTAACTGAACATCCTTGATACTAAAGGAAAAAAAAAAAAAAAGAGAAACTGAATGCAAACATCATTATTTTATTGAAACTTCTCGAACTCTACCACATACAAGATACAACCAATCTTCCCCTTTCCTTTTGGGTCGAAAATCTTCTAATTTCAAACTACCTTATTAACATGATTCCTTCCAGGCAGATAAACAATAAATCTTCATATTAGCTTCTCCACAAACATCCCCCTCCTATGATTACCTTAATATATTCATCTACCTCTACTTTCCCTAGATGAAGCCCCCTAGCACCCAACAAACTCTCCCCTCTCTCCACAGTATATGTCTTTATTGGATATTCCAAAACTCACGAAGGCTATCATTGCTACAACCTTATAAATTAAAAAAAATATTTATCTCATGCCATGTCATCTTTCATGAACATGTCTATTTTTTTCTAAGCTCCCTCTCCTTATCCTTTTCCTCCTCTACATCCTCTCCATTAACTCTTCTACAATATCCTGACACTTCAAACAATACTCATAGCACCTCACCCCCTTCTTCTCTTCCTGCTACTTCCTCTAGCATTCATACTAACCATCTTCTTTCCCCACCAACCACAGCTCCCCTATTCACTCCTCACATCTCCTCATCTTCCAGCTCCTCCTAGCAAGCTCCACCACTCTCTCCCACCAATATCCATCCTATAAAACTCACTCTAAGAAGAGTCATCTCAAACCCAAATAACTTTTTCACTCAATGTGCAACTTGCTTCTTCTTCTTCCACTCCAACATGCTATTCTCAAGCTTCCAAACTCTTTAATGGAAAAAAGCTATGCCCATTGAATTCCTTGCACTTCAACGCCAAGGGACTTGAACTCTAGTTCTGCCTCCGTCCAATCAATTAATTTTTGGCTATTGATAGACCTATAAAACAAAGCTTAAATATGATAGTAGTATTGACTATCACAAAGATAGCATCATTGCTCAAGGCTTCAAAGAGAATATGACATAAATTGCTCTCAGACTTTTAGTTCAATGGCCAATCTACCCATCATTCCTCTTCTTCTTATTGTAACTCTCCCTCACAATTGGATTGTTTGCCAACTCGATCTCTCCAACACCTTTCTTCATGACAAACTTCAAGAATATGTTTACATGAATCAACCATCCTATTTTATAGATACCCTTTATCACAAAATTGTCAACAAACTCAACAAACCATTTATGGGTTAAAACATGCACCACAACAATAAGATTTCACATTCTCCACCTCTCTTTTTAGTTGTGGCTACAAATTCAACCAATCTGAACTCCCACTTCTCATATGCTCTACCAAAACTAGCACTATCTACTTATTGGTCTATGCAGACAATATCTTCATCACAGAAAATCATTCCACTGTAGTCTCCAATCTCTTCCATGACCTTCAACTCTAATTCTCCCTTAAGGATCTTATCCTATCTCCCATTTTCTCAAGTTCTTCCAATAAATCTTGTTATCTTCTCCACCAAATTCATTATGCTCTTGATTTCTTATTGAAATCGAGCTTGGTGGACTACAAACTTGCACTCTCTTCAATGTCTCTCAAAATCCCCACCCATGCAAATAGTGATCAGCTCTTCCACAGTCCCGACCTTTATTGTCATATCAGTTGCTCCTTATAGTATGTAACAATTACTCATTCTGACATAGCCTACACCAATAACCAACAAAGCCTGCACCCACATCGTTAGATAACCATTCACTGCTGCATACCCCGGCCCTTGTCCTCTACTCCTATGTAAACTTTTACCAAGTTGTAGTTGTAATGTATTGAATTCCAATGTACTGATCTACTTCTCTGTTTTCTACTGTTCTTGGTATCTAACAGTAAAATGCAGATTTTCTTCAGTTGCTAGCACAAATTCGAACCAAAGGGAAAGGTCATCGAGAAGTTACTGAGCAGATTATTAATATGTTCTGGAGAAATAAGCGGCATCAATAGGAAAGCATCAAATGAAAAGAAAAGATTCCACACAGGTCTTTGAAAAATTTTCAACAAGTTTCTTACAGCATCAAACGGAGCAATTACAAATTTCAAACTTTTCCAAGAGATTTAAAAGAGTAACAAGTGACAATAAAAAGGATACACTTGTATCATCCCCAGAATAAAACAACCAACTCAATCTTCATAAAAAATAAGAAATTAAAAAAATATAAAAAAAACTTGAAAAAAGCACCCCAAAAAGCCCCAACACCAACAAAAAAATCTGCAAACCAGCAAACCCAAAGCCAACAAGAGTAAAAGCGAAGAGAAACTATAGATAGAATTAACAAACCCAAACTATTTTGTATAAAAGAAATGATTTTTCCATCATTCAGTCACTCGAGCTAGAACTTGAGCTTGAACTAGAATCAGACTTTTCAAATTTCTTCTTCTTAATCTTCATTGAGGGTGGAGCAGTAGAACTAGGATCGTCAGAGCCAGCCTCCTCTCCATCTTTTCTTCTATTAATTAGGGCTTCACTGGAGCTATTTTCCCCCGTAACTTCTTCATCAGAGGCCACTATAGTCTCCTTAGCATATTCTACTTCAAAGTCTTGTTTGGCAACTACATTGCTATCAGTGGCAGACTTAGGTTCAGGAATAGTTTCAGTTTGCTTAGAATCATCTTGTAGAGTGACAGGGCTACCAAGGTATCCTTCAGTTACTTGTGTTAAAGCTGAATCAATATCTTCTACAGATTTTTCTTCAAGAACTAACAGCTCCGAATCTTTATCTGAGTTAGCCTGCAGTGGTGGAGGATCTGTTAAAAAGTCAGAGTTGTTGCTATCTTCTTGATGTGCTTTCTTCAAAGATGAATCAGTAAGTTCAACAGATTTTGCTTCAAGAACCAATGAACTTGATGGATCCCCTATGCCAAGAGATTGTGAATCAACAGGCAGTGGAGAACTAGCCACATTGGTAGCTTGATTGATGGCAGAATTTATATCTTTGATCGATTTTGCATCGACGACTAACATCTCTGCATTGTTCTCTGCCTCAAAACACAAATTGTTTTCAACTTCGTGGCCTGGGAGAGTCTCCTTTGGCTCAGGATCTACTGGAAGAGAAGATGAACCCTCATGAACTCCTGCATTGGCATCTGAAAATGGTGATTGTATGTTTTCGATAGATTTTTCTTCGAGAACTACTAACTTGGAATACTCATCAGCGGCAAGACAACTCTCCCCTACAGAATCATGTTCTGCGCCAACTTCAGATGCTGGCTTAGGAAGGAAACCTTCCATAGCTTGTCCAAATGTCAAATTCATCTTTTCAAGATATTTTTCTTCAAGGACCGGGAAATCAGAAATATTACTAGTATCAGGAGACTTCACATCCAGAACTTCTTGTCCTGGGTTGTGACTGGGATCAACTAGAGCTGTAGTTGACTGACCAATAAAATCTACAGCAGCTTCTTTGAATGTGGAATGCGTGACTTCAAAAGATTTTGATTCAAGATTGAACAGTTCTAGTCTATCCATTGCGTTGAGAGACCTCTGTTCAATGGCTTCATGATCTGGTTGAAAATTTCCAAACTTCTGGAGATTTGGTTGAACAATATTTGCTTCAATATTTTGTTGGCAATCTGAGTTCAGATATAGGAAAGATTTTGTTTCAGGAGATAGCATGTCAGAATCATTCTCTAGGCCAAGAGATATCTCATTGAGAACTTCAGAAGTTCCTGATGCCTCAGGATAACCTAAAGGAGAAGACTTATCAAAAACTCTTCCAGTAGCATGCATCAAAGTTGAGCTTGTTTCTTCAACAGATTCTGCTTCAAGAACAAGTAGCTCTGAATTAATAGTTGCCTTTAAAGACCCATCTTTCACGGAATCATGATCAGGATCAGTTTCAAGCGAGGTGTATCTCAGAAGACCACCTTGAGAAGATGGTTTGAAACTAGAATCAATATCCTCAACATATTTTGCATCAAGAACCAATAGCTCTCGATTAATCTGCGTCTCAAGAAACTTCACATCCACAATCTCGCCATCATTCCTATTCGCCGATGACACAGGAGAAACTTGAGAAGTCGGCATATCAAGATCCAAAGCAGAATCAATATCCTCAGAAGACTTTTCTTCAGGAACTGGCAACTCTATATTATATTGTGCCTCAAGATGCATTGCTTCCACAACCTCATGCTCTTGACTAGTCTTACTCAACTCAGAATAAATTAGAGGAGTAGGCATAGCAGAAACTTCTGCAGTAGTTTGCTTGAAAGCTAATCTGATGTCTTCAGCAGACCTTTCTTCAAGAACAAACAGATCAGACGAATTCTCAGTATCAGGAGAACTAGGTTCCATGACTTCATAATATAAGCCATTTTTCGTTTCCTCGAGATCAGAAAAACCCTCTCCAGTAACCTGCTTCATAGCTGAAATTATTTCTTCAGCGGATTTTGCTTGAACTACCAGTAAATCTGAAGTTTTATTTACATCATGAGACATAGCTTCCACAACAGTATCAACTGGGTGGGGCTCAGGTTTGATCAGAGAGATTGGATTGTTGACAACAACTTCAGTAACATCTTGGAAAGCTGAGCGAATATCTTCAATGGATTTAGCTTCAAGAACTAACAACTCTGAATTTGTTTCCTTTATTTGAAAGTCTCTGCTGGATATATCTAATTCATGGGATGAAGCTTCAGCGTCAGCAATTGCTGAAGCATATGAAGTCAATCCGGAAGTAGAAGGAATAACAGATTCAACATGATCATATTTCTGTCGCTCATGTGGAGAGGCCGAAACATCAAATTCTCTTCCATCCTCTAGCAAAACTGAATTGATATCTTCAGCATTCTTTCCAGTAAGAGTTATCAGCACTGCCTCCTGAAGTATTGCTTCTATTTCTTGGTCAACTATATCAAAGCTTCTCGACCCAAGATAAGGCTTCTCTGCTACTAATTTGTCTACCATTGATTCAGACAAAGGAGGCTCTGCTAATCCTCTAGGGAGATCTTGTTTGAAAATGGAATCTAGTTCTTCAACAGAAGATGCTTCAAGAACACGGTGCTTAGGATTATAGACTGTTAAGTCTTCAACAGGTACCATTTCCAAAAACAAAAATCCTGAATCTCTTGGTTCTTCTGAGTTCAAGACTAAATCCATCTCATCAGGATGGATAAAGTTATTAGCCGAGACAGGTTTTTCTGGGGACGTTTCAGCAACATGGGCTGATCTTAATTCAGAATCATCTTCACTGCAAATAAACTGGCCATCAGAGTGCGATTCGATCAGAAGACATTCCTGACATTTCAATTCTTCAACCTGAAAGTCACCAACTGCGTCCAACTCTGACAGTAAATGCTCATCAATGAGTTGTATTTCTCTAACATCATCATCCATTTCCCCATGTTCTGAATGAAAATCATTTAGATTACTCAAGATAACATCCTGATTGATCTGGAATTCATTAATGACATCATCTTGTGAATCACTAATATCATCATTTGATGTAAACTCAGGCTCTGACTTAATCATAGATTGATTTAGAGAATCCATGCTGTCAAACAATTCACCTATCTCCAATCCATTTAACATTTCCTCATTAGCTGAAACAAGATCAGAAATCTTTGAAGGTATAACTTCATTGCCTTCATCTTGGGCTTCTTCTTTTGATTGATTACACAAAGAGACTACTTCCTGCCCAACACTAGATAGAGTAACATCAGACCCTTCAAGTATGTGCAAACCAGTAGAAGCAGATGCTGTATTGGTCTGAAACAAGCTCATATGCTCTTCTTCAACTTTGAAATCTTCTGAATTCTCCTCAAGAATAGGTCCTAATTTCAAATTACTGACAAGAGATTGCTCAAGGTAAGTTCCAAAAGATGCCTGCATTTCAAATTTCTCCATTGATTGATGCTTCTCCATTACTTCTGATGGAGGAAAACCAGCAGAAAAAGCAAGTCTGGGCTCATAATCAGCCTCCGCTGAAGATAAACTAGACGAGTGATCAATCTCTAATGATGTGGCTAGATCACCAAAACCTTCACTAATTCTTGGTGAACTATTTTCATTAAAATCTTGCTCTCTTGTTTCGGATATCCCCATTGATGCCAATATATTTTCATCCAAAAGATTCATATAAGAGGAAAATGTCACAGTTTCTCCCGTGTCAGACCTTGAGTCTTGTAACTTCCTTTCTTGAACCACCTTGAATTCAATCATTTCTGTGGTCATACTTTCCATTGCATCTTCTTGCACATGAGATTCCACTGTAGAAATAGAGTGGATATCTTCTCTGCCTGCATATAAAAAGCTCCATCATTGTCTACAATTCTTCTACATCCACTTCATGTAATATGGGAATCAGATAGATTGAGAATTGAGATTTACCTGAATAAAGAAGATTGTCATCTGGCACAGAAATGTGGGCAAGAAAATTTCCGCTTCCAGAGGGACTAGAATCATAGATGGGTACAGCAGCTTGATTAATATCAACTCTACCTGTTTCATAGATAAGATGACTAGCAGAAGCATCCGAAGATTGCATGGATTCGCTGGATGCCTTTGAGACTCTGGTAATCTGCTCGTGAGTTTCTAGTACTTCATCAAGGCTCTTCTCAATACTTTCTGATGAAGAAAATAAGGTTAAATCATCATGCTTCCCTTCTAATACTTCATGATTCTCGCCAAATTGCATATCTTCAATGTTTTTTTTAACAATATCAGAAGCATCAATAACTTGGTAAGCTTCTTCAGTGACTGCAGAAGCAATTGGATCAACAGAATGACCATCCTCACCCAACTCAGGTTGAGAGTGAACTAAATCATCTTCGTAAGTATGGCAACATTTTTCCGTAGGCTTAGTACGTTGAACCGGAACAGATAAGGCTATGCTTTCCTGAGTTTCTTGTTCTATAGGCACCTTCTTATCATCGGGGTCGATTGCTGAAGAGACTGTGTCCGGAGAAGGAGAAGAACTGGGCTTTGTTTCACTTTTTTCACTTAGCTGACTATGGAAATCAACATAGTCATTAGTTTCTGAACCCATCCTCTCTGCAACAAAATAAGGATTCAATGCAGAAGAACCATGTTTCTTATGTGAAAGATTATAGGGAAATGCTGAATGCGAAGCAAAGCTCTCAGGTCTTCTGAAAGATAAACCTCTTTGGAAAGGCATTCTAAACTCAGATTGGTGTAAATTTTCCTCCGCATGACCCTTATTACCATCTTCACTGTCAAATTGAAAATCGAAAGGATTTTGTCGGCGATGCACTACTGAAGGAGCTGAACCAGGAATAGGTGGCAATCCTTTAGATTCATCCAATTCATGGGGAATATCAAAAGGATTCCTTCTTGGAGCAAAAATAGGAGGAATTTGAGTTTGGAAATTAAATAAATCATCCATTGTCATGTCATTACTGTGCAAGTCAATCAAATCCTTCTCATATATTATAATCTGATTCTTCCTTGCTCTTCTCCTTGCAATCAGGCTCTCTAACCTCCGATTTCTTTCCAAATCAGAAGACCCTAGATCCATAACATTTTTATGGTCATCTGCAGTCCATGTAACAACCTTATTGCTTTCATCCTTCTCTTCATTGTTGTATTCATCTTCCTTCACACTGTCTTCCTCAGATTCATGATGCTGGGAAAGCTCTGAATCTGAGTTATCTGCAGATTTTGAAGCATTATGAGGAGTTTCTGAATCTAAAAGAGGAGAAAGCTCATCAAGCATTGGAAGGATGTCAGTTATTGAAGCATCAGGAGATGAACTCTCAGCCCGATCAGATTCAGAGTCTAAGCTAGGATCACGTATATTAACAGGTTGCCAAGGTGAGCCCAGAGAAGAATCAAGCCAGTCATCCAACTCAGGCTTTTTGACCTTCACCATAAGACCTTCAATTCCCTCACTAACACCATCAGCAACTTCAGTCATTCTCATGTAAGATTCTGATTGTTTTTTCATCAAATCAATGGCCAACAAATCAATTTCTCTTTCTTTCTCACCATAAGAAGCTGAATCTTTGAAAATCCTTTCCTCACTGCCAACTCTACTATCAACAAGGTCCTCTAACGTGATGTTTTCATCCTTCTTGACAAAGGGGTTATCCACAGAGTTTTCTTCTTTCAGAAAGGAAACTTCCCTATCGATCTTGTCATCTTCTTCTATCTCAGGAATATTTGGTTCACCGTAACTTAGAAGAATTCCAAGGAGAAGAGCAGTGCAAGAAATGACAGGAGAGGAAGAAACAAGAAAAGCAAATAGAGAAGGATAACAACTGTACAAGATGAACAAGAAAAAGGCAAAGCTTGCAACAAAAGGATGTCTGCAAGAAAATTTGCAAGTAAATTTGAGGGAAAACAAGAAGTATTTTCTGATATATACAACAACAACTTTCATCTTCCCCTCCATATCTTCTTTTCTGCTGGCCTTTTTCACACTGCTTCTGTCAATTGAAAGAAAAAATGTCAAATAACTCTTCATAACCAACTCATAAACGGAATGGTAGAGAAAAAGAACAAGCATTTCCCAGTTTCAATGAAAAATCAGAAAAAAAAATCTAAATATGATAATACCCTTCTACATTATTTAACAAAGTGGAAAAGCCAAGGAAAATATCAAATAAACCAACCCAAAAAGAACATCAAGATTGAATCTCTTTCGTAGCTTCAACCACAAGGACATAGAATCATGAACTCCTCCAGGAAGATTTTAGATGAAATTCTAAGGGACTCAAATCAAAACTAACTTCATAAACAATCGAAATCAAACTTTATATGGCGAAAACTTGTGTGAGATCTTAGCAAGTGAAACGATCAACAAAAAAATATCAATTCAGTACCTCTTCAACAACCGATCAGAACTCAACAATCTTCCAATAAAACAAACATTTTAAATGGCAAAACCGATCAGGAGGACAGAAGAACAAGCCAAAAATGAGTTTTTTTGTAATCAAACAGAAATCAAAGACAACGAATCGACGTGACAACAAAGATGAAATGTCAAGAACCTGAATCCCACCAGTTGTATTCTTCCCCCCAGATTTATCGCTCTGTGACTAGCAATCGAACAAGTGCACTGTAGAAGGAGAAGCAAAAGGTGGGAAAAGGGAAAGACAACAGAAGCTTGTAGTAATCGGTGGGTTGTTCCGTCATTGCAGAATGTTAAGGCTTTAATAATGGGGTCCTCGCTAAAGAAGCATTTTTTCCTCACGCGGAAGGAACTTTACCAACACCCGACATTTACACGAAAGAGGAACTGGATGACCTGGTGAGCACCATGGCAACACGCTTCGTCGGCTTTAAGGCGTCTTGAGGAAGGACGATGATGAAAGTCAGGAGCTTTATCAAATTAGTTGAATAGGATGTGCGGATTGTTTGGCTAAAATTTAAAAAAAGTGAACTAAATTGAATTAATTTAGTTGATTTGATTAGGTTGTTAAAATATGATTTTTTATTATTGGTCATTGGTTTTGGTTCCGGTTTTTTTTAATTATCAAATTAAAAATTAAATTATCCTCATTTATTTATATTAAATCAATAAAATCACTGAATTATGAGAAATTAATTGACAATAGATGATTGATATAAAAGTTAATGTGGATATTAATTATTCCTTCCATATGTTAAAATTATAAACTATAATTAAAAATTATAGTGTTTCTCTTCATACATTCTATTTAAGGTGATAGTGATTAGTTGTATTGTTAAAATTTATTACATTTTGATTTGTCCAAAATCAACAAAGGGGTTGTTTGATAGGCTACATTTCAAGTATGTCATAAAGTAAATGCAGGGGTTTTGAAATAAATTGGGCATTTAGACAGTTGCATTTAAAATACAATATATATTTGTAATGTATTTTTAAATCACCCTCTAAATCAATTTGAGTGTATTTGCAATTTGCACGTTTTGAGCTAATTCCAAATGCATAGATTAAGTCATGTTGATTGGCCGCCACCATTGCTATCACCAGCCTCTGTTGCCACCTATTGCTAGCCACCCATCGCCTTTAATACTTACTGCAATAGTTTTCAAACTTGTTTTGATCTGATATGGTAAATCTTGTGTTTTAGAATTTTTTATATTTTCATTCTACATAAACCCGAGAATGTTCTACATATATTTGAATGCATGAATTCTGTTATGGAGCATTTCCTAGTGGTTGGTTGTGCTGCTACATTGAACTCTCTATCATCTTAGGAATTTAAGGGGGGTGCTACAGTGCTGGGTCTGCACTATAGTGCTGGGTCTGAGCACTATGGCATCGTTCTCTCTATAGGTAGCGTTATGGTGTTTGCATTAGATGTTTTATAAATATCAAATTCCACTTAAAACAAAATTTGCAAAATCATTTTAATCCCTTAGCAGATAGTTAGAGAGCGAGAGAGCATGATTTTTTGAGAGAGAAATGATATTTCAGTAGCTTTGGGTCAACTTTGTCCATTGGAGCTGTTTGGAAAATTATACAAGTCAAGGTATGCTACATTTTGTTTATCTCAGTTTTTAATAATTCAAAGTTCTTGAGATATTATGACTTTTTAAATAAATTTTTGATGCAAAACTGGGTATATCTGAATATTAGAAAAAATTTCACCTCATAACATTTGCTATGTTGTAGTTGGTAATATTCTGCAAATTTTGACACTTAATTATGAGTTTTCATTGGGTAGTTTTAAAAATGTTTCGTTTTATTAATTAAAAAAAAAAACTAACATCCATAAATAGTGTTGTAATGTGATAAAAGGATCAAAGCATAGCTAAGAATAATAGTTAGCAATATAGTGAAATTTTGACAATATTATATTTGATACTTTGTTTGTTTGTTTATTTTTTTGTGAATTTATGATTGTTTAACTATTAATGGAATACTCTGTGAAACCCTATTATGACTATGATATTTTGTAATATATTTAAAAATGCATTTATTTTTGTGTTCATATCTTGAAATGTGTGAATTTGAATAAAAATTAATGTTTGGAGGAAGTTCTGAAGTAGTTTATAATGGGAGTCATACGGGCCTAAATTCTCTAAATATTTATGGTGCTATGCATCTGGGAGTCATAAGGGTATGTTATCTGATATGCTAGTACATAGAGTCATAAAGGGGTCAAATTATGAATTCTAATCTTTATTCAAAGGTATATGGGTCTGAGAGAAATTCTATATGCTACAAATATGGATATAAAATGCTTATTATCCTATTTTCATATTGATATGCTACTTTGATCAATACTTTAGGATTACTAGTTATTACTCTGTAAACATTATTTATTAAAGCAATCTATTTGAATCTCCCATGAATAAATTTACTCTACTATGGTAGGTTGAATGTAGCATGCTGAGCTATGATTGCCCACGTCTACTCTTTGCATCTATTTCGGGTCAAGAAAAAGGGAAGGATTAGGTTGAGTAGATAAGGATTACAGGTTTTGTGATCTAACATGGATAAGCATGCAAGTTGGATTTTTGACAATCCTGGCTTTCTTTCTAATTTATATTGTTTGTATCTTGCATGTATTATTTGTATATCATTATTTTGATTATAAACATTTTTGCGATGAATGAAAAGTTTCGGATGATGAGTTTTATATGTTTTAATTAAATTTTAATAGCTTTAATAGCTTTATTGCAAAAAATCTTTTGGGACCTTTATATTTCTCTTACAAGCAAGGAGACTCCATCTCCTTCACTAAAGCTCTCTAATTTGAAGAAGTGTCTCCAATTACTTAATCCAGACCCTCAACTCTTATATAATTTAAATAAAGTCGGGTATTTAAATAAAACCCTAATTTTTAATTTTAAGCTTCTAATTGTACAATACGATACTCGAATCGTACTATATAATTATTTCAATTCTCATCAATGATCATCTTTTACAATATACTATTATAAAATATGATATATCAAATCAAGGATTGTCCATAATGAACTAAGGCTTAGCCAGCAAGCTCTCTATTTGATCATCATGTACAATATGGATCGTACAATACAATCATTAATTAATATTTGATCATGATTCGATTCCTTAATCAATGGGACAAAATTAGACAATATTCATTAATGTTTGTATAGTATGAAATTCCTTCATACAATATGATCAATTCAAATTTTAAGTTTCAAATTTGCCAAATTTTGATAACATAGATTCGACGATAGGGTTTATCAAAATAGCTAATCATCCTATACAATTTAAGATCATACAATACAATTAGTTATAACTATATTATTATAAATTAACTACACCTTAATGTTGCACTTTCGTGAGTTTGATCCTCCACTCCAGCTTGATGTATGTACTACTTAAAATGGTTAGTGACACATTAAAGAAACATGTAATATATATAAAGTATAAACAAATAAATTATCACACCAATAATATTTGTAATCATCAAAATACTTAATGGGGCTCTTAAATTTTATATAATATCCCCCTTTTCTTCATGTTTCCAATCATTTATGGCGAACTTCCATTGTTCATGTATCACATGCTCTCACTTGACCTATTGTGAGAACACTCTTATAAAATTAATCAATGTTTAATTTTGGAAATCCAAGTGGGTTTAGGTCCAGCCTTATATCATAATAAAGGTATGTTGTAGTATGTAGATAATGTGATGCCCCAAGATTTAAATTGGAATAATTATTTATTTATCTTTTAATAAATAGTAATTGACTAGTGCTATCTAATATCATCTATTAGTAATAAACATCAAAACATATTTTATAATTCAAAACATTAATATATACATCTATATTCATTCCCAACATCTCAATCTCTATAACATACAATACTCTGGATCTATACAATCATATCATAATTATTTTGTCATGAGTATAAAAGAATAATTAGAAAAAAAAAATCTAAAGAATCCTAACCAGTCTCACACTAATGTTTGCCTACCTTGATCTGAAATCATTTAACTACATATAATGAGCTTAAAAATCCCAACTTGTCACAAAAACCTATAGCTAAATTCAAAGCATAACAAATGAGCAATATGCATGTCAATAGTCAAATCATAGCAGTTGCATCCATATGATCATTGAATCAGTGCATAAACAATATATTTCACATACAATAGTAGTAGAATCTATAAACAGTAAAATACTATATTATAGAATCCTATAAAGTAGTAAACGAATACAAGTGTCAAATATATAAAGAAATTTTTGTATCCATAATACTAATTAGTAAAAAAATCAAATAAAGTATCAAATCAAAATATTAGTAAAGACTATTAAAATTAAATCAATATAATAAAATTATATATAAATATATACATGCTATCTAATTATTATATATTAGTATCAAATTAGTATTTTACATGTTTAGTATGTTACATACTTATTATACAATGAATCAGTAGTACCAAATATTATCAATATTTATATTAGTAATAATAACAATCCAGTTGCATGAGCAGTAGACTAATGCAATAATAATAAATTTGTGAAGTAAACATTAAATCCATACAATAATAAGAACAATGCCTTAAAAACATGCATTTCAATAGTCACACTAAACAAGTAAGAAGTCATGACTATTATAGTATTTCTCAGTATTAGTATCTGTATTAATAAATTGTTGGCTTAATAGATAGAGTCATCATTCTTTGTTCTCGACATAATAATGATCTTCTTACAACTTCCAATCGGTGAATCACGTGAATTAGTAGATGATAACATCAAATCACTTTATTTAAAAGAAAGTTTATCGACCCACCATCCTATACATGTCAATCAGTCTCCATCCAACGGATCAACTAGTCTTTACTTATTTGTTTCACACACGTACATTATTATTACAATATTATAACATTAATAGTGGCCAGCTATTACTCGAGCACATATCCACATCTATTTTTAATATATTGAAAGAAATAATGTATAATTAAGCTTAATTAAGAAGATGCCAAAATATCATAAGGGTAGACAACAAAGAATCCTATTAAAAAATGCCCATTTTTTGAATATTATCAAAATATCATGAATTATATAAAATGATATTTTAAGATTTTTATTGTACTACACTGTTTTTTTAGGTCAAAATAAATTTTTAGGTAGATAAAAATCACTGTATTTTTAGAATCATCTGATAAAAAATCTCAAATAAATACTCAAAATACTCATAATCATGATCTTTATAACATACAAAATGTTATATGGTGAAAGTTTTACTAATATATAATTATTTAAATTTTTTTGTAACGAAAACATAATTTTAATCAGAAAAATACTAAAAATATAAAATCTTTGAAATCAGAAATAGGGTAAATGATACTTATAATGAGACGAGTAAATCTCTTTATTGGGCTTACAAACAAAAATCGCTCTGTGACATCCAAATTTGAATTTCTCTTTTTCTCTCTCTTACCTTCTCTCTCTTAATTCACATACATGTCTCTATTGCCGATATGACTTAAGGGAAAAGCTTAAAATGATTTAGTTACTTAGGATATTTAATAAAAATAATAATTTAATATTATATAATTAATTTAATTAATTTTCTTTGTATAAAATTCAAATAAAATATTTTAGAACTTCAAAAGTTATAAAAACATCCATAAAATAAATCATTTTATTTAAAAATATAGGTGAAATCGGTTTGTAAATGAGACACTTGACAATCCCAAATCCTCACTTGTACCGATAAGTACCAATTTCTTAAGAATTTTTACGGGTGCTAAAAAATTATGAAAAAATTTAAGTAAATAAAACACTTCAATCAAAATACTAGAGAGAAAATAGTTTGCTATTTGGAGTTATATTGACTCTAGAAAAGAATTATCTACTTGGGTCAAAATACATGTTATTATAATCTATTCATCTTATGAAAAATGTCATCCCTGACAATTCCCTAAAGGATTTATGTAAAAAATCGATATAAAGAAATCCCATACAATCAAAACTCAAATCAAAATTAAAACTCATCAAAAATCTTACATTTATGTAGTTCATTTTACCACATGTCATTCAATTATGTAATCAATTACACATGCAAAATAATGCACCTTAAGCTACCCATTATACCTGTGGGCTCCGAATATTCGGCCCTGACCTCCACACTTTTCTTTCTATTCGGCGAGAGAGTTTTAACTGATAAGTTCCGAGTTAAATTTTGGAAGGCAGATGGGTTTGTAGATAAGACACTACCTAGAGATTTCACCGTCATTTTGTGAGGACTTTATGATATGAGTTCTGGTTTCCTATAGGCGCAAGCCCCTATAGTTAATTACCCCTCCCAATCACGAGAGAGAACTTTCGATTAAGGCTAGTTGCCAATCAGATACGTAGAGAACATGTTATCTGGCATATAGTAGTAGCATGGATTTGGATTTGGAAATTATGTTTGAATTTGGGTATTTGAAAAGTTTAAAAAATTTGTAGATTAGAAAAATTGATATTTAAAATAGAAACTTCACCATCTTGCACTTAAAGCGGATGGTAGGGGAATGGATGATGGAACCAATCAAGATCCCATGATTCCGTAGTCCCGGGCCATCGTGATCCTTGGTCTACTTAGTCAGAGGAGGTAGTCGACCCAACCTGACAAAAGTATCCTTGTCGGCAACCATGGGTTGCTTCGTCCAAGGGTATCTTGTAGACCTGGGATGGGTATTTGCCTAAGGGGACAAAATTAAATCCACCTTAGCTAACAGAGGGCTTTGTGCCCTATCAATCATATCATATTGATTCATATCTCAAGGATTTGATGCCAATAAGGAACGTAACAGCGCTAGCCATAATCGGTATTTTGTGGTACCATTTGGCGGCAAAACCACTCGCTTCAGAGGGCCCCGGGTCATAACCGTTAATCCTGTGGTGCCATTTAGTGGAAAATCACCGGTTAGAGGACACGTACCACGTCCTTACTGGCATGAGACTATTTTGAGAATGGATCCTAGTGATATTTTTGACTAGATATTTGGCTCTTTGTGAGCTAGAATAGTTTTTATTTTGTCCACCCTAACAACTGTTGCGGAGGGTGGATGGACTTTGCTTTAAGTATTGGGATGGATAGTTTCATTTTTAAATATTTTTGGGATTTTGGAATTTTTGTGGAGTTTTAGATTTTTTGGATTTTTATAGGTATTTTCGGTGGAGCTTTGGAATATTTGAAATGAACTTTGAATATTTGAGAGATATTTAAAAATATTTGGGAACCCCTCCAGTTGAGATCTGCATTCAACACAGCAATCATTGGGGTGTATGGGGTCATTTATATTTGTTGATTGAACCTTGTCGACTCTGTCTACTGGTCGACAGAAGATCAGGTTTCATAGACTTTATACATTTGTTAGTGAATTCTATTGATTTTAGGTCTTGAAGGCCTAATATGAATGTATTAAAATAAAGATTTTGATCGCCACGACCATATATTTGTTTGTTGGTTTGAACATTATCGACTCTTATTGATCTGTATAGAAGGATCCGGTTCGAACTAGAATTCACTTGTTGACCCGCGCAACATCTTTGGATGTCACGTGTGTACCAATAACACGCTCGTCGAGGACCATGCGGGTGTTTGGGGGCAATTTGTAATTAAATCTTGTCTACTCCTTTTTACCTGTTTAGGAGGATCGGGTTCAAATTTAGTAACCCACATAACATCCCTAGATGTCACGTGTGTCCCAATAACACTCTCGTCGAGGCCCATACAGGTGCTTGATTGTATACCCCCTTTTAGTGTACCTATGTGTATTCAAACTATGGTGCACGTGCAGGGGTACTTTGAAAATATTTGTAGACGCCTCCTGTCCGCTTGCATAGAAGTTATGGATCTGGTGGCGTGTTATAGCAGCTTCTAGATTGAGTTGTTGGCTACTTTGTACAGGTAGACTGTCGTGTACTACTCGTTGCTTTTTGCAGGTGGATCGTAGTGCACTAACTAATCTCCTGCCTTGTGTTTGTTATGATTCTATTGCATCTTCTTTGTAGGCAATACTTTAAACACATAAAAGACCTTCTACAGCGGGTCATAGGAGTTTGCATTTGCTACATGTCTCTCACATTTGGTTGCAAAAAGGCTTGATAGATTTGCCTGTATGTAATATGTTGGGTGCACGACAATATTCTTCAGTGGCCCGTGGGTTCTTTCATACACTGTATTCACTTGACTTTTTATTCGTGGATGACGTTTTGTGTATATAACGGTCTTCTATAAGGGCTCGTGCATGCTTACATCTGATGTATGTCGTACATTCTTACTGATAGGAGAATGGTGTATTCACCTACATTTGATTGCATGAAGGCAGTATTCACTATTTATTCTTTGTTGATGGATGTTTGCACATTCCTTTTGAAAATTTGGTCAATTACAAGCATCATGTTCACTTAATGAGATTCATTTGAATGCATTGGGGATTGATTTGCCATGAGTCCTTGCTTGCTTGCAAATAGACTCCACTTGTAACTTCTTTGTAATGAACTTATACATGAAACCTTGCATGTTTGCATGCACTTGATCTTTATCTTTGATGTATCTTCTTAGAGTTGGATCGTTAGTGATAGGGGCACTTGCATTTCTTCATGTTTACTTGCTTTTGTAGCTCTTGTATATGAATTATGACAAATATTACAAATCTCTCTTTTTTCTTTTGTATCTCATATGGTGGACTAGCATTGTAGGTTTTCATTTGGAATCACATCATTTATTGTGATCACCTCCATCATCATCACATACAGGTGTTTGCATCCACTACAAATTTTGTATTTGTTCATTTGCATTGAGAACTTATTACTCATTTACTTGCATTACTTTTGAATTGCTTGGATCCTTCTTAACCATTGAAGCACCAATCCCCCACCATTCCATTTGGAGACTTGATGTCATATTTTTAAATCAAGTACTTCATTAAATATTTATTTTACTTAAGTTCAACTTGAGTCCAATATCATTGAGTCCAGGATCAAGCTCTAACTCAAGTCTAATTTGAGTTCAGGTTCAAATGTAGTCCTTTATAGTTTATTTAAATTCGAGTTCTTTTGCATTTAGTTCAAATCCTTATTCAAGCACGAGTCCAAGTCTTGTTATCCAAATCAAGTCCTTGCTTGAGTTCAAACTCAAATGCATGTCCCCTATTGTCCTTTGAGTTCAAGTCCGAGTTCAAAGTGAGTTCAATCAAGTTCAGCTCAAGCTTCGTTGTCTTTCAAGTTCTAAATCATGTCCAAGTTGTTCAAGTTATGATTGTTTGAGTTTAGTTTGAGTCATTTGTTCACTTGATTATAGACATATTAAGCTCCTTTTATTTGTTCATTTAAGTCCAAAGCATGTCTTCACTTGTTCAAAATTTGTTCAAGTCCTTGTCCTTTTCGGACAAAAATTTGGCAGCCTCTCGGCGTCTCCCCCATTTAGAGGAAAAACCAAGAGGCCGCCTACCCGCCACATAAATAAAGACGTGCACAATTGGTGTTTGTGAGATACCGCGGCAGTGATATTTTATTTTTCCACCCACCACGCCAACAAAGGCGTGCATGGGTTTTTTTCAAAGCATTTTTTCTTGAAAAGTCAGTTTCGCTTTCCCCCCGCTCGGGGGTACTTATAAGTGACCTCACCTCGCTGTAGGTGCCGCACCGAGGTCCCATCCCACCACGCACAACAAAGGCATGCATGGGGCAGTTTTCCGGTCCACCACGAACATTGAAGTAAGGTTTTGAGTTTAAGGTGATTACTCACCCCGTTGTAGGCGTCAGACCAGGGTCCCATCCCACCACGTGCAACAAAGGCGTGCATGGGCGGTTTTTCGGTCCACCACAAACTCCGAGGGTGATAATCTAGGTTTAGAAAAATTCGTACCTTCGCGGGGTTGTAGATGTTTACACGAGGATTGAGGGAGAGAGAGAACACTTTCTTTATCTCATTATAATTATTTATAATTGATAATAATAAATTATGACTTAAAAAAATTAATTATAATTAACGATTAATTATAATCAATAATAATTAATTCAAACTAAAATTAGTAGTTTTAATCAATTTTAAGTCATTATAGTTAATTATTAATAAAAATAATTAACTATAATAACATTAAAAATTAATTTAAACATATTTTAATAAAAAATAATGATTATTAATAATAATTAAATATAATTAAATATTTAATCATAATTAATTTTAATTAAATATAATTATTTCATTATCAATCAATTCATAATAATAATAATAATAATATTATTATTATAAAATAACCCCCCCCCATTTCCCCTTCTTTGTTATCACGGGATCAAGTCGAAGAAGCGGGCTTAAGGGAGAAGGTTACCTGCACAGCAAGCGAGCTCCAGTGGTTGTTTCGATCAAAATGCCGCAACTTCCAGTCCGACAGGGAGAGGACGTAGGAGGAGGAGGCAAAGTCGGCAGCAAGTATAAAGGTAGGGTTCGATGCCTCTCTCTCTCTCTCTCTCTCTCTCTCTCTCTCTCTCTCTCTCTCTCTCTCTCTCTCTCTCTCTCTCTCTCTCTCCCCCCCCCTCTTTCTCTCTCTACGTCTGGATCGGGAGGAGCAAGGGCGTCGGGATGGAGATTGGTAAGCAGAGGTGTTCGGTCATGGAGAGTGGAACGAGCGTGGAAGAGCATAGGGAAGAGCAAGCAGCGAGCTGAAGCCTCTTTGGCCATTATTTATTGACGCTGAGAGGAGTGGAATCGAGGTCTTCATCGCAGGATTTGCGGCTGTTTTTATGCGAGCGGCGCCAAATTCAACAAGATTTAAGTAGGATTTCGGCAGGGTTCGTGGATCCGCCGGGTATAAGGTTTGTACACTAGGTTTCTTACTTCCTTCCTTTTTTTGTTCTTTATATATTGGTCAACAATACCAACACACAATAAATTCTTATAGCTCTAGTAATAATCAATTCTTCCAACAACTATGCTCTGATACCAATTGTGATACCCCAAGATCTAAACTAGAAGAATTATTTATTTATCTTTTAATAAACAACAACTAGAGCTATCTAATATAATCTATCAGTAATAAACATCAAAATAGATTCTATAATTCAAAATATTAATGTACACATCTATATTCATTTCCAAAATATTGATTTCTATAACATACAATACTCTATATCTATGCAATCATATCATAACTATTATGCTATGAGTACAAAAGAATAATTATAATAAAAAGAAAATGAACATGAAGAATCCTAACTAGCCTCACACTCATATTCGTCAGCCCTGACTTGAAATTATCTAACCACATATAATGAGCTTAAAAAGCCCAGCAGATCACCAAAACCTATAACTAAATTTGAAGCACGACAAATGAACAATATGCATGTCAACAGTCAAATTATAGCGATTTATTTAAAAATTAAAATTTTCATTTAAATAAACCACTTTAATTTTCATAACAAACATGAGATCAGGGGTTAAGTAGTCATACATGTTTTTTCTTTCCGAGAGAAAGCTTTGGAGGGTGTTCACATCACAAGGGAAAAAGAGGAAGTGAGGTTGAGGGAGAGTTCGTGTTGAGGGAGTCAAGGGGTGTGAGGGTATTAACAAGGTTGCTCTTGTTAGCGTACATCTTAGGTCGTCTTGTTGTGTTTGGTGGAGCTCTTATACAAGAGCTTTATAAAGATAAGTCTTTGGGAAAAAGACTTGCTAGCTAATGAGGCTAGGGGTCAGCATCTCCATCAAGTGGGGATGTGGAAGGAGAAATGATATCTACATCATAGCAAGGAGCTAAAAGAGGGATCAACATATCCTCCTAAGTAAGAAGTTAAAAGAGGTATCAACATCTTGGCCGGAGCGAGGAGTTGATGGAGGGACGATATCTATGCCGGGTCGAGAGGTGGAAGGAAGAATATTCTTTAGAGTTTGTATAGGCCACTCTCCACCTGGTAAGGGAGAAGAGCTTCTCCGTCTAGCTATAAGTTAAATGAGAGTCACTTTAGTGCATAACTCAAAGCGGATGACCTTTTGGGAGTGGACATAGATCGATTTTGACTGAACTATTATAAATCTAGTTTGCGAACTTTTTTACTTTCTTATAATTTATTTCATTGCATTATGGTTTACTTTTTGTTATCTTTGAGAAAGAATTTCTGGGTGATAAATCTCTGGTTAAAGTTTTATTTTGAAATAAAAAAAAAATTATTTTCTAAAAAGTAAAAAAAAAAATCTTATTTACTTTTTTTTGCTTGAATATTTTATTCTCTTAAACGTTTCTGCACATCTCATTTTGATTTTAAGTAAAATATTTTTTAAAAATACCAATGAGGCTAGGGGTCAGCATCTCCGTCGAGTGGGGATGTGGAAGGAGCAATGATATCTACATCATAGCACGGAGCTAAAAGAGGGATCAACATATCCTCCTAAGTAAGAAGCTAAAAGAGGTATCAACATCTTGGCCGGAGCAAGGAGTTGATGGAGGGACGATATCTATGCTGGGTCGAGAGGTGGAAGGAAGAATATTCTTTAGAGTTTGTATAGGCCACTCTCCACCTGGTAAGGGAGAAGAGCTTCTCCGTCTAGCTATAAGTTAAATGAGAGTCACTTTAGTGCATTACCCAAAGCGGATGACCTTTTGGGAGTGGACATAGATCGATTTTGACTGAACTATTATAAATCTAGTTTGCGTACTTTTTTACTTTCTTATAATTTATCTCACTGCATTATGGTTTACTTTTTGTTATCTTTGAGAAAGAAGTTTTGGGTGATAAATATCTGGTTAAAGTTTTGTTTTGAAATGAAAAAAAAAAATATTTTCTAAAAAGTAAAAAAAAAAAAATCTTATTTAATTTTTTTTTGCTTGAATATTTTATTCTCTTAAACATTTCTGCGTATCTCATTTTGATTTTAAGTAAAATATTTTTTAAAAATACCAATTCACCCCCCTCCCCCCCCCCCCCCTCCCATATTTATTTTTTAAAAGTCATAAGCACTTTAAACCACAACCTCTCCAATATCTACATCTTAACTCAAAGTGTGCATACAAAGAGAGAGATCAACCATTTCGACTATCTAGTTGACCAAAGAATTAGCCTTATAACCTAGAATTCTAATTTTAATTAGTATTATCTTTTGTAATGAAATCATTAGTCTACTTTTTAGGATTCCCAAGCAACACTTCCATCTTTTTTCTTAGATAAAACATCCACTGCATTTTACTATTTAAGATGTAAAGAAAAATATTTGGAAACAACATGTCCTAAGGTTCAATAGTAACATAATCAGCAAGTAAATGCTAGAGTATCACTTATTATTAATAACATTTGGTCTTATTACCAAGTAAGATCTCTTTACCAAAAGAATGAGTAATATCATGTTCCACCTAAACTCAAGCACAAGATGGACAACTATGAGAAGAATTAGCATTGTTAATCTTCAAAGGTTTATTGAAAATATATTTAATAGTATGTTAATAGAGGATTAACAAAGCCAATATGAAGACATGGAAAGAAAAATACTCATATAAAAACTACAAATGATTCTTCTTTGACAATCAGAAGAGTGCTCCATTTGAGATTTTTGATGGCCTAGGATCCAACAACCCTATGGAAATTTATCCAAGAAGCCCAAGTTTATTAAATGAACAATAATTGCATCCATGGAAGGACAAACAATTGAAAAATTCTCAATCAATCAAAGCTTGAATAGTTTGTCAAGAAAATTAATTTCCTCATCTAAGGAATAACAAAAATCATTGATTTATCTCAGAAAGGAGTCTTGACACGATGATTAGTTATTGGAAAAAACATTGCCTCTTAACATCTTTTCGAAAGAAATTGTAAGAGGTGATATTGATAACATCATACCAACATACATCTAACATAATCAAACCGAGAAGACATCCATGCCCAAGAGAGCTTCAGAAAAAAATTTAAGTACATTAAAGCAAAACAAAAAACTCATCAAAGCAAAATTTCAATGCAATATAGTAAGGCTAGATTTGACAAATAGTGGGCAATACGTATAGCAAGCGGCACAAACAGTGGGAGCAATAAAGTCCAGCAATGAGAAAGGAGGGTAAAGTCTTGTGCGATAGTTAAGCAATTGAAAATAAATTTGGTCACTTATATTTCTAACCTAATTCTCCGGCCCTCATTAAATTCACAATTACTTACAATTAAAATAATATTATTATCATCTTATTAATAATATCTATTTCTTAAAAATACATACAAATTCACTTTCATGGATTCAAAATTTTCTAATTCTAGCAACAATACTACCAAAAAATGTAAGAGATTTTCTAATCATGTATCATTTAGGTTTCCTTTGGGTTGGATGGCTGTATTACAGCTTCTTAAAGCAGCTTTTAAACATGAAAATCTTAGGCTTCGTTTGGGACGGCTTTTTTATTGCTTTCTAAAACGGAGTTTTAGTACAAAAATAAAAAAATTTGTACTAAAACTCCGTTTTAGAAAGCAATAAAAAAGCCGCCCCAAACGAACCCTTAATTTTTGTTCTAAAATGTTGTTTTAATAAGCAGTAATAAAATCATATATCCCAAACAAAATCTTAAGATCTCTCTCATAAAATCTATATTCAAAAGAAAGTTATAATGCATAATATTATAAAAAAAACTAATATAGTATCCCAAATAAAGTTAGTATAGAAAGGAAAAATTATCATTGGACATATATTAAAATTTATGCTCTATTGATCAATATGACAATTCATATGTGATATTCATCATAATGTAAATTCAATAAATTCTCTTCCTATAAAAACTATTCCAAGTCCTCCATATGAGTTTTCTTTTCCCTGCCCCACTCAAACGTGGAGAGAAGAATGTATCAATGATAGCATCACACCATTCCCACTTTCGGCAAAAGAAATAAAATATATTTAAGATTCTCGCAACCCTAATCATGCAGCCGACCAAAAAAGTGGTCAAAAGCTTTTGAAAAGTTGTATTTACCCCACCGGGCTTAGGTGGGTTAGTGGGTGTGCTTGGTTGGGAACCTCCAATCCCAAGTTTAAATCAGCTCTCATACGGCACAATCCCTTAAGTGGGGAGACAATAACTGTGGGTCTTGCACCTGTGGAGTTGGTTGCTCGTAGACTCGTCAAGGAATTAGTGGACATCGTAAAGCGCGTCACAAGCTGACGTGGCAGCGGGCCGATACCCAGTTCCCAAAAAAAAAGTTGTATTTAATTTTTATTATTTTAGTATAAATTTTTTTAATTATAAAATTTTTATTAGAAAATTATTTTAAAAAAATAATAAGAAAACCGTCACAAATGAAATTTAAGTTTAACCCTCCGATCTTTTCATCAAGATTAGCAATTTATTGATCGTCATGTAGCAGTGCTTTAGAGCTGTGCAACGATGGGTGGCGAAGTAATATTATTAGGCCAAGCATAAAATAAAAGATATTTTGATTATATCCATTCAATTACATTTAGTGTGAGTTAAGACTTTTCAAATAAGATACCGACTCGCCTTAAGTTACTAGTCAACTCGTTCTGTATTTGTTGGTGGACTTCTGACGAGTTGTAACGTCGACGGGTCTAGATAAGCATGCATAATCATCATATGAGACTGAGATTTTATTTGAGACAACATTCTTACTATTTTTTTAATAAAAAATTTTAATATGAAAATTATTTTAGCTATAAATTTTTGTGCTCAAAAGCTGCTTAAAAAAAAAATAAAGAAGCTGTCCCTCAGTAGGTTAGCGAGTTCACTATGACAAGTGCATGTGAGACATGATGAGTTAATATGAACTGATTTAAATTAAATCAGAAGGCCATATTTTGCAGAACATGATATCTTTTACCATGAAGGCAACAATTGGCATGAACTAGGCCTTCTTTTTCTCACCATGAAAGCTTTTAATAATGAACTGAGGCAACTAATTTTCTATTAGGATTGTTGCCATTACACAAAAGAGGCAAGGATCAAGCGAGCAATTGGAAGTAAATGACCATGTTGTTTCTTTTGCATTTTTTTAATTCCTCTATCTGGATTCTGAAAAGGAATCAATAAAGTATATATAAAAGAAAAGATTGGACTGCGAATAAGCTTTATGGCAAAATTTAAAGATAAGATAAATTTAAGTTTTAATTAATTGAAAATTGGGGGAAAATTTTAAATTATCATAGCATTGCCTCGTGGATGGTGACTTACCTATGCAGTAGAGGTGTCAAAATGAGTTTTCAGGTCAAGTTCGGATCCAACCCGAAACAGACCTACCTTCAATTGTTCCGATTCGAATATGACTCAATTAGACAAGCGGGTCAAAAATTAAAGCCCAGGCCCAACCCACCACTAATTTGGGTTGACTCGACCCGACCTGCCTATAAGCCCTCCTGGGAGAGAGGGACACAAGGCAAGCAAGCGCAGGTGTGAGGCTACGACCAC
This sequence comes from Dendrobium huoshanense, assembly GCA_016618105.1. Taxonomy (NCBI): domain Eukaryota; kingdom Viridiplantae; phylum Streptophyta; class Magnoliopsida; order Asparagales; family Orchidaceae; genus Dendrobium; species Dendrobium huoshanense. Next base: position 42,564,238 of record CM028343.1, on the reverse strand, counting down.
GAGCACAGGTCATGGGGCGGGCCGGGCCCAAGGAAGAGGGCTCAAGGCAGGTGAGCGCAACTACGTGGGTTGGAGCGTGTCACATGAGCATGGATGCAAGCATGTGAGAGTGAGTCACATGGTTGGGGCGAGACCGCGAGCATGAGTTTGTGCATGTGAAGCAAGAGCGGGTTGTGCGGATGCGCAAGCGCGGGACAGGGAATTAGGTCAAATTCAAGTTATTTGATTGACCCAAACACGACCCAACTTTTTAAACCAGTCAATCCAAACCCGAATTTCCTGAGCCGCGTTCGAGTCAGGTTATTCATTCACATCATTAAATAACACCCCTACTTTGCAAAAACTTGGTATTTTTTAATTTCTTATTTTAATTTTTATGATGATGAACTTAATAATTGATGTGATATAGGTTTAAATGTTCTTATAATAATTTTCTTAATATTGTAATTTTGACGGGCATTTTGAATAGTAATTTTAGACTATGAAAATTCTTTTAATTGTTAATTTATCTTATATAATTTAGTTTTAAGTAATTATTTTTATATGAAGCTATTAACTTTTATAAAGAAGCATGAGATACCTTCACCTTATTGTCATTCCATTATTTATTTATTTTTTAATGTTATAATTGTAGTATTATGTGTTTAACATTTATGCTTTAATCTTACCGTTTCTTAAAATAATTTTTTTTTATAAAAATAAATTTTTAGTACCAAAAAACTATCCTAAACTAAGTCTTAGGCTTCGTTTGGGACGGCTTTTTTATTGCTGTCTAAAACGGAGTTTTAGTACAAAAATAAAAAATTTTGTACTAAAACTCCGTTTTAGAAAGCAGTAAAAAGGCCGTCCCAAACGAAGCCTTAATTTCTTGTTGACTATACATTTTCTTATTTTTTAAATAATTTTACTTCTTTTGAATATTATTTTATGATGAAGTTAATTATTTTTTCATTTATATTAAATTGAAATGCATGAAAAAATTATTTGTAAATTGAAGTTGGTATATATGGATACTCTGCCCCCGATTTATAGAGAATGAAATGAACATTAAACGATCTAATTCTCAATAGAACTTAAATATTGAAGGAATTGAAAACTTAGTATTCACTTATTGCTGCCTTTGTAGTTGCAGTGGTTTGCGTTGCAATATTCCAATATCTATGGAGGGATAATTAAACCACGATGGTCGCCACCATCGACCGAATGTCGTAGTGTTTCGAATTTGAACTGAATGTGTTCTAGCAGGGAATTGTAGAAATCTAAGTTGAATTAAAGGCTGATGTCAAGTTTATGAAAATCAGACTAGACAACGAATCAGAAGGATCAGAGAAGTTCACAATTCGATCGATGGTTCGATCGAGGTAGAACCAGAGTCAAACTAGATGAAGTAATAAACACTAATTTTATTAAAAAAATAATTAAATTAACATAATAATAATGCGAGAATTCCAAATATGTGACATAAAATTAGATAGAAACGAAAATGATGAAGCATAAAACTTACACAATTAGTTAAAAATAATTCATTTTTGAAAATTATGCATTTTTTGCGTAACTAACATCTTCTTCATAATGATGAATATAACTTTTTCATCAAATCTTCTAGTATGTTCCTCCAATAGGTGAAATTCTAGAAGTGAGATGAAGAAATGGACATTAATATATCTAAATAACATGAAATATAAAGTACAATAAGTTGAATTATAATAAGGAAAAACATTAATAGATTGAAAATAAGAACAATAACAATTATAAAGATGCTTGTACACACTAAAATCCTTGAAGGTAATGGGAACCCACATTTATGAAATAAAGATAAATTAAGTAATAGTTTTCAATTTGTTGTTCATTTCATTTCAAACATAAAAAAGTTAAAATGTCTAAATAAATCTAGAAGTTAACCTCCTAGATTTGCAACATAAAAAGTTGAGTCCTCAAGTCCTCCATATAAATATTCCGCCCCAAATGCATTTACATCATCACTCTCATGATTCAAAATTTAATTTGGAAGAATTGTCTATTATATCTTTTTAGCCATCAACCAGACTTTCTATAAATCATGAATATAAATCAATATCCAATAAAAATAATTAAATATTATACACACAAAAAATTTCACTATATTCATTCACCAACATCTCATTTACAATAGTTATGAGATGACTAACGATCACTAATCTTTCAAAAGCTCATGAATAAAAAAGAATTAAAAAAAAATACATAACAAAATCAAAAGAAGAATATGAGGATCTCAATCAGACTCACTCCATACAGTCATGACCCTTCCCCTGAACTGAAATCAGTAAAACCATGAAATAGGCTTACAAAGCCCAGCAAATGGTCATTTTGACTAATTAGAAAAAAAAAAAAACTTGCAAAGCCCAGAAGGAACACCAAAACTCCCAAAAATTTTCAATATAAGATCAAAAAATTAATACACATACTCATCTCAATCAATAGAATCAATGTTAATGCTTAATCATCACTTATACGATTCAATATGATCAATAACGAAAAATAAGAATCAACACACTTAAATCTATAAATCAATGACAGGTGAGAGAACATAAATACATCAAAAATCAAATAAGTAATCAATAAATAAATATTTATGTATGATCATGTAGGTGTCAATGTCATCAATATATATAATCAGTCTTGTCTATCTTATCAATTATCTAAAATATAAACTGGTGCATGTAACCATTCATATGTTATCCTAATTATCAATGTCATCTTTCATCTCATTAATGTATGTATGCATCAGTATATGATTTAATATAGGGTACAATAATGCAGGACATCCAGTTTTAATGTGGTATTTTTATTCCCTCATCTGAATTTATCATTATCATTATAATATTTTTATCATTTTATCATTTCAGGGTGACTTTTAATAAATCATTAAGAGTCGTCACCCCTTAGTCATAGGCGTAGATCAGTCATCAATTACATACTACAATTGAGATAATATCACAAATAATCTTTAAGAGAAAGTTATTGGCTCACCCTTGTACACAAAGTATTATATTTTAACAGTCAACCCAAATTAATTATAGTGTTAACATCTAGCCTTCCTTGCTTACATGTATGCATTACATTTATTTCAGATCCATTGTATCAATCTCTCTTTCATGCATAAAATGCATTATGGAATACTAAAGTCTATCAATCTAAGAAAATTTGTATAATAATCGATGGCTTCAAAAAATTATAACTTTCATTTTACCCAATAAAATTTAATAATATATCAGTCAAAATATTCATAAAATTTATATTTATCATATAAAAAAATTACTTGACAAAAGTGTGATAAATTAGTAATTTTTTTTTATCAATTTAGAAAAAATTAAACTCATCAAACTCAAAATTATTAAAAATTAAAGTAAGAATTGGATTACTTACAACGATCAGAAATCTTTTTATAAAAGAAGCGACAGACAAAAATGACTAAGAATTTGTCTATTCTCTCTTCCGTCTCCCTCTCCCTCTCTTCTTCCCGCGTAAGCCACACGAGAATGAGGGAGAGGTGGCAACACTAGAGAGCTTAATTCGGATTCTTAAGAAACTGTTATTTCATGTTCCGCTTTCTTTTCAAATCAGAAAATAATTTACATAAAAAATTAAGAATTTTTACAAACCAGAGAAGTAAAATTCGGTTTCCGATCAAAGTTGCTCCTTTTTAAAAATTTTCAATAATTTGCTCCTTAAACTAATTTAAATTTAAAAGATGCTCCTTTTTTTAAAATGCCCTAATTTTATCTGGGGTAAATTTTGAAAGTAGGTATCATTTAAAAATCTAATTATATAATTAAGTATTAGAAAAAAATTAAAACACATGTAAAGTCACCCATTAAATAAGCAACTTGCTGTTGATTTAGGCTTCGTTTGGGACGGCTTTTTTATTGCTTTCTAAAACGGAGTTTTAGTACAAAAATAAAAAAATATGTACTAAAACTCCGTTTTAGAAAGCAGTAAAAAAGGTGTCCCAAACGAAGCCTTAGTCATGTCGAATCATTTATAGTAAAATATTTTTTTAAATTAAACTATTTCAGAAGTCTAAAAAAATAATTAGAATTTAAGGAATTTTAACTAATATATCACAACAAAATTTCATGTTTATGAATATGCCATCTAATTACTAATAATATAAATAAATCATCCAATTCTATTAATTTTGTTTTACTTATGTACCATAATAATTGGATGCTAGCATATAAAATATGTAAAAATATTTATTCAGGTAGTTGATATACTCGAAATAATTATAAACAATTTGATAATAAATATATTAAAATTTAAAGAATTTGATATATATATATATATATATATATATATATATATATATATATATATATATATATATATATATATATATGGCATATTCTATTAACGTTAAAATATGAAAAGTTATTTAGAATATTTGACTTAAAAAAATTCAATTCTATTAACGTTATAAGATAACTAAAATATAAGATGATATAATTGTATCTTTGAATAAAAAAATAAATTTAATTGATTTTTTTTTTTTTAAAATAAGTTGAGATATTATTATACATATTTACTCATATATTAGTTAAAATTCTTTAAATTTTAATAATAAATTTTAGATTTCTAAAATAGTTTAATTATAAAAAAAATTACTCACTAAAATTTGAATTATTCCGTAGCATATTGTCACGGCAGTTTTAAAACCATTGGTATATACCATCTACAATAGCGGCTTAAACCAAGTGGCGGTCATGCAGTACTTTTAAAACCGATGCAATAAATTTTATGGCAGGCAATAAATTTTATGGCAGGCAAAGCCATCTGGAAAGCCCGTTTTTATGTGGTGATACATCTATTTTTTAGTTTTGATTATACGGGCAACTTGCTACAGCCACAGTTGACTCAGTATATCCGAGTCAGCAGTAAGTTCCACATTTAATCGGTGACTTTTCTTCTTCTTTTTTTTTTTAATTAAAAAAAAAAAAAACATTCCTTGTGATTTTCTGTTTATGCCTAGTTAACATTGGTTGGGGGAGTTAAAACTTTTGATAATTTCTTCATGAGGAATATTTCAGCTAATTACATTACCTTTGCAATGAGCATTTAGAATCTGTCTCACTCAAGTGTTGATACTCGCTCTCTCTAATTGTTTACAGGGAGAAGCTCTGAGATTTTAGGGTTTTTCCCGCGCCGCTCTTGTCGCCTTCGACCCCTTCCCAGGGAGCCCCCCCCCCCCCCCCCCCCACCTCCTCCGCTCCTATGGACTAGAAGCTCCTCTTAGCTACTCAGTCTCAACTAAGTTCTCCTCCTCTCTGGCCAACGTTCCCACCACCAATGCAATTGCCTTATTCATCCAAGCCCAGTTCGAAGCTGGAGCACCTGAATGGTCATTATCCTTAGTCGGATACTCCATTGGATGTAGACCCTTCTATGAGTCCCTCCTTTCCACCATTAAGCATTCCTGGACCCTCAAAGGATCCCTTTCCCTTCTAACACTAGACGATGGCTTTTTTCTCCTTAAATTCACTATTGTTGAAGACTACGAAATTGCTTGTTCATGAGGACCTTGGTTCTTCTTTGGCAAGCCTTTCATTCTCCAGAAATGGACAACGGATTTCATTCCTATTCACAAAGAATTCTCGAACATACCTCTCTGGATCAAAATCAAGAACATGCCCCTTTCTTGCTGGACACCGGAAGGAATATCCAAAATTGCATGTTGAGTTGGGATACCACTGGCTGTTGATGCCCTTACGGCAGCAAAAACTAGACTTACCTTCGCATGTGTCTGCATTCAGGTTAGTAGCTCTTCCCCTCTCCTAGATGAGATTTACATTTCTGTGGATGGGAAGATCTCCCCTCTATCGCTCCTATACGACTGAAAAATTATTCCTTGCTCCCACTATGGCTCTATCATACATTCTCCTAACAGTTGCCCCAAAAATCTCACACCTCCCACTCCGCAACCTCCTCATCAACGCGGCAGGAGCTGAAGGCGTCGTCCTCATATTACTCCTCTGCCTCGATTAATTATCCCTAAGCCACCTTTACCTCCTACTTCTCAGCCAACACTTCCTCCCACTTCTCAGCCAACACTTCTCCCCCCTTCGCAAGATACAACTTCCTTTGCGCTTGCTACATCCTTTGGACCCAATACCTATAATACATCACCAAAACAAGGCCAAACCATCATCCCTAATCTCAACTCACCTTCCGAGGACACATCGCTCAGTTCTACTGAATTCTAACATAATAGAAAAATTCCCAATAACCGTTCACCTCCCCGAGCTTCCCACTGTATTCCCCCCCCCCCACAACTCCACTGTTTCTACCAAAAACAAATTTTCAAATCTCTCTTGTGATTTCGAGAGGCCAGCTGACATCCCTTTGAAGGCCATATCCCTGGATGTGGCTGAAGAACAAAACCCCCACATTGACCAACCTCAGTCAGATTCCTCTGAAAAATAAGGCTCTGACAACACGCCCCTAACACAAATTAAAGCCAACACCCAGACTAACAAAAACATAAAAGCAAAACAGGTCAAAAAGGCTTCCACCCCCAACAGTAAGTCTCAATGATCCTGCCAACTATGGGAGTTTTGAATGTCCATGGTTTTAACAACCAGGACAAGGTTCTGTGCTGCAGACATTTTGTCAAAGAACACAACCTTGACCTTATTTTTATACTTGAAGCAAAGATTTCTCCACATTCGATTTTGGACCCTTAGTTCCTCTCCTTCCAATCAATCTTCAGTAATGAAGCATCCCATAACAGTTTCTCTTGTTTGAACCCTGGTAGGATATGGATTAAATGGAATCCACTGAAGGTTAATTTTCAGCCTGTTTTTATCTCTAGTCAACTTGTCCATGGAATCCTTTTCTTAAGCCCCACTGCGGCTTGCTACGTCTTTGTCATTTACGCCTCCAACTTTATTTTTGAGAGGTAGCTGCTTTGGAAGCAGTTAACTGATCTTTCTAGCAACATCTCTATCCCTTGGATTATTTTAGGAGACTTCAATTGCAATGGATTCCTGCAGGAAAAAGCTGGTGGCACTGTTTTACCTAATAACAAATTGGTGGATTTTAACAATATGATATTCATCATTGGGGCTCATGAGTTATCCTCTATTGGTCATTACTTCACATGGTACAATCAAATATCTGATGACCCAATTCACACCAGACTTGGCAGAGTGTTAGTTAATGACGTCTAGCTTGAAGCTTTCCCCAATTCCTTATATAATGTCTGTGATCCACAAATTTCTGATCATTCCCCCCATTACAGTGTTATCTCACCCCCCCCCCCCCCCCCCCCCCCCCCCCCCCACCCACAATAACCAAAGATTCCTTTATAAAAATTATTGGGCCACCTTACCGGATTTTTGGGACATTCTTATTGCCTTATTCTCCCAACAATCATACTGCAGCCCCATTTTTTCCTTCTATCATAAACTAAAAACTCTTAAATGGCACATCAAAACAAAACCCTGGGCCACTTCAAACTGCCTCAAACAGAATGTTGAGGATCTCATTAATATTGCCCAGAATCAATGCCTATCACAAATTCAGAGGAACCCTTCAGATCTCAACCTCAATGCTGCTTTAAAAATTATCAACTCCAAGCTTGTGAATTGCAATTATGCCTAGTCTAACTAGATCACCCAAAGAGCAAAAACTACTTGGCGAACCAGTGGGGAAGACAATTTAAATTTATGTATTCCAGAATCAACGTGAGACGCAATATCAACCACATCAAATTAAATCTATTACCACAATTGATGGAGTAATATCTAATCCCAAAGATATTGGAGAGATTGCTATACAACACTTCATAACCTTATTTAATACCAACACCTCTCTCTTACATGACACTATCACTATCCCAACTGGAGGGAAGATCCCTTCTTCCCTCTTATCGCTATTGACAGAGCCTATTACTGTGGATGAAATTAAGACTATAGTTTTCTCCTCTCCCTCCAATTCTGCACCTGGCCCCGATGGGTACACCTTTGATTTTTATAAAGCTACATGGAATACCATTGGAAAGCAACTTAGTTAGGCTGTGCTTTATTTCTTTTCTACTGGTTCTATGCCTAAGCAAACCAAAGCAACTACTATTACCCTGATACCAAAAAGACCCCATGTTGCCGCCATTTCAGACTACAGACCGATCTCCCTTTGCAACACTTTTTATAAGATTGTGGCTAAAATACTTGCTAATAGGATGAAAGTGATCATGCCTTTCATTATTCATCCTAGCCAAGCAGGTTTTATCAAGAACAAATCTATTTCTGATAACATTATCTTAGCCTTTGAGTTACTTGAGGAATTCAAGAGCAAAATTAGGAAGAAATTATTATGTGCAAAATTTGATATCCACAAAGCGTTTGACACGATCTCTAGATGCTTCCTTCTTAACCGAATGATTCAAAAAGGTTTCCCTCTAACCTTCATCGCTTGGATTAAAGGTTGTATCAATGACGTTCATTTTTCTATATCTATTAACGATGCCCTAGAGGGTTTCTTTAACTCTTCTTTAGGTCTTAGACAAGGTTGTCTGCTTTCCCCTTACCTCTTCTGTATTGTAATGGACGGGCTCTCTACTCTTTTGGAGGAAGCTTCTGCCAACAATTCTTTTCAGAACATCTCTGTTAACAGGTTCTCCATTTCTCACATGCTTTATGTTGATGACCTCCTTGTGTTTGGTATTTCATCTCCTGATAATACTTATGCCCTTAAGGATTTTTTAACCCGATTTGGCGCTGTGTTGGGTCTACAGATTAATTTTGAGAAAAGCAGTATTATTTTTTCTAGAAATGTTTCTATGGCATCATTTATTGCTACTATCTTAAATGTTCCCCTCTCCTACAACCCCATTAAATACCTAGGAATCCCAATTCACTACAAAAAACTGCACAATTCTAATTTTCAGTCACTTTTGCAAAAGTTGTATTGCTCCCTCGATGGTTGGAAAGCCAAATCTCTCTCCTTTGCTGATAGAATTCAATACTTGAAGTTCACTATCTGTAACACTCTGTCCTATTGGATCAGAGGGGCCATTATCTTCAAAGCTCTTTGTAAAACCATTAACAAAATTTGTTCTAGATTCCTTCTTCATGGTGATATTTTCAAGAGAAAACTTCATATGGTAGCTTGGAAAGACATTTGCATTCCTAAGGATTTTGGTGGGCTTGGCATCCCTGTAATTAACTCTTTATACCATGCCTTCGGTTGCTCTTTGATCTAGTAGTTTTTCAATTCTAATAACATGCTTTTTAGTTGGTAGAGATCGAAATACCTATCCTTTTGGAATCCTACTACCAGTGATTGTTGACCTCGATTTTGCCCAGAATTGGGCTTGGAGAGTTGACTTGGTCAAATTGATCAAGTCAGACCCCAAGACCCTCTCCAATAGGTTCAGTGAGTCGAACTGAGTCTGTTGAGCCCGGACCCAGGTCCTGGGTCGACCAGGTCAACCAGGGTTGACCCATGTTGACCTAAACACTTCCTTTTGATCTAAAATTGATTCCAAAGCTCCCTGGCTCGATTTCTCTTCACCACTGGACTCAGTGGGTTAGACTCGACCTATTGGACCCAGTTTCGTACCCAGGGTCAACCTGGTTGACCAGGTCAACCTAGGTTGACTCATTTGATTAATTTGAGCTTAATTTAAAGTTAGACCTATTTAAACCTATCCAAAGCTCAACCTCTCATTCCCTTTGACTTATTTGACTGATTTGACCAAGAGAAACTTTGACTTGGTCAAATCAAGCCCTAAATAAGTCAAAATCACCTATTAATGCCCATTTAAAGCCTAAATTAATGCTCTAATGAATTCCTTTCATTTTGAAATCAAAACCACGGCCAAATCTGATGAGTTTCCCTCCAAATCACCTCAGGATTAGATCTTAGCCGTTGGCATTAGGTTAAGGGCTTTAAATACCTAAAATCAAAGCTATTTTTGAGATCTTTTGACGATTGCTCTGGATCGAGACCTCCTTAAGCCTTGAGGTTTTCTGTGAGACATCTTCCCTCGAGCTTCCCCCATCGAACCCCGACGGTCAAAGCCCACCGGCGGCGAGATTCCGGCGATCCGAAGCTAGATCCGGTCAAGGCGTTGATCCAGTCGATCCATAGCCCGTTGGATCAAGGATTCAAGAAGGAAAACATACGAGGACAGTCTACAAGCTCAACCTTGTCAAAGATTTGAAGATCCAACGGTTAGATCTTCTTAAAACCCTTAGAATAGGTTAAACACTTAGAGCTAAATAGATATCTTTGTACTTTGTTTTAGATCAATCCAATATCCCCCCATGATTTCTGTTCATTAGTGGAACCTATGTTTAAAATTTTGCGAGATTTGGTTGAGTATCGAGCGAGAACGAGGCCAAATAGGGTTTAGGGTTTCGGTCCGGCGAGATCAGGCCCTAGGGGCATCCGGGACCGTTGATCCCGCCGATCAATGGTCCGGATCGCGCGGTTTCGCGCGGTCAGGCGTGACCGCTGGCCTTCAGCCGCGGTTCCGTGGTTCGGGTGGCCACGTGGCGTGATCTGGGCCCTCGATCCCGGACCGCGGAGATCGGACGGCGGAGCGCCGTCGCTGACGTGGTTAAAGAAACCGCGTTTCGCGATTTTCGATTGCCGCAATGATTGCGGCAATCATTGCCGGCGGCGTAATCATCGCGCCGCCAGGCAATGATTGCCCGAAACCGCGGGATCAAATAATTTTATTTAGACATGAAAATTATCTTCTTAATAATTAAATATTATTTTAATTGCTTTAATTAGTTAAAATTACTTAAAATATTAATAGTAATTAAAATATTATTATTATATTTTGAGCTATGGTTAGATTTCAGGAATTTTGAGCTTCACTTTTCAGATTTTATTTAATTAGTATTTTGATTATTTATTATTTTTGAATTATTTTTTAAACCCTTTTATTACCTTTAAATTTCCAAAAAGCATATCTTTCTCGTTTTTAACCCGATTTTAACGCACAACGTCTTGTTTTGAACGTATTTTGATTCTGCACATCCTGGAGTTTGCATTACACAAATATTTTTAGTATTGCTGTACTTATTGTGAAAAACAGCAGACTGGATTATTCTCAAATAGTATTTTTATTATACTTAAACTTCGAAATTACATAATTTTGTCATTTTAAGTCCGCTGTCAACGCACAATACCTTGTTTTGGATGTAGTCTGAATTCTGCATATTTTAAAAACTATTTCCAGATGAAAATTTTGTCTGTATCTCCTGTTATTTCAAAAACAGCAAAACTACACTATTTTAAAATATTATTTTATTATGTTTTAACTTCGGAAATTCATATCTTCGCCGTTTTAAGTCGGATTTTGACGTGCGACCCCTCGTTCTTTTCAGCAAGACGAGCTTTATGTTTTGAAACCATTTCTAGCCCTTGATTTTGGCTGTTTTGACAGATCACTATTTGGATTCGATCGTTCGAGTGTTTTTGGTATTAAATATTAATTATGATAATTATTTTCAGGATACAAATTATTTTTTAAATCGTTTTGAGACTGGTGAGAGTGTTCAGTGGGTCTCCCTATATATATGTATTATGAATCGACTTACTTTTTAATTACTTTATTTTCCAAAAAGGTATATTTATGTTTACAAGTATTTTGAAACTATTTTAAAACTACTTATACATAAATCCTAATTTTTGGGAGACTCGCTACTTCGTGAAATTTTAGACATGGATTCTGGATATGAAGAGCAGTCATGGGGGAGTGGGTTAGTGAATGGTTGAGTCCCAATCATTCACTAATCATTTCTTTAGTTGTCTTTACTTTTTATCTTTCGTAGATTGTATGTGTAGGTCGTCGCACCACAAGCACTTAGTCTAGGCTCTCCTAGATTTAAGGACATGGCGTGTTTATTTTGTTTATGTACTCCATGCATTTACTACCTTGAGGGTTAGTATGAACTTCAGTTTAAACCCATATAACGTAGTGACACCTTAAGGACAATAATTAAGGACCCGTCTAGCGAACTTAGAAGTTTCCTAGGAGCTAGGATAGATCACTGATTGACACCAAAATCTCAACATTTAAACTTAGTGACATCTAAAACATAACTGAATTTTCTGAAAATTGTTAGGAGCTTTTAGAGCCCTTAGTTAACTAACCCTAATTAACCTGCTAATTAAGGCCCCGAGACCTTCCGAAAAATGTAATAATTACGTATTAGGTCAGAAAATTACCCACCATACCTTGAATTGTTTAGAATCTGATCATTGACCTTAGATAAATAGGGCTCCCTAGTTTGACTTCAGGTTGACCCCTAATTTGACCATAGATAAAAATTACCGTTTTGCCCCTAATAAATCATTAAAAATTATTAAAAATTCCAAATTTTCCCCAAACACTTGGGATCACTTTCTCAGGTCACCCCTGACCTTTGGGAGTGATTCCAATCAGTCTGGAGCTCATTTGGATCAAAACAGTTTAAAGGGCCCTTTATTAGGAAATTTAGAAAATTCCCTTAATTACCCGATCCTTAGAAATCCATAACTAATTGTAGAAAATTCCAAATTAGGCAAACTCACTTGCATTAGACTCCAATTAGGGCCTAGTAGTTGTTAAAAATCTTAGGTTTCTAGAAATTGGCCTAGATTAGAAAGTCAACTTTTTGGTCAACCGTAGTTCATTTGGGGCCCGAAACTTAGAAAATCCATATCTTTGCCTAGAGAACTCTGATTTCGGCCTACTACCTGTCTAACTACTCGTATTAAGGTCTAGTATTTTCCTAAGGTGATAGGAGATCCAGACTTAGCCTTTTTACCATAATGACATTTTGGACCCTTAGTCTAGTTCCTAGGAGGACCCAGGACTTTCCAAAATTGGCTAATATAACTTTAACTTCAAATCTCATCACCCTAAGTTCCTAAAATTGATCAACAAACTATATTAACTAAAACGCACCCCAATTCACTAATATTTGAATTTCAACAAAAATTTCCTTTTTTGGCCTACAACAAACCTGAACTTTATACAATTTTAACTAACTATCCTGCTTAAGACCTATCCAAACTACACAAGCCTTACACACACATAGAATGGTTTGCTAGGGCACCACTTCTAGATCTAGGTTAGGCCGCTGGGTTTTATTTTCTGCTGTGTGCCGGAGCTTTTCGTAGTTTTCACTGCATGCTGTTTGAAAATTGAATTGCTGTGTTTGCTTACTTTTCCTGCACTCTGTGATGTGATGGGCGCTAGATTTATCCCTAGGTTAGGAACGTCATATATATATATATACTGTTCTTCTATGCAGGTGGCCATGCTCAAGATAATAAAAGGGGGGCACCATTATGATTTCTAATGTTGTCTTATGCAGGTGCTTGCTCAGCCCCCCTGATATAATGAGGGCTAAAATCATTAAATAATTATAATTGCTACAGATGGAGCTGCTTAGCCCTCAGAGCATGGCTTGGCACAGGGTCAATGTTGTTAGCATTTTCATTTCCATATAAACTGCTTGAGATTTTATTAGGATAACCTTGCAGGTTCTTTAGATTTCTTTTCTGCTTTTCAAATGGATGTAAAATTTGTAATAATAGTTAAGAGTTGTGAAAACAACTTTTAAGTTGGGATATTCTTATCCAGCTCGGATTCTAAAAGAAGAAGACATCCCTAAGGGGAGAGTCTTCTTCCATTTGGAAGATCGAGCTGGATGGCTTTAGATATCCAAAGAGAAAAGGCAATACCCCTGCTGGGGAGAATTGTCTCTTCGTTTGGATATTCAAGCCACGACGGATCCAAGGAGTCCAAGGAGGAGATTTCCAAGGAGTCCAAGGAGGAGAGATCCAAGAAATCCAAGGAGAGGATGCCCAAAATATTAAAGATTGAAGACCCAATATCCCACTCAAAGTTGTTGGCGTCTGTCATGGGCTTAGAAATCCGGGTTGTTGGCAGTGCTGCCCGGCCACTTTACTTTTCTGCATACCCTGGGTTGTAATTAAAGGGCAGTTGGCCTATGGACATTTACTTGATTAGTTTGATTTATATTGATGTGTTTACCTGATTGTGCAGTAGAAATACATGCTTTTCTAGGTTTATTCATTGCATGCCGATCTTTGTTTTCGCCTGGATATCGTTAGGCTCTTTAAGGATTATAAAATTTTTATACTCATAATTAATTTTCTAATATTTTAAGGCTTTAAATAATATAGAAACTTAACGAAACTAGGGAATTGCCAGAATCGCCCGGGGTCGCATGCATATTACTGCATCTTCTCTCTCCTTCTAATAAGACATCTCCCTGCCTGCGGGTAGAGTCCGGATAATCTGGCCTATGAGGATGAAGTGCCGGACCTAGGGAGACTCAGTCTTTTCTAAAAATTATTTTATATTAAGCCTGTTTTTAAAATCTAAAGCATTCATGAGCTGACATTTCAACTAGCATGCATTGCATTAGTAACCAACTAATTAAAATTTAATTGCATTAGTTAGGGGCATTCACCCAACATAAGGCCAGGACCACTTAGGAAATTCTCTAGATGTCAGTCCTACTTCCAATAACTGTACCACCCACCCATCTTTAATAATTGACTTGACAGCATGGTTTTAAATCGATTAGGTGGTTAGCTGGCTCCCCCATCCAGGCCGGGGTAAGTCCAGGTCTTGCACTGCATTAGCTAGGACACAGGTCTTAGTGTTCGTAGAGCACTAAACCCAATCTAGATTTAGGATTCGAGGCTACTACATTCGGTCTCATAGTATGCCTTAAATAGTAGGTAGGTCCCTTCTTTTTAGGGACCCTAAATCCTACTTATCCGCATTACAGGATGACGCCACCTCCATTCTTCTCTCACGCATGTGATCGTATGATTGGTTTTGATTTTCTCCAGTTTCTCTCTAGTACCCTAGAGCCTCCGAATGTTGGTTTGAGCCACGCATGTCGATTCAGCCCTTCGGACCTTTCTTCCCTTTGAGTAGGATTTCCTAGTCTATACCATTGTGTTGATCCCACTTTAGAAAAGGATAATATATGATCCTTAATCGAGAGTGTTCTCAGGCTCCGGCCTGGGATGTAATTAATCACGGGGGCTTACGCCCGTGGGAAACTTGGTCCCCACAATCTACTAAACCCCATTCGAGCTCTTGCATCAGGTGGGGGAAACCCGTGAATAGGTCGTGTATATTACTACCCATCGGGGTGTGTTGGTGAAAGCCTCTATCCTCAATGGTTAGTCGTATGCACGATCCAATATGTCCCTTCCAATCGACCCGTTCGCGCGGTGTTCCTTTCGGAGGTCCACAGTGATAAACATAACTCTGTGTACTGGAATTTTGTTTGTGGGGTGGCAAAAAAAGTGAGACATTGTTTTAGCTTTAAAGTGCAGAGCCTCTCTAAGCTCTCCTTTTTGTGGGATCCGTGGTGCCATGGGAAGGCTGTTATGGAAATTTCAAGTGATCTCTCTTTGAATTTTGATGAACAAGGCATATATCCCATGCAGGTTAAAGACTGTATCATTAACGGTCATTGGAATCCCCCTCTAACTTTACCTAGTGGCATTAGATCTAGCATCTCCATTGTGCCTATTGATGATGGCGATTTAGAATGTCTGTGGCTCCCTTCTAACAAACATGTTTTTAGGAATTTCAGTATGCAAGCCTTTTCTTATCTTCCTCCTAAGGTTTACTAGCATAAGTATATTTGGCACAAATGTTTTGCTCTTTGTTTCTCTGCTTGCACCTGGCTGGCGGTTAAACACTGTTTGAAAACTGCTGATGAGTTAAACTGGAGAGGTATTCATGTGGATTCAAATTGCACTTTCTACTCTTTGAAATTAGAATCTCACTCACATCTCTTCTTTGAATGTGATTATACTTTTGGTATCCTCAAGGCTTTGATACCACAGACAAACTCTCTACTTTTTCGCCCAAACATCTCGCAATTTTTCTCCTTTATTGATGAATTGGGGGTCTGTAAGAAACAAAAGAATTTTTTATGTCTTCTCACTTGCGCTGCTATCTATCATATTGGAGAGCTAGGAATGATAGGTTATTTGGAAATTCTTTTGATTGCAAGGCCACAAATTTGAGGAAGATCAAGAGTGCAGTTCTTTTTAAAAGTTTCTAAATGAAAAAACCTACATCTTATTCAACATCTGTTGCACTGAGTTTTTGTGCCCTGTCGATGGCTCTTTGGTTTTTGCATTGGGTGACTTATTTCTCTAGATTTATCCTGTTGGACGGTCCCCTATGGCATCCAAGGCTCTTTTTTTGGATGGACAATGATGAATGCTGGTGCTTACTAGCTACTCCTTGGATGGTCTTCTTGGCAACAAGGTGTAATATCAAGATCTGCTCCAGGATCGTCCAGAACGATCTGGGATCGTCCTGGGACGATCAGTTGAGAAGCTGCTCCAGAATTTGCCCAGATTTGTTCCAGGTGTTTTCCTGTAGGCATCGTTCAGGCCGATCGAGGCATCGGCCAGGCCGATTGACACTATTCAAAATATCGGCCGGATAATAGCCCTGGGAGCTGTCCCGGACGATCAATTTGGTCGGATCGTCCTGGGACGATATGGCGATCGGCCGGGCCGATCTGAAGATTACTTAAGGGAATTCAGCTCAGTTGAAGAGAGAGAAAATTTTATAAAAAATGAAAATATCTCTTGAGGAGAGAGAAAAACGAAAAGCTTTTTGGAAAAGTTGATTTTCGAGCGACGCGGAGTCGTTTTCGTCCGACGAGACTGTTCAGGATATTGCTGTACGCAAGGTAAGGCACATTCCGCCTTTCTCAATTTTCAGAACCGTCGTGTTTGGCGGTATTTTCTGTCCGGATTTTGTTTCCGTTGGATTTTGTTTCCGTTAGTAATTTTCGTCAGTATCTTTTGATTGGTTCAGTTTTTACCGTGTAACTTTTTGTATATTGTTGTCGTGCCGGGTGTGCACGTTTTGATTATATTTTGAAGATTTTTGTTCGGGTATTTTTGATTCGACTGTGTTTTTAGTCGACTGGATTTTTCTGTGAACTTGGAAATTCTCTGTGCAGTAGAATAAATGTTCTAAAATGTTGATCTCTATATTCTGTGCAAATTTGGTAAATTGTTATTTTCAGGAAAATTTTGTAAATTCTGTATACTGCCGTTGTGCTGTCCGATTTTTGGGTAATTTCTGATTTGTCCGGAATTCTTCTGATTTGATATGCTATCTGTATATGCTATAAAAAGGGAGTTATAAGGGGCCTGGATCCTATGAGATTCAGTTAGTGTCTGGGAAATCTGAAATGAGCTCAATATGAAATCTGATATCTGTTCTGTTCCGGATCCGAGGAAATCTGTTTAGGTGCTAAAAGCACTATATATGTATTCTGGTGCTATATGCATATCTGTTCTGGTGCCGTGAGCACAAAGGGAGGCATAAGGGGCCTGGATCCTATGAGATTCAGTCAGTGTCAGGGAATTTAGGTATGAATTAAATAATATCTGATTTCTGATTCTGATATGATTTTGATACGATTTTGTTCTGTTCCGATATGATCTGAACTTCTGATTCTGTACAATTTCTGATTTCTGTACGATTCTACTTCTGTTGATTTGATATGTCTGATCTGTTCGATTTGATATCTGTCCGATTCTGTTCTGATTTCTGTACGGATTTATCTGATGTATTGGTTTTGAGATTCTGAGAATTTTGATTGGAGGTTTGTTGCTTTGCTGAGGTGTTGAGCTCACCCTTGCTTTTTGGTGGTTTTCAGGTTCTAGGAAAGGGAAGGAAGTCCAGGAATAGATTTCAGAGTCTGATCAGTATATGTATTATTTTGTACCTTTTGATTTTTGTACAGTCATGGCTTTTCTGTTGTCTTTCTTTCTGTCTGAAAACCATGTACTGTATTTGTAGATGATTGTTTTGAGGAAAAGAAAAGATAGATATTTTGTTCCGCTATATTTGATGTTTTTAGTAGCTCTGTGTTTATCTGTTTTGTTTAAAATGTTTGGAAGAATCAGTTCTGAAGCAAATTCCAAAGCCTGATCCTGGTTAGTTTTTCTGTCGTGGCCCGGTGCGAACGGGATCCGTCTCGGGTCGGGTCGGGTCATGACAAGCTTTAGTGGTATCAGAGCATTGGTTTTGGAATTTGGGATTGTGTGAAACAGAGCTATAGGAAGTGATCAGTGAGTCTGTCTGGGGGGTAGTTTTGATTTGTTCGGCTTTTTATTGTGTTGTTTTTGTGATAGTTTTCCGGATTTTCTGGATTTTTCTGTATGGATCATCCAGACCCAGACATGACAGACGGGCAGAGTTCTAGTCAGGCAGCACCAGTGGGGAGTACAGCCCCAGTGGTCGGTGCTGACACGCTTTCACAGTTTGCTACACTTGTTGCTCAGATGATGAGCGAGACTCAGAGCAGAGCTTCTACCGTCCGATCTGATGACATTGATAGACATCTGCAGTTGTTTCTGAGGTTGAAACCTCCGAGATTTGAGGGCGCTGTTGAGCCCAGAGCTGCTGAGGAGTGGCTGAGAAGATTGGAAAAGACTTTTGACGGAATGCAGTGTCCTGCGGATAGGAGGTTCCGTTAGTAGTGTTTCTGCTAGACGGAGAGGCTGAGCACTGGTGGGTTGGCCAGCAGGAGGCCAGATTTCAGGGCAGACTGAACTCTTTGATCACTTGAGAAGAGTTCACTGAGGTGTTCCGAGATTGGTTATTTCCTCCTTCTGCACGACAGCAGATGCATGAGAGTTTTTTGAGACTTGTTCAGGGGAGCAAGATGGTGATGCAGTATGAGACTGAGTTTACTGCATTAGCCAGGTATGCTCTGCAGCTGGTTAGCACTTCTGCTGAGAGGTGTTACAGATTTCTGAGGGGATTACGAGATACCTTGAGGCAGCCCCTGATACCGTTTCAGATCACTGATTTTTCTGAGCTTGTGAAGCGAGCTCTACTGATAGAGAATGACCTGATGGCTACTAAGCAGCGGTGGACTACGAGTAGGAAGAGATTTAGAGGTGAGGCTTCTGGCAGTGGTTCCTCTAGGAAGAAGAGATTTGTTTCTGGCTCAGGATCTGCTACCAGTACGACGAGTTCTGGATCAGTCAGTACGGCACCTGTGTGCCAGAACTGTGGACGACGACACTTTGGCCAGTGCTACAGGATGGCTGGTCTGTGCTTCCGATGTGGTTAGCCAGGACATCGGATTGCAGAGTGTCCACAGATGGGATTTGATCAGCGTTCTGAGTTCCAATCTGAGGGCTTTGTTAGACCTGCCGGTTCAGCAGCAGGGAGACCGAGACTGTTCCTCCACGCCCTGAGGGATTTGCTGGCAGAGGTGGTGGATCTAGTTCTGGACTATGGAGACCACCTACGGTTCATAGGGAGCAGAGTAGTTCTATTGCTTCAGCTCCTGCTCCAGTTCAGCCACGAGTTTACAGCCTGAGTCAGCAGGAGGCTCGTGATGCTCCAGATGTTGTGACAGGTACGATTTACATTTCTGATCAGCCCTATCGTGTTTTGTTTGACTCTGGAGCGAGTCACTCTTTTTTGTCCGAGCGCTGTTTTGAGACTTTACATTCGGATTCGATGGTTTTACCGGTTTCTTTGTCTGTGATTTTACCGGTTGGAAGTCATTTGATTGCTCGAAAGTTTTGTTTATGTGAGATTGACATTTCTGGCAAGAAGTGGAAATCGAGTCTGATTCTGTTGCTGATTTCATCGTATGATGTGATTCTGGGCATGGATTGGCTGAGTCAGTATGAAGCCCAGATAGACTGTCTGAAGAAGCAAGTGAGCTTACTTATGGATGGAGAGAGATTTGTATTTCAGGGTTTACGAGGTGTTCTCTCCAATTTGATTTCTGTTTTGGAAGTAAGCAGGATGTGGAAGAAGGGATGCCCAGTGTTTTTGGCTTCGGTGCGGGATCTGAACCTGGAGGTTGGTTCTATTTCTGAGATCCCTGTGGTACGAGAGTTTGCTGATGTTTTTCCTGAGGAGTTGGTTGGTTTACCTCCGGATAGAGATGTGGAGTTCTCTATCAATGTTTTTCAGGGTACCGCTCCGATATCAAAAGCTCCGTACAGGATGGCACCGAAAGAACTTTCTGAGTTGAAAGTTCAGCTTCAGAAGTTGGTTGACAGAGGTTTTGTACGTTCTAGTGTTTCACCCTGGGGAGCACCTGTTTTGTTTGTGAAGAAGAAGGACGGTACACTTCATATGTGTATTGACTATAGAGATTTGAACAAGGTCACTATCAAGAATAAGTATCCTTTGCCTCGGATTGATGACTTGTTTGATCAGCTTTCCGGATCTTCGGTGTTTTCGAAGATTGATTTGAGATCTGGATATTATCAGGTGAAGGTGAAGGAAGCTGATGTGGTGAAGACAGCTTTCAATACTCGGCACGGGCACTATGAGTTCTTGGTTATGCCTTTTGGGGTAACCAACGCGCCTGCTATTTTCATGGATCTGATGAACCGAGTATTCAGGGAGTATTTGGATCAGTTTGTGATCGTCTTCATCGACGATATTCTGGTATATTCTGCATCTGAGGATGATCATGTCAGACATTTGAGGATTGTGTTGAAAACCTTGAGGAGGCATCAGCTGTATGCCAAGTTCTCCAAGTGTGAATTCTGGTTGAAGAGTATTTCATTTTTGGGGCATGTGATTAGCGGAGAAGGCATTTCTGTAGATCCCTAGAAGATTCAGGCAGTTGCTGATTGGCCAAGGCCGACTACAGTATTTGAGGTACGTAGTTTCTTGGGCATGGCCGGGTATTACAGGAAGTTTGTGAAAGGATTTTCACAGACTTCGACGCCTCTGACGAGACTGACGCAGAAGTCGGTTCCTTTTGTTTGGACACCGGAGTGTGAGGCGAGTTTTCAGAGATTGAAGGATTGTCTGACTTCAGCTCAAGTGTTAGCACTTCCGTCAGGTACGGAAGGTTTTCAGGTGTTCAGTGATGCTTCACTGAAAGGACTGGGATGTGTCCTGATGCAGCATGGTCAGATAATTTCTTATGCATCTAGACAGTTGAAACTACATGAGAAGAATTACCTGACGCATGATTTGGAGTTAGCTGCTATTGTGTTTGCTTTGAAGATTTGGCGTCATTATCTGTATGGCATCAGATGTGAGATTTTTACTGATCATAAGAGCCTGAAGTACATTTTTACTCAGAAGGATCTGAATCTGAGACAGAGAAGGTGGCTCGAGTTGATCAAGGACTATGATTTGACCATTCAATATCAGCCTGGTAAGGCGAATGTGGTAGCGGATGCTCTGAGCAGAAAGTCTTCTAGATTATCAGGTTTGCAGCTTACTTGTGATGACTTTCTGATTCGAGACATGGAGCGATTGCAGTTGGAGGTGATTTCCTCCAGTGGTTTGGAGTTAGCTCAGATGAGCATTCAGTCTTCTTTGGAGACAAGGATTCAGGAAGCTCAGAAGTCAGATTCTGATTATTCGAAGTTGATTGCCCAGATTGGATCTGGTAAGACTCCTGAACTTCGAATTTCTGATTATGGTGCTATTTTCTGTAAGAACAGGTTGTGGGTACCTGTGTTTGGAGATTTGAGGCAGGAGATTCTGTACGAATCTCATCATTCAGGCTACACTGTACATCCAGGCAGTGGTAAGATGTATGCTGATATGAAACTTTTGTTCTGGTGGCCTGGAATGAAGAAAGATGTGACAGAGTTTGTATCGAGATGCGAAGCCTGTCAGTTGATGAAGGCAGAGCATCAGCGACCAGGTGGACTGTTGCAGTCGTTGCCTATTCCTGAGTGGAAATGGGAGGAGGTAACGATGGACTTTGCGATGGGTTTTCCTCGATCTAGACAAGGGCACGACGCCATTTGGGTGGTTATAGATCGATTGACAAAGTCCGCCCATTTTCTTCCGATCAGACAGACCGATCCGGTGGATCGTTTGGCACAGATATATGTGAAGAGATAGTCAGATTGCACGGTGTGCCTCGAGTGATTGTTTCTGATCGAGATGGACGCTTTACTTCCAGACTTTGGAAAGGCATTCAGCAAGGCTTGGGTACGAAACTGCATTTCAGTACAACCTTTCATCCTCAGACCGACGGATAGTCTGAGAGGACTATTCAGGTGCTGGAAGACCTGTTGAGACTTTGTGTTCTGAATTTGGCGGAAGCTGGGAGGATCATATCCCGCTGATTGAGTTTGCTTATAACAACAGATTTCAGTCCAGTATCGGTATGGCACCGTACGAGGCTCTATATGGAAGGAAGTGCCGTCTGCCTTTGACTCTGACGGAGGTCGGAGATAAACAGGCTTTGGGTGCCGCTTTTGTTGAGGAAACTGTTCAGAAGATTAGTTTGATAAAAGAAAGATTGAAAGCCGCTCAGGATCGACAGCAGAAGTATTACAATCAGAAGCACATGTTTGTCGAGTTTCAAGTTGGTGACTTTATGTATGTCAAAGTCAGCCCGATGAAGGGTGTGAGCAGATTTGGCCAGGTGAGCAAACTTAGTCCAAGGTATGTTGGACCTTTTGAAATTTTGGAAAGGATTGAAAAATCTGCTTACCGACTATTGCTTTCTGATTCGATGCCTGACGTGCATAATGTGTTTCACGTATCCACTCTGAGGAAGTGGGTATCCGACTCTGGGAAGAAGATATCTGCTGAGGAGGTTGAGATTCAGGAGAAGCTGGCGTACAAGGAAGAGCCATAGTTGATTTTGGCGTACGACGTCCGAAAGTTAAGAAATAAATAGATTCCGATGGTTAAAGTCCAGTGGAAGCACCAGACTGCACGGGAAGCCACGTGGGAGAAGGAGTCTGACATGAGACAGTCGTACCCGTACTTGGTTTGACTGAGTTTGGATTGGATAATGTCGAGGACGATATTTTTCTGAGTTGGGGAGATTGTAATATCAAGATCTGCTCCATGATCGTCCAGGACGATCTGGGATTGTCCTGGGACGATCAATTGAGAAGCTGCTCCAGAATTTGCCCAGATTTGTTCCAGGTGTTTTCCTGTAGGCATCGTCCAGGCCGATCGAGGCATCGGCCAAGCTGATTGGCACTGTTCAAAATATCGGCCGGACAATAGCCCTGGGAGCTGTCCAGGACGATCAATTTGGTCGGATTGTCCCGGGACGATATGGCGATCGGCCGGGCTGATATGAAGATTACTTAAGGGAATTCAGCTCAGTTGAAGAAAGAGAAAATTTTATAAAAAATGAAAATATCTCTTGAGGAGAGAGAAAAATGAAAAGCTTTTTGGAAAAGTTGATTTTCGGGCGACGCAGAGTCGTTTTCGTCCGACGAGACTGTTCAGGATATTGCTGTACGCAAGGTAAGGCACATTCCGCCTTTCTCAATTTTCAGAACCGTCGTGTTTGGCGGTATTTTCTGTCCGGATTTTGTTTCCGTTAGTGATTTTTCGTCCGTATCTTTTGATTGATTCAATTTTTACCGTGTAACTTTCTGTATATTGTTGCCGTGCCGGGTGTGCACGTTTTGATTATATTTTAAAGATTTTTGTTCGGGTATTTTTGATTTGACTGTGTTTTTAGTCGACTGGATTTTTCTGTGAACTTGGAAATTCTCTGTGCAGTAGAATAAATGTTCTGAAATGTTGATCTCTATATTCTGTGCAAATTTGGTAAATTGTTATTTTCAGGAAAATTGTGTAAATTCTGTATACTGCCGTTGTGCTGTCCGATTTTTAGGTAATTTTTGATTTGTCCGGAATTCTTCTGATTTGATATGCTATCTGTATATGCTATAAAAAGGGAGTTATAAGGGGTCTGGATCCTATGAGATTCAGTTAGTGTCTGGGAAATCTGAAATGAGCTCAATATGAAATCTGATATCTGTTCTGTTCCGGATCCGAGGAAATCTGTTTAGGTGTTATAAGCACTATATATGTATTCTGGTGTTATATGCACATCTGTTCTGATGCCGTGAGCACAAAGGGAGGCATAAGGGGCCTGGATCCTATGAGATTCAGTCAGTGTCAGGGAATTTAGCTATGAATTAAATAATATATGATATCTGATTCTGATATGATTCTGATACGATTTTGTTCTGTTCTGATATGATCTGAACTTCTGATTCTGTATAATTTCTGATTTCTGTACGATTCTGCTTCTGTTGATTTGATATGTCTGATCAGTTCGATTTGATATCTGTCCGATTCTGTTCTGATTTCTGTTCGGATTTATCTGATGTTTTGGTTTTGAGATTCTGAGAATTTTGATTGGAGGTTTGTTGCTTTGCTGGGCTGTTGAGCTCACCTTGCTTTTTGGTGGTTTTCAGGTTCTGGGAAAGGGAAGGAAGTCCAGGAATAAATTTCAGAGTCTGATCAGTATATGTATTATTTTATACCTTTTGATTTTTGTACAGTCATGGCTTTTCTGTTCTGTCTTTCTTTCTATTTAAAAGTCATGTACTGTATTTGTAGATGATTGTTTTGAGGAGAAGAAAAGATAGATGTTTTGTTCCGCTGCATTTGATGTTTTTAGTAGCTCTGTGTTTGTCTGTTTTGTTTAAAATGTTTGGAAGAATCAGTTCTGAAGCAAATTCCAAAGCCAGATCCTGGTTAGTTTTTCTGTCGCGGCCCGGTGCGAACGGGATCCGTCTCGGGTCGGGTCGGGTCGTGACACAAGGAGATTTTGATGATCTTGCTGCTTGCTGGTGTTTCACGATTTTGTTGAGCATTATGAGTCCTCATTGCTTCCTTACTCTTTTTGTAGTTATGTAATTTTTGTTAGTTGCTCTTTCTACCCCTAACAAGATTTTTTCTTGGTCTATCATTTTCTTTTGTAATCTCCTTTACTCAATAGAATGGGCTTATGCTCCAAAATTTACTCAAAAAAAAAAAAATTAATTTGTCTCACTTATTTTTCCAATGTGATTTTACTTGTAATATGATGTGTTAATTGCTGCCTTTTTGCAGCTCCTTTTTTTTGGGAAACATTCTGCAGCTCCTTCCTCAGATCGAATATCCTTCAAGTGCTGGATTATATCTCTGTTTTGAATTGCTTTATCTACTTTCTTTGGAGGGAAAGGAACAATAAAAGATTCAGCCATCAAATGTCATGTCAAACTACACTTCTTCAACGTTTATATCAAACAAGCTATGGAGCTAAAAACTAGAAATGGAAAAATTATGAGGAGCTCCGATCTTTTCAAGATTCTGACAAGACAAAGCTGGTCAATGATGATAGATTTTGATCTATGTTACTACCTTTTTGTAAAAAAAAAAATTAGTTTAAGAAATTTTTATACTAGAAAACTGATTTAAAAAGTCAAAGGCTTTCTTATTGTTTTATAAAACAACTTTCTAGTACAAAAAATTTTAATTTACAAATTTTTTTTACTAAAAAACTACTTTAAAAAGCCATAAAAAAGTTATCCCAAATAAATTCTAAGAGACCGTCTAACTCCAGCTAGAGAAAACTTATGAAGAAAATGATGCTCTGAAGATGAGAGTTCAGCTCAAAGATACAATGAAAAGTTTAAAGTGAATTCATATATGTTCTCTTATTTCCTTCAAATATGTAATGGCCTTAGGTTATGCTTAGAAGAGTTGTTGAAATCTGAGATCAAAAGGCCAAAATTTAGATTATATTGTGATGGAGGCAGATCATCCTAATTTGAATGCTATCAGTAATGCAGTTGAAGAAGGTCAGAGCAGCAACACCCACTGGAGCTCAAGACATTTTGAATTCCAACTAATAAACTTCTTGATTGATAGTCAAATCTCTCAACTAACAGACCAAAATGTATTGGCTACAAAATAGTGATTTTAGACATTCTAAATGCTCTATTTAAGTCTGACTGAACATTTACTCTTAATAAGTCATCTTCTTGGATGAACTTCACATTACATTTGAACTTTCATATTCAAGGTGACAACCATTTCTTGAATTGTCATTGAAAGGGACTACTCTCTAAGTGTGAATCTACATGTAAAGTGGGAAGTTCAGGTTCTTTGGATTGAGTTTTATCATCATATTTTAAAGTGAAGCTTTATTTTTTAGGCTTGAAAAAAGTTTGATAGAGCCAAAATCTGTACTCTTGAATTTAAGATGTCAAGATGAATTGCAAATGTAAGAAATTTGAGTTACAAAGTATTGAAAAGCATTAAGTAGTGATTGAATAAATCCAAAATTTTGATACTTATTTCTTTAGCACATCAAATTTTGATACTAAATAAGAAATTTTGTCAAACCACTACTTTTAAATCATCCTCATCTGATCAAAACTATTAGGCCATCATAGTATGGCTATCTTCATCTGATAGCCACTATTGGACCACTGCCTAATTTCCATAGTTAGAACACCACTAATCCGTGTCGTCGAACACTTGCTATTGGACCACTACCATCCAAAAACTATCATCTGACCATCAAAATTTAACTAGTTCCATCCAATAGCTATCATTGGACCATCACATGAAAACCACCATTAGACTATTGCTAGACTACCACTATGGCTCCATTATCATCATTAGACCACCATTATAAGACCACCAATGTCAAGCTACCACTCTCTAACCACCATCACATAATTATAGTCTTCTAACCACTATTGCCTAACTAAGATCCTCCAAACATCTTCACTCGACTATAGTCCTCAAACATACGTCACTCTTTTGAAAAAAAAAAAACAAAAGGATATGCTAATCAATTGATTGTTCTACTTACCCATCATTCCCAGATTGCAACATTTATATTCATTTATGAGGTCTACTGTATATATGAGATGGTATAAGGAACACAGCTCATAAGTTGGTGTTCTAACACATCCGTCAAAAGCAGAAGCCTATAAATACTTTGACTGTACACATTCTACCATTATCGCATAACCAAAGAATGTAAGATTAGGTTTGTGTGCAAATGATTTTACTCCATTTAGCCAATCTTCTTCACATTACTCATGATAGCCCATGATAATTACCGCCTATAATCTTCCTTTAGAGTTGTGTATTACTAAACCATATATGTTTATGATACTTATCATTCTAGGCCCAAACAATCCAAAGACAAAGATAGATGTGTTTTGTAACATTTAATCAATGACTTAAATATTTCTTATTGAATGAAGGAATTACCACATTTGATATATCCACCAAACAAAATTTTATATTGAGGGCAATGTTATTTGGACAATTAGTGACTTTCTAATATGTGATATGTTTTCTAGTTGAAGCATTACAGGCAAGATAACTTGCCCATATTGCATGAAAATACGAAATCGTTCACTTTGAAGTATGGAGGGAAACATAATTGGTTTGACTGTCACCACATATTCTTACATACAAACCATGCATTCAGGTGAAATAAGGATGATTTCACTAAGAATATAGTGGAGACAACACAACCTCCACTAAAATTAAATAGTGACAAAATATTTGAAAGAATAAATTTTATACTCATGATAATTAATTCTTCATAATTAGTGTTCACAAAGTGCTCAGGTATGGAGTTACTCATAATTGGACAAAGAAGCATATTTTTTGGTCTTTGCCATATTAGAGAATAAATTTGATCATACATGATCTAAATATTATTCATATAGAGAAGAATATTTTTAATGATGTGTTCAATACAGTGATGGACATCAAGGGTAAATCTAAGGATAATATAAATGCTATGATGGATTTGAAGGATATTTGTAAGAGGAAAATACTTGAGTTTAAGAAAGGTGGAAATGCTAAACATCTGAAGCCAAAAGCTCAATTCACCTTCACTTAGAGTAGAGATGAGCAGTTTGTGAATGGGAGCAGAGCCTAAAGCTACTGGTGGGTATGCTTCCAACCTCAATAGATGTGTTGAAATGTGATCGGGGAGATTATTTGGATTGAAAAGGTGTGACTATCATATCTTCATGGAATTTTTGCTGCCTATTGCTTTTAATTCACTTCTCGATTCAATCTGAAATTCCTTGACTGAAATAAGTTTCTTCTTGAAGGACTTATGCTCATCAAGACTTAATGAAGAAGCTTTGTTCCATATTGAGTATAACAATCATTTCATTATGTGTAAGCTTGAGAAGATATCCCCTCTAGGGTTTTTTTGACTCCATAGAGCATCTGCCCGTGTATTTATCATATGAGGCTAGAGTTGGTGGACTTGTTTAATATTGATGGAGATATTCTTTTGAGAGGTAGATTTATGCAAACATAACACATCAATTATTATTATTAAGTTTTAAATTTATAATCATACATTATTTAGGTACTTCAATAAACTTAAAAAGACTGTAAAGAATAAAGCACATCCCGAAGAATTAATATATGAAGCATACATGATGTATGAGACTACTCAATTTTGCTTATACTACTTTGACATAGAGCTACAATCAACAAAGAATACTATACCTCAAAATTTGGGTGATACAAATGTATGTCCATTTGCCAGTAACATATCAATATTCAACAAAGGTGGTGAGGTAGTAGGCGCTTGTACTGTATGCTATTTGATAGATAAGGAGATGAGAGTTATCTCGTTATACATACTGCTTAATTGTGCTGAAGTTGAGCAATATGTGGAGTAAGTTAAAGCTAAGATTTTATAAATTTTGTAGACATACATTGAAACCATACATTCAAAACTTTTGTAGGAAGTTTGTTAATAGTCTTACTGCAATGTCACTATTAGAGCAGGAAAAGCGGGTGGAATATGAATTTCTAAATTAGTTCAAAGAAATGGTATATATTTTAACAAGTCATTTCAACATTATATCTAATTAATTAACTTAGTGAAAATGATAATTACATATCTACACTTTCTATACAAATTAGGTCCATGACGACGCTAGAGATTTGCAAGAGGAAGGACTAATGAATCTAGCTTGGGGACTTATGGGAGCAATAAAATGTTCACTAATTTTTATTGTCAATGGTTATTGATTTTAGACAAAAACTTGGCGTGAAGGTCAGAAAAATAAAAACTATGATGTATGTGTGAAAGGGAACAATTATATTGGTGATGATTGTGAGTATTATGGGGTCTTACAGGAAGTACTACATTTGAAATATACTGGTGAAGGGAACAACATGTATCTTTTTAATTGTGATTTATTTAATCCAGTGCAAAGTAGGGAACCAGGGTGCTTCCACTTTATGCCATTATAGAAGTAAAGTGAGGTAGAAGAGATGAAAAATACGACCCATTTGTCTTTACTTTCCAGTCCACCAAAGTATTATTTTCTAACTATCCAGTTAAACTGCGGGCTAAGCAAGATTGGAGTGTGATCCTCAAAACTAAACTTAGGGGGGTTATTAAAAATACTACATCAATATCAATAGCAAATCAAGAAGAGCGTATATTAAACTTTAAAGAGCCTGCTAATGATATAGATGATCCAATTATAGCTAATAAAATTGAGTTGCAGTTAGAGGAGGTGAACCTAGACATTGAGGAGATCATTGAAGATGATAGTAGTGAGGATGTGATATCATCAGATGAAAGTGTATCAACTATTGATTAATAATTAGGATGTAAATGAGAATCACCTATTAGTACACAATAGATTTTATTTTTAAATCCTTGTTAAAGAGTTCATAAAAATCATAAAAATGCTCAATTTTTTGGATTTAGGTTTGGTAACATGGCATAATGACTTGTAATAGTTTGAAAGGGGAACTGCTTATGAGTACCTTCATTATAATATTGGATGTGACCCACTATTGCTGGCTAGGAGATGTTGGTTGGGGTTGGTCTTGCTTAAACTCTATGATTGTATGGGAAGAGCGGAAGAAACTCTTTTATTTTATTTTTTTATTTTTTTTCCTCTCTATAGCACATTTTCAAATTTATACCACAATACCAAAAATAATATTTTACATTTATTTATTTTGGGAAGGCTTATTATAGGAAGGGCGGGGCTTTGTTTGGGGCGGCTTTCTTGTTGCTTCTTAAAGCAATTTTTTAGTACAAATATTTTAATTTTTGCACTAAAACGCTGATTTAAAAACAGCAAAAAAGCCGAACGAACCCTAAGTGAGCACTGACACATCCGATTATTTTCTCTTTGAAATACAGGATGTTGCAATGCTGGCTAACCTCAAGACTGCAAATCATTAGAATAAAACTATTAGTGATAGAATATGTTATACATAGTCAAAGTAGTAGCAATATTAAATTTTCTACAATTTATTTCACATCAAACTAAGGCTTCAGTAATTAAGTTATGAATATATATATATATATATATATATATATATATATATATATATATATATATATATATATATATATATATATATATATATATATATATATATATATATATATATAATATATATATATATTCATAACTTAATTTAGTTAATTGAAGTTTAGAAATTATAGTTTGGATATTAATAAAATTATAAATCACATTGATTTTATATTTTTATGGATGATTATTTTAGTTTAAAGCTTAAAATGATCAATCAAAATAAAGTTATTATTTTATTAAGCAAAATTTATATTTCTATAATAATTTGAGCTTATTATAGAAATAAAGATTATTAAATGATTTATTTTAGAAAGGCTTATTATAGAAAGAAGATAATGAAGGTGTCACCCAACTCTAAGAAACCCATCCAAATTAAGATTTTGTATGGGACAACTTTAATATTAGTTTTTTAATGGTTTTTTAGTATAAAAATTTTTAATTCAATAAAAGAATTTTTTGTACTAGAAAAAGGATTTAGAAAGCAGAAAAAAGCTGTCTAAGAATTTTTTTTTACTATTTTTTAAAGTGTCTTCCTTGTATAAAATTTTTAGTATTAAAATTTTGGGGGATTTACATACATGCCACTTTATTATATTCATATTACATATTTAACACCCAAAAGTTAAATATTACAATCCCACCACCCAAATACTAATTTTACAACATAAATACCACTCTGTCTCCTGAACCCACACTCCCTCTCTTCCTTCTAACGGTAGGTGTTAGCTATTCTTTGCACGCGAGAACTCCATCTTCACGCGTTAGCTATTTTTCCGTATGCTTCTCTCCTCAGGGGCTGTTTGGTATCGGATTTACAATGGGATTTAAGTTGGATTTATGCTAAATCCTGCCCATTGGTTTTTGTGCGCGCGTTAAATCCTGGCAATGGCTAAATCCCGGATTTACTAAATCCCTCGGTTTAGCATATTTATGGGATTTAGCAGAAGAAGCCAAGAAGCAACGAAGTCTCTACCGCATGATAGCTCAGGAAAACCATTTCTCGGTTGAGAAATTTATATGGCAGATAACACTGAAGCCATCAAAATGGAGATTGGTCTACTCTCCCTTCTCTGGGTCTCCCGATGTGGAGCTATCTTCGTCTTCAACTTCACTTCCTTCACTAGCCGAAAGTTCCCTCTTAGTCCGCCGGCAGTCCTATTATTGGGAACCTATTATGGCTCCACCGATCTTTGAAGATCCAAAATCTAAATACTACACCCTTCTCGCATTCGCCTCTTCGCCGATGGTCGCCGCTAGGCCTTTGATATCAATTACCTTCTCCATGCCAGTAAGCTCACTTTTCTACCTTACCTGGAAGAAGATAGCGGAGGGCTTCTCAACGAAGATGAATTGGTAGCATTTTGCAAATTCTGAAGATTTTGAGAAGATGTCATACTTGAGAGCAGTGATAGTGGAAGGGTTGTGTCTTCATCCTCCAGGCCATTTCATTCTTCTCCATTCTGTAATAGAAGATATCAAATTCGAAGGGTACTTGATACCCAAGAAAGTGTCAGTCAATTTCAATGTTGATGAACGACTTTGGATGAGAAGATTTGGGAAGAAGACGTAGAATTCAAGTCCGAGAGGTTTATGGAGGGAGGATGGCAGAAAGAAAGCACAACTAGTGAGATAAAGCACACAGAAGCTGAGGAGAGAAGCATGCAGATGAACAGCTAATGGTAGCAAGAGGGAGTTCTAGCGCGGAAAGAACAGATAACGCCTGAAGGAAGAGAAGAGTGTGGGTATAGGAGACGGAGAGGTATTTATGTTGTAAAATTAATATTTGGGTGGTGAGATTGTAATATTTAACTTTTAGATGTTAAATATGTAATATGAATATAATAAAGTGGCATGTATGTAAATCCCCCTAAAAATTTTTGTACTAGAAAGCCGCTTTAAAAAGTATTTAAAAATCTATCCTAAATGAAGCATTTAAGAAGTATATTTTGAATTTCTATTTTTCTCATTTTTAAATTGTACTCTAACAATGCTCCTATAACAAATTCTAGTTAATAAAAATCTTCTTTAAAAATCTGGCCTTATGTCAAATTCCATGAACCATTAGAATAATGTTAGAGTTTTTTTTTTTTTACACAACTAACTTTCATTGTTAAAATTCTTGCACTTGATTTCATATAAAACTATGGGTTTAGTAATTAATTTGGTTTTTAGAAAGTTTATAAATTATATTTTGCATATTATTAAAATTATAATGCCCCCAAAATATAAAATTATTAATTTAAATAAGAAAAGAAATTTTATAATACCCTAAAAATTATTTAAATTGTTAGCACAAAAATAAAGATTGAGATTGAGGGTAAGAGAGAAGCACAATTAATATGACTCAATTTTGTATTAGAATAGTTTCTGTTGGTGGAATTTTAAAAACAGGTTTTGAAAAATATTGGTTCTCTTTGAAAATTTTGGAATTAAAATTTAATTCTAATTCTAAAATCAAATTATCCCGTTAGAAAAGGTATATCACCTCGAAAGGTGAAGATAGAATTTTATAATGGTATTCTGATTTAGAATTATGAATCTCATCTTGAATATGGCGATCGGATACTAAAGAGAACTTCATATGGCCCCGAAAGGTCAAAGTAAGGTTCAACTAAATATCCAGTTACAATAGTCAAGAAGGGTGATCGTTAGATTAATATCCAAAGCTCTATTAACGAAAGATATATCTTCCCAAAGGAAGAAAATATCGTTCAATGATAATTCATCGAATATGATGATAACGATCGCTAGTATTTTAATTTTTCCAAAGAAATCCAATTGAATTTTGAACAATCAATTTTTAAAATCAGGTGCGTGTGTGGTTCTAAATCTCCTACGAGTGGAAGCCCTCGTAGTTAATTACATCGAAGGAAGATAAAGTCTCCTATGAAAACTCTCGATTAAAATTATGGCAAAATTTTGTTAGATTTTCTAGGAGTGATAGCAAAAAAGAGGTGAATTTTGGAAGCATATAGCTGAGTGGATCAAAATTGAACAGTTATAATCGAAATCAAGGGAAGAAAAGTATGAGACACTTTGAGATTCCAGAACCATCTGGAAGTGTCCCAACTTTTGGACTTTAAATTTTGGACAAAAATGAAATTTAATTAAAGTTGAGTATTTTATTAAAAATTTGGGATTATATTCTCAGAGGTTGGGGTCTTATAATCAAAGATCTTCCCCGGATCCTAAATCTAATTTTGGACACTGGACTACAGTCATCCGAACCTAACTAATGCAGTGCAGGATTTGGACTTACCCCGGCCTGGATTGGGGAGCCAGCTAACCACCTAATCAATTTAAAATACATGAATCTGATCTTTTTATGAAAGAGTGGTAGGGACATTTTCTTTAAGGTTTGGAGAGCTGGGGCCGACATCTAAAGATTTTTCTAATTGGCTCATTTAATTTATGTTGGGTGCAGAATGCTAAGGACTAATGCAATTAAAATTTTGACTCTTTTAAATATGTTTCTAATGTAATGCATGCTAGTTAACAACATTAAATCAAATATATTAGAAATTTTAAAAACAAGCTTAGAAAATAATTTTTTAGAAGACTGGGCTTCCCCAGGTCCGACACCTCATCCTCATAGGTCAGACTATTCGGACTCTACCAGCAGGCAGAGAAGAGTCTAAAGGAAAGAAGAAGTGCAAAAATATGCATGTGACCTTGTGGTCGATCCCCGACTAATTTCTTAGATTCATTATCTTTCTATGTTATTTAGACTCGCTAAATTTTAAACTTTATATTTATGAGTATAAAACTTTTACACCATCACGAGTCTCACGTATCCAAGCGAAAGCAAAAGCGACACACAAATGCCAAAACTAGAAGAAGATGATAATTCTATACGCAATCATCTCAACACATCAAATATAAATGAATTAATTACTAAATGTCCATAAGCAAATTGCCTTGATTATTACAAATCAGGGTCTTGTAGAAAGTAAAGTGGCCGGGCACCAGTGATAACAACCCGGATTTTAAAACTATTAGAGACGCAAGTAGTTTTGAGTGGGATACTCTTTGTCTTCAAATCTTCAATCTGTTCTCCTTTGGGTTCCTTTTCTTCTGGCTCCTTGGATTCTTCGTAGTAAGATACTCAAATGGATAAAATGACACTTCCTTTGAGGGGAAGGCCACTCTTTCCTCTTTGGGTAGGGAGGCAGTGATCCAAATTTGGATTTTCAATTAGAAAAGGGATACTCCCCTAAGGGGTGTCCTTTTCTCTTTGGAATCCAACTTTTGGATCTAAGTATCCCAACTCAAAACTGCACTTTCACAACACTTAACACTTGCACAAATTACATTTGTATAAAAACAAAAATTCTAGACTCTCTTATAGGGTTATTCTAAGTAGTTAATAAATAAAAAATATTTCTGAGCAGTTATATGTGTGCAGAAAAAAAATAAATACACTGGCCACGCTCTTTTTATTACTTGGGGGGCTTAGCAGCTGAAGCACCTGTGCAAGCATATTTATAATTGAATTTTATTGATTTAGCCTCCCTTTTTATTATCCTGCATGAGCGTGGCCACTTGCAGAAAACTATATAAACATTCAGATCGCTCATATCCTAAGGGTAATCTAGTCGTCAAATACATCAATTATCCAAAGAATGCAGTAAAAAGTAAACAAACATAGCAAGGCAATTTTATCCATAACATACATGAAAATCACAAAAAATCCAGCACACAATAGAAAAGTAATCACCAGTCTAACCCAGATCTAGAGTTGGTTACCCTAGCAAATCATCTAAAGTGTGTGTAAAAGATCGTGTGGCTGGGGTCGATCTTAAGTTGGGTGATTAGTTAGAGTTGTCTAGTATTTGAGTTTATTAAAGCTTAAAGGGAGATTTAAGTTAGAATTTAAATATTAATATTTTAAGAATTTATTTAAATATATTTTAAGAATTAATTAATTATTACCTTTGTTTCACACCAAGGCAGTGAAATTTATTTCACCTTTCTTGGGGCTAAGCTAATAGCCTCGTAGGCCTAGGTTACTTAGTAGTAATCGGGGTTGATTAGGTTAATTTAAGTTGATTGAAATTAAGAAATAGAACAATATTAAAAGAATTGTTTACTGATTTTGAAGGATTGGTTGAGAATTTTATTAATCAAGTTAGAAAATTCTAGAGTTTGAAAGAATTAATGGGTTATAGGAAATTATCTAGATATATTAACTAAGGGGTCAAAAGTTGATTTTTAAAACTAGAGGAAATTTAAGAGGTTTCAGATTTTTAATAAATACTAGACCTTATTATGAGTTGTTAGACTGGTGGCACACTCAATTTAAAGTTTTCTATAAAAAGTTATGATTTTAAACGTTTTAACCCGATTTTGACCTAAGGTTGACCAAAATGTTGACTTTCTAACTTTGATCAGATTTTTGGAGTTTGACATTTTTAAAAAATACTAAATTTTATTTAGAGTCATTAGCCACTAAGTTTGATTGATTTGGAATTTTCTACATTTAGCAATGAATTTGAAAATTCGAGTATTTTAAGGGATTATTTAATTGTTTTAATTAAGGGTCATTTTTAGTGATTTGAACCCAAATGAGTCATAAACTTCTTGAAATCAACTCCAAAGATCATAAATGATCTAAGGAGAGATCAACAAGTGTTTAAAGAAAATTTTTGGGATTTTTCATAATTTAAAATTAATTAAATTGATTAAATATTAATTTTAACTTAAAATTAAATTAAAGTGGATTTTAATACCAAATTAAAGAAGTTCAAAATTTCACTAATTAAGGGTTTAGGTAAGGTTAGTTAGAGGTATTTTATGCAATTTTTGGAATTAATCAAAATTTTTGGTGAATTAATTAGGCTTTAGGTCATTTCTAAAGGGTAAAAGTTTTTTTGCTTCTAATTGGTGGACCAAATGGGCACCAAATCCAATGAAATTTGGACCCTGAGATCACCTGATCTTAGGTCCTAAACACACCAGATATGAGCCAAAATGGAATTCTCTAAGGTGGCTAACCAAGCCACCTAAGGTGATCCCTAAGTCACCTTAAAAAAATCCTATGGAGTTATCCTAGGGTTGGATTGGGGCAAAATCATTGGCCCTAAACTCCTTATGTTACACATCATCATCACATTCAAAATCAGACCCTAAACCTCATTGGATAGACCATGATTCTAATTTGAATTTAAGGGCCAAACCATAACCCTCAAACCAAAATTGGTAAGATGATACCCTTAAACACTTCAAAGAGGATATATAAAATTTGGACATGTCAAGGACATGCCCAAATTCATTCTTCCAAAATTCCAGGCTTTGGTGAATTCAATTTACTCAATAAATGCAATAATTTATAAAATAATTAAACTAAAATTAAGCTTAATACAGATGCAATTAGAGCCTGAAACCATAGGGCTTTTTTAGATCACCTTGAGATCTTTCCAATGAGCCTCAGAACACCTAATTTGATCAAGTGTGCAGGGAGATATCAATTTTTGAATTTCCCCTTAATTTTTTGTGAAACTAAATCCCTTAATTACCCAGTCTGTCGGTGCTTTACACGTGGCGCATCATGATTGACGAGGCAATCATTGACGGCTGACTAGAGAACTGTCAAATTAACCATGGCCATCGGATGAACGATCGGACGGTCGGGATCAAACGACTTCCATAACCATAGGATCTAATCCAAAATTTTGATTCAAATTAACAGCTAGGATTACGTCTTCCACCTCTCACGTGAACCCAAAGCTGTAGGGATTTTTTGATGTGATCAGAGCGATCCTGCCGACGAACTTCAACAAAATTTTACAGGGAGGATCATGGGCATGGAAACCTTCAATCCAATGGTGGAGATCCATTGGGTGAAGGTTTCCTTCACACTTGACCGGACTACCTCTCTAGGGAGCTCGAGATCGAGAGATTACCACAGATAAGGCATAACCAGATGAGCTTCTCTACCAGGAAGCTTCAGGGGATGAAGGCGAGCAGATCTCCTTCAAACACTGGAACTAGAGGATGGCCGGAGGTATGACTTCGAGCGAGGTGCAGAAAGCTTTCACTGGATTTTGCTCAAACGGATCGACGGGAGAGTCTGGGAGGCTTGGGAATGAGAGAACAGTTACGAGGGTGCTATGGGGAGTGATTTCAAAAACTTAAGATCGAATGTGGTGACCTGGAATGAGTTGCCTATTCAGCTCATTCCTGTGAGTTCGGATGGCTGGGATTGACTGGGGGAAGTTATGGATGAGCACCAGGTGGAAGGAGACATCCTCCAAGAGGGCTTGTGAGCTTGAAGCCGATGAGCCCGATCTTTAGAAGGCTTTGGGTCAGGATCAAAGCGGGGGGGGGGACCACCGAAGCTTGTTCTCCATTGGTTCCAGCCGCCGTCGGCTGGGGTCTGGGTCGAGTTGACCTGGAAAGGATGATGGGGACACACTGGACTCAAAGGTGAGCTCAATTGGGCCTGGGGTGGTTCAATTCGATCGGTGGCTCGGATTGATATAAACATGCTCGGTTTGGGTCAGATTTGGTTCAACCCAGGTGGGAAACGGGTTTGGGTCTAGTCCACCCAATGCAAGTGGAAATTGAGTTCAATCTGGCTTGAGTTCAAAGATGGCTCGGGTTGATCCAAATCTGCTTGATTTGGGTCAAATTGGGCTCAATCCAAGTCAGGCTAGGCCCTGAGCTTGATGTGGGAAATGGGTCTGGTCTGATCCACCCAATGCAAGTGGCAATTGGGTTCAATTTGATCTAAGATGAGAAAAGGCTTGAGTCCATATGGTTTTGACCACTTTGAGTTAACCCAAAAGTTGACCCAAGTCAACCCAGGGTTTGGGCCGACTAAAGAAGATGTGTTGGACCTAGGACCATCTAGTAGAAGTGTTGGCTAGGTTCAATCGAGCTTAGGATAGGAATTGGCTCAATCCCAAGTGGTTTTAGCCACTTTGGGTTAGCCGAACTCTTGACCCAAGGTGACTCAATGGCTGGGCTGGTTAAGGGAG
The DNA here is from genome assembly GCA_016618105.1 of Dendrobium huoshanense. NCBI lineage: Eukaryota > Viridiplantae > Streptophyta > Magnoliopsida > Asparagales > Orchidaceae > Dendrobium > Dendrobium huoshanense. The sequence continues at coordinate 42,526,091 of CM028343.1, read as the reverse complement.
GTGTATTGGGTCAGCGGAGACCCAATGACACCTTGGTTTGAGTTCAATTTGATTAGGATTGAGAAATGGCTCAAAAGGATCCTCCCTTTGGGCACTTGGGTTGAGCCAAAAGGTTAACCCAAGTGGGCCCAAGGCTTGGGTCTCCAAGAGGGATCTCCTGGAAGCCTAAGGGGTCACCCCAAGGGTTTAAATGGGATTGAAATGGTTTTGGTCAAAGAGTTTAGATGAAAGGAGGGTGTATGGGTCATTTGGTCAAACTTGGTTTACTTTGTCAACCACGTTGACCTAGGACTAAGAGTTAGATCCATTGAAATCAATTTGTTCATATGAACCTAATGGATGGGGTGTCAAGGTGTAGGGGGGTCATTTGGGTCAAAATGACCATTTTGACCCTTAAGGGGTCCTAAGGCCAAATTAGGTTGACCTGGTCAACCAAGTTGACCCAAAGTTTGGAATTGGGTCTAATAGGTCCCAAATATTGTTTAAAAATGATTGGAAAAAGATTTTAAAGGTTGATGAGTCAATTTAAGTTGAATTTATGCAAAAATTCCAAAAATCCCCTTTAAGGGCATTTTGGTCATTTTAGCCTTGAGTCAATTCTGGGTCAAATTGAATCTAGAAAGATGTAGATTATTGCTTAACAAGTCAATATCAAGGTCTTGGGAGTGATCAAAGGGTTTGGAGGGGGCTCCAAGGTCAAATTCCACTAGGTAAAGGGTCCAGTGGCATGGATTATAAATATTTGAAGGTTTTATAATCTTTGAAACTGGATTTAGTTTATGATGTTAAAGTCCTCCAAAATGAGTTTAAATTTGGAGAGTTGGCACTAGAGACATGTCACCTCAATATGGAATTGATAGACCCTAAATCAGATGCCAATTGACTGGGTTTCAAGGTGATGGAAAAATCACCTAGAAAGGGTTTTTGGACCTGAGTCTTTAACCCTAAATTCTAGGTTTGAATTGAGTTAAGATCTAGATTGGGCCTAAGGTCTAGGAACTAGGAAGATTCTAGGATCTAAAGTCCAAAGAAACCTAAGGTCCAAAGCTGAGGAAGGGGTTGAAAGTGACCTCATACAAAAATGAGGTCAACAGTTTCCTATACATACCTCATAGGAGAAACTATACCATTGGCACCACTTTCTCATCCCTAGACATCTAATTACACGTGCATTAATACCTTCTTCAAATAAAACTCTTTCAAATGAATGATCGAAGTCTTCATATGGATCGAGCCTGAGCAAATCACATTTATCTAACTCCAAATGTTTAAGAGTGCCAAGAAGATTATTCAAGTTGATTACTGACTTGAGATTCCGACAATAATACATTTTCACTTTTTGAAGCTTAGAAATATATCCTGAGCTGTAAGGAAGTTCAATATATTCAAGTCTACCACAGTTTTGAACTAAAATTTCCTTAAGACTTGAAGGGAGGTTGATATATGTTGCAACAGCTTACAATATGTTATGTATAAGCACTTAAGGCTCAAGAAATCTCCATTCTTCACCATTGGATGCACTTTCCATTCATGAAAACCCAAATGCGCCTCTATAGAGTAATTCTCAAGGCAATCAGGAGGGGCATTGTAACAAAAAAAAACCTTGACCCATTCTAGTTATCCCGCCATTAATTATTACTTATTTCAAGTGATGTGAGGGATGGTAGCTTAGACAGAGGAAGAAACTTGCATTCTTCAGTATTGCTGAAATTTCTCAACCTTATTTTTGTTAAATTGGAGAAGTGAGTATTGTCAAACCAACTTGGGAAGCTGTTACCATTATAGACGTGAATGGTTAACTCTTTAAGGTGTGTGTGGGGTCGTCATTCCTTGCACATTCATTGTACGTATTTACTAAATTTCCAGATAAGTAGTAGGCTCTCGATATATGGCTTATTGTGCAAATTGGTTCTCTTTTCATCTTCATGATCAACCACGTTTCAAGCCCATGAATCTAGACTTTTTCGTAGATTCGTTAAGAGTTTCAACCATCTAATATTAGAATTTAGGCCATCTCTTCTTATGTGATACTCTGATGTAGCGAGGGTCAAGCCACTAAAACTAAAAGTAAGGAGATTCTTACTCCCAAAATATGATTTTGGCACCAATTCTTGATACTCACTTTGAATCAACAAGTTCCGTTAGTTTCTAAGTTTTTCAAATACACGGGGTAACATATTTATATGAAATGAATTGAGTATTAATGTTTGTAACTTTTAAAGTCTTCATAATGAATTTTCTGTCATTTGGATTGTATTCACAAAGATATAAAGGTAACATAGAAGATGCAGGTTACCTATCGAATCTATAACTTCAGAGTTGCATTTAAAATCAGGCACATGAAATCTGAAAAACATGTAAGGAGCCCAAATGAGACGTTGGAATTTTTGATAAAATATTTTGATGAAGTACCGCTGAGAACCAATATAATATATCAATGCAAAGTATTTTTATATTCCCAAGTGAAAGAACCTGACCAGCCTTTGTTTCTTTTATGAAAATATGCTTTGCATCTTTAGGGATGTTCATAAAATAAAAATAAAAAATAAAAAAAACCTAAAAAAAAAAAACTAAAAATAAAAAAAAATCTTTAGGGATGTTCATCAATTCATCAAAATCCAATGAAGAACATATCTCATTTTTTTGTTATAGATTGAGCTAAACCATGCACCATATCATGCAAAGTAAATTCTTTATTATATTTTGAGCACTTAAAGAACGATCTTCTCACTAAGGTTTCATTTGAGACGGCTTTTTTACTTCTTCTCAAAATAGCATTCTAGTTCAAAAAATAAAATTTTTGTACTAGAAAGCTGTTTTGAGAAGCAGTAAAAAAGCCGTACCAAACGAAGGCTAAGTCTTCAATGTATTCAAGGGAAATATCTTCCAATAACCTTTTTAGTCCTGTAAGATTAATGTAACCTTTGCATCTTTAGGAATGTAACCTTTTTAGTCCAATAACCTTTTTAGTTCTACTTTCATAAAGTGATAATCCTGTAGGAACAAAGATGCATATAAAAAGCATGGCTTAAGAGAAACTGGTAAGTGATTGTAGCTTATCCTTAGTGCTGGCAAAATAAGGCTTTATGTCTCCTCCAACTCCCATAGATCATTATTTAACACATCCTTCCAATCAGCTCCTTAACTTCATATCGTAGAAATCTTCTGATTGCCTTTAAAGCCAAAGGTAATCCTCTACATTCATAGTAATTCCCATCCCAAATTGTTCAAAACTATGTTGTAAATCAGGCTCCCAACCACAAAAAGCATGCCTTTGAAACAATAACAATGATTTCTCATCATCCTAGCATCCAAGCTCAAGTGTAGGCACTGTCTGCATGATGCAAGCAACTGACAAAGATCGAGTGGTAACAATAATCTTTCCCACTCCAATACCAGAAAAGGGGGCTCGTAAGGCCTCCCACATATCTGCTTTCTCATTCCAAACATCATCAAGAACAAGAAGAAAATTTTGATTTAATAGATCATCCTTGAGTTGACATTGAAGATCATTCAAGTTATTATTATCATTGTTATTGTATGAAGGCTTAAAATATGTCATAATTTCTTTTGTATTATCAGAACATCAAATTCTTTAGAGACACTGACCCAAACCTTTAGACTAAAATGCTCGCATATCTCAGGATCATTGTATACAAGTTGAGCAAGTGTTGCTTTCTTTCTTAGAATGGAATATTAATGATTGAATTATCTGTCTTTTCCTTCTCCCTTCTAAAAACATCATATTCATGCACAAGAGAAATACTCGGTGTCCTCTTTATAACATTATTAAAATAAGGCCGCCTAGGTGCATCCTCTTCTCTAAGCTTAAGTACTTTTCTATCATTTGTAATTTCATCAAATTTCTTTATAATCTCAATGATCCTCATGGCCAGGTTGCATAAAATGGGAATTTTAATTGAATTAGAGGGAGGTGGTGATAGCTGATCATAATAGTCATGTATGATCAAGATAATCAACTCAGCTTTTTATAATTGGAATTTTAGTAGTATTGGGTATTGGAAGCAATACCTGGTAGCCATAAATATCATTATTCACTCGTTTCCTTTTTAGAGAAGGCTCTGCTTCACTTGATACTTTCATTTCTTCCACATGGGTTTTGATAACTTGATAATCTTGTTGATCAAGGAATCTTCGACATCATAAGCAACTTCTCTATGTTCACTGAGCCAGAGTTTGACGACCTTATCATAGATTTCCCCTTTCCTCGGCATCATGAAGCAATGCCTGAATTCTTCGCAACATCCTCTACAACCGGCACAAATCCTCCATTAATCTTTCCTAGATAGAATTAACTTGGGCTGCCATTACTTCTTCTCTGACTATGGATGATGAGGAGGATGAAGAAAATGCAGCAAGTGAAGTAAAGATGGGCATAAACCGAGACAATATTTTCAAGGAAGACAACAGATTGGAGCTGAATAAAAGAAGTGGTTCCTACCATTACATCTTCTCCTGATATGGATGATGAGGAGGATGAAGAAGATACAACTAGTGAAGTAATGGCAGGAATTATCTGGGACAACCTTTCCAAAGAAGATAATCAATTGGAGATGATCAAAGAAGTGGTTCCTGCCATTTTGAAACCTTATCTGAGGAATCGATGAAGTTTCTCTATGGATTAGAGATGATTCAGAAAAGAATAAATAATTTTAGTTTTGAGTGGATGGCAAAGGAGCAAGTCAACTGAAGCCTTTCTTCAACATAACTCATTTTTCTTTAAACCTCTAATATATAAGAATAAATTTATTTAAATTGCTCAGAAAAATAAAAATATTATTAAATACATTAACTCAAAAAAAAAAAAAAAAAAATCCCATGGTTTTATAAATTGTTAGTGTCAAGTTGCTTTTAAATTAACTTCAACCAATAATTTTAAGAAAGTTTTGTGATAAAGAGAGAGCACGTGGACATGGCTAGCTTCTTCCTTCCCACACGCATTCACCATACAGGGAAGGTTTAATGGCAGCTTTAATGGTGAGTGGCGAATAATAAAGAAGAGAGCACACGGCCAGCTTCACCCCCTACCTTGATCGAAACATCTTCACCCCAAACAAGTTTTAAATAAGCTTCAATAAATGCTCAATCATTCATCGAACCAAGCACAGAATAAGTTTTAAATAAACGTCAAAGCAATATAAAATCCGTTTTTGAAGTTTAATTATTTTTTAATGAGTGTAAACAGTAAACAAGTAAATGAAAGTTTAGTGGTAGAAAAATGGAATCTTGTTTTGAAACTTTCTGCAATAGTACCAATTGATAGATAAGTGATGCTTCCAATAATTTCAATGGCGTCCTTCTTCCTCCCACATGCATTACACTGCCGAATTCAGCATAAAAAAGGCTGTATGGTTATTTCAGGAGTGAACTTTGAGGAGATCAATAATGGAGGCTTTGCACCTAAGAAGATGATGCAAAATCCACACAGCACATACAAAGATAATTAGAGAGAGAGAGAGAGAGAGAGAGAGAGAGAGAGAGAGAGAGAGAGAGAGCATGACCGCTGCTTCCCTCCCATGTGAGTTACTCTGCAGAGGTATTAAAGATAAAAGAACATGGAAGCCTTCAAATTAGACATGTTGGCACAACCTTGAGTTCATTTCTACTTGTGAAATGAAGTACAACTTAAAAAAAAATAATAATAATTTATAATATGAACTAATTAAATTTCATCGACATTAATTCAAAATAGAAAATATAATTAAATTTTGGAAACAAAAAAAATTAAAATTTATAAAATTGGACATGGCTTCTATGGATATTAATATGATTGAACACTCCAATTTTATATTGGGTATTCTCTATATTTATGATGCATGACACTCTTAAAAATCTATAAATAGAACATCACTTCTCACATGAAGGGTGGCAGGGGGGCTTGGACCTTTTGCTTGAGATTGGAGAGAGCTATGAGGCTTCAATGATCTAGAGCTCAACCCAAGCACCATTGCTGACGAACATTTGTCGATCGTCACTAAACCATTGCACATCCACTGATCGTCGTTGGTGTGGGCTCCGAAAATTCGACCCCGGCCTCCGCTCGCTTTTCTTATTCGGCAAGGGAGTTTTAACTGAATAAGTTCCGAGGTAAATTTTGGAAGGCAAATGAGTTTGTAGATAAGACACTACCCAGAGATTTCGCCCTCATTTTGTGAGGACTTTATGATCTGAGTTCTGGTTTCCTATAGGCGCAAGCCCCTAGCTATAGTTAATTACCCCTCCCACTAACGAGAGAGAACTTTCGATTAAGGCTAGTCGTCAATCAGATACGTGTTATCTGGCATATAGTAGCAGCAATGGGCATAGGATTTGGAAATTTGAAGATTTGGATGTTTGGGAATTTGAAGGTTTTGGAAGGAGTTGATATTTAAAATAGAAATTTTCATCATTTTGCACTTAAAGTGGATGGTGGAGGAATGGATGATAGACCCGATCAAGATCCCATGGTTCCGTCATCCCGGGCCATCGTGGTCCCTGATTTACTTAGTCAAAGGAGGTAGTCGACCCAACCTGACAGAAGGATCCATGTCGGCAGCCATGGGTTGCTTCGTCCAAGGGGACCTTGTAGATCCGGGTTGGATATTTGCCTAAGGGGACAAATTTGAATCCACCTTAGCATAGAGAGAGCTTTGTGCCCTGTCAATCATATCCTATTGATTCATATCTCAATGATTTGATGCCACTAAGGAACGTATTGGCGCTGGCCATAACCGGTATTTCGTGGTGCCATTTGGCGGCAAAATCACTCGATTCAGAGGGTCCCGGGTCATAACTGTTTATCCTGCGGTGCCATTTGACGATAAACCGCCAGTTAGAGGACACGTACCACGTCCTTACTGGCAGGAGATTATTTGAGAATGGATCCTAGTAATATTTTCGACTAGTCATTTAGCTCTTTTGTGAACTGAAGAAGTTTTTAATTTGTCCACCATGGCAAACTGTTACGGATGGTGGATGAATTTTTGCTTTAAATGCGATGGATTTATTTCAGTTTTAAATATTTTTTTTGGATTTTGAGATTTTTTTAGATTTTTGGACTATATGTGGGAGGCATTTGAAAATATTTTCAATGAACCCATCCGGTTGAGATTTTTTATTCAACGCGGCCATCATCGGGGTGTTTGTGGGCATTTCCATTTATTGATTGAACCCTGTCAACTCGGTCGAGCTACTGATCGAGGATCGGGTTTCGTAGGCTTTGTGCCCTTGATAGTGAATTCTCATTGTTGTAGGCCTTGAAAGCCTTATACGAATGTATTATGACAAATATGACGGTCGTCACAACCGTATATTTGTTTGTTATTTCGAACCCTGTCGACTTCTATTAACCCGTATAGAAAGATCGGTTTCGAACTTGAATTCACTTGTCAGCCCGCGCAGCATCCCTAAACGTCACGTGTGTACCAATAACACGCTCTCCGGGGCCCATGCGGGTGTTTGGGGGTATTTTATAATTGAACCCTGTCCACTCCTTTTATCTTCTTAGGAGGATCGGGTTCAAAATTTGATAACCCGCGCAGCATCCCTAGACGTTACGTGTATTTCTATAATACGCTCGCTGGGGCCCATGCGGGTGTTTGGGGGCATTTTATAATTGAACCATGTCTACTCCTTTTCATCTCCTTAGGAGCATCTGGTTCAAATTTAATAACCCGCGCAACATCCCTAGACGTCACATGTGTACCAATAACACGCTCGTCGGGGACCATGCAGGTTTTACAATTGCTTTTACCCCTTTTAGTGTACCTATGTGTATACAAACTATAGTGCACGTGTGGGGGTACTTTGAAAGTGTTTGTAGACGCCTTCTGTCTGCTTGTACGGGGATTGTAGATCCGGTGGTGTGGCGTTATAGTTTTGGACGCCTTCTATCTGCTTGTATGAGTGTTACAGATTCGGTGGCGTGGCGTATCAGCTACTGAGTTGAGTTATTCACTACTTCGTATAGGTAGACTGTCGTGCACTACTCGTTGCTTTCTGTAGGTGGATCGTAGTGCACTAACTAATCTCCTGCCTCGAGTTGTAGAAGCTCGTAGGAACTTGTAGTCTTTATGCATTCTGTTATGATTTTGGTCTTTACAATACAATCACTATTGTTGGAGGTAGATGTATTCATCTTAAGACTGAAGTCGACTACATGATACTGCATTTACTGTAATCTTTCTGCATCTACCCATCAGTGGCATGTGGCACATACATTTGTCTTTGTAGAAAGATCGTATGTGTTGTAGATCTTAGTTCTTGCTTGTAGAAGACTGATATATTTGACTGATGCTGAGTGGTTATTAACTGTATGGATGATTTAGCATCCACCACACATTAATGGTCATCACTCATAAGTGGACTACTATATAAATGAGAATTCTTCTATATTCGTTTGTGGTCAGCGTGGACTTCTATCATTAATTTTTTTGCTTGCCATCAACTATATATACCCTTCCAATTTTCATCTCTTTGACTTTTATTTGTATGTTTATATACAAACGTCGATTGCTATTGATAGTAATCAAAATCTACTTCAAGAAATTCTCTTCACTTTGCTTATGGATATAGTGTACTCTTCATATATGTGCTGATTGTTTATCTCTTGTTGCGAACTCTAAGATATCATCAGTATGCAATATATCTTTCTAGTACATCATCATTTGACCCATGATGCGAGTGACAACATTAGTGTTGTTGTCGATTGAAAGTTTGCACTTTGACTGATATGAAATTCATTAATCATTCATAATCTATTCAAGGTCTTGTATTGTAGCTTGTACATAAATTGTCATACTCTTTTCCAGCTCTATTGATCATTGCTTGATGGTGCATTGTTTCTAATGTTGTAAATGAGTCATTATGATCCAATGACCTTTTCCCAATATTATGATTTTGTTGTAAAATCATACTCTTTGTGCTATTCTTGTTACTCGTAATCAAATTACACTTGCAAGTTCTTTAAGATAAACTTGAGATCAAGTTCATTAATCCCTTCATTCTAAATAATCAAATAAGTTGATCACTATTGCTCACATAGATTTCATGTTCACACTTGTACTGAATTTGCATATGAGTCTTTGCTTCATAAATTAGCATTTGCATTCCAATCAGAATGATAATTCTATTAGGAAAGTTGATTATCTTTCAAATCAAATTCCTTGTAGTTCATCTATTGATGTTCACATGATATTTTGATCTTGTTTCATGTAATCTCTTCAAGTTAGATCACTTATGAATCATTCAATTTCTTATGTGTTTCAAGTTGAGCTCAAGCTCAAGTGTGGTTCTTTATGAGTTCTCTTGCATTTAGTTCAAACACAAATTCTTTACTGTCCAAGATTGATTTAAGTCCTCTATAGTTCAATTCAGATTGTTGCCCAAGTTCAAGTGGCAAACTCAAGTTTTATGTCACATGTCTTTTATATGTTCAAAGAGAGTTCAGGCTCAATGTGAGCCTCTTCAGTTCATCTAGTCCCCTGCTGTCCTTGCAAGTGCAATTTCATGTACAAATTGTTCAAATCATGATTCGTTTCAATTTCACTTAATTAAACTTGATTTAAATTTGATTTTTATGCTCAAGTTATATTCTCATTTTAATTTTATTTTAATTAAGTTCAAAATTAGTCAATTGTATTTGGTCCACAAGTTCAAGTCAAAGCACAAGTCCAAGTACAAGTTTCAGTCTGAGTTCAAGTTCAATATGTCCAAATTCTGTCCAAGTCCTTGAATCTTCAATGAAAATTTCAGCAGCCTCCCAACGTCTCCCCCGTTTAGGGGAAAACTACAGAAAACTGGGCCTCCTGCCACGCTAGAGAAAAGCGTGCACGATAGGTGCCCTCGTACGAGGACACCGCGGCCATGAAATTTTGTTCCCCCACCACGCCAGAGAAAGGCGTGCATGGGTCTTCGGTACCTGTTGCAAAAGAGAAGCAATCGTTTCCCCGTAAGCATGTACTTATGGGCATCCCGGTCTCGTCGTAGGCACCGCACCGGGTTCCCTTCCCACCACGTTAGAGAAAAGCATGCATGAGTTGGTTTCCCGATTCGACACTAACGTCGAGAATAGGATTTGGAACCGAGTGTCACTCGCCTACCTCACTGTAGGTGTCGCGCCGGTTGGCCCTCCCACCACGCTAGAGAAAAGCGTGCATGGGTAGACCACCGACTCGACACGCATGCCGAAATAAGAGAGAGAACAAGGATTCCAAAAATTAAGAGAGCATTTTTTTTTCCTTTTTTTTTCTTTCTTTCTTTTTCTTCTCCTTTTTTTAACTCTCTTTTTTTTTCACTTGCTCTTTTTTTTTTTTGAAAATGCCCACATCTTTTTTTTTTTTTTTGGAAACAAATCTTTACATATAAATGCATATATGCATACCTACATGCATACACACATGCATGCGTATGTGAGTTATAACAATCACATGAAAGATGAGCCAATAGGTGGTAATAATCAAACAGACATATGAAGCTTGATAATGCTAATACATTAAATGATATCAATGAGCACTACAAATGAAAGCCACTGAATAGGATTAGAATGAGGAAAAAGTCTTCTACTTGCATGTATGTCTTTCCTTTGGTGTATATTGTTTTGAGATTGAAATATTCAGAAGTTCTCCATTCTCCAAAAACTTTCCAATGGTTGTAAAGCCAGCAAAACAAAAGAGAAGTACTTACAGGCTTTGGAGTGGGATGAAACCGAGACTACAAGAGCTCAGGTTGGCACAGGAGATGATTTGGTCGGAGTTGTGAGAGAGATTCGGGAAGCAAGTAGGATTTCAGAACAATGGTAGAAGGAAGAAATCCCGGTTTGAGTGGAGAGGGGTCCGGCCTTGGATGCTTCCAGGCAGCTTTCGGCAGTAGAGGAGGCGAGCTAGGACTGTCCTGAAGAAGCCGAGCTATTAGACATTTAACAGCACCGTGAAGGCTCTCAGACCAGCTCGGAAGAGATTTTGAGATCAGGTATGAGCTGCTGTGGACGGAGCTCTCTTGGTGAGAAAGAAGGGTTTTCTTTTGTTGCCTTGCCTCTCTCTAACCGAGAGAGAAGAGATAGCCTTCTCATTTTAACGCAAGGAGGAAGTAGCGATCGAGGAGGTCTGAGCAGAACACAGAGACCTCAGCGGGATTTCAGGATTTAGCAGAGATTTTTGACACATACGAGGTAAGGTATTAATTTTGATTTGAGCATTCATTTTGGCTTCTGAATTTATTTTAAATTAATGCTAATATTAATAATTTTATATCATTATTAATATTAATATTAATTTGAAATGACATAACTGTGCTAATAAGTCAAAAATAATACCGGTTGATATATTTTCTCGACTTGCATGCCGTTCGCTCTGATTTACGTGTCAAATTCATTGAATATCAAAATTGGACAAATTGTTAGTGCATTTCGGGTGTTGACGATGTTCCGGATGCACTGGCGAAATCCGTTCGTCAATCGGACGTCATTTGGCCATCGTCGAGAATTAATTTCCTTCGTAATGCGTGCCTTTGCATTATATTTGGATCACCTTTAAAATTTGCGACACCATATCAAACGATCCAATTTGATTAAATAAAATGTAGACTCTGAATGTCGACGATGTTCCAGACGCAATGGCGCTATCCATTTGTCAATCGGACGTCGTTCGAATATCATCGAGGCCTCATTTCCGTCGTAACGCAGGCCTTAATATCATATTTGTATCGCCTATAAATTCACCAACATCTCAAGAAACTCATATTTATTAAATAAAATGTATATTCTGAATGTCAACGACGCTCTGGACGCAATGGCGTTGTCTGTTTATCAATCAGACGTCGTTCGAATATCGTCGAGGCCTCGTTTCCGTCGTAATGCATGCCTTAATGTCATATTTGCATTGCTTAGAAATTCACCAACATCTTAGATGATCCAAATTTATTATATAAAATTTATATTCTGAAAGTAGACGACGTTCCAGACGTAATGACACTGTTCGTTTGTCGATCGGACGTCGTTCGAGCATTTTCGAGTCCTTGTTTCCGTCGTAACGCAGACCTTTATATCATATTTGCAAAGCCTAGAAATTCACCACCATCTCGGATGATCCAAATACATTAAATAAAATGTATATTTTGAATGTAGATAGTGTTCTGGACATAATGACACTGTCCGTTTGTCGATCTGAAATCATTTGAACGACATCGAGGGTCAAATTCCTCGATATGCGTATTATTACCTTGGGATCCATGTCACCATTACGATTGATCCCAATTAATCACAAAAGATGTATATTTTGAATGTCGAGGATATTCCGGAAGCAATGGCATAGTCCGTTTCATGATCGGATGTCATCTGAGTGACGTCGAGGCCTGATTTCCTCGAAATACACGTTATCTCAGAATTCAAGTCACTCATTAGGATGATCCAAATTGAACAAATAAAATACAGTTTTTGAGTATTTGTAATGTTCTGAACACAATGACGAAGCTCGTTTGTTGATCCGACATCGTTTGATCAGCCTCGCGCTTTAATTTCGGGTGTCGATCGTCTCTTTTGACCAATCTCATCCGATTCAATTACGAGGGGCCTCGACCTAGCAGAATCAGTGTCCTGATTGCAACGATACCATCCATTTGGCATTTGGAGGTCATTTGACCCCTTAAGTGACATGTTTTATCAATGCACATATCGCTTTATTTACTAGTTTGAGTCTTTTCTCGCGTGGTCTGCTGTATAGGGGTCAACAGTCGGACCACACTGCCCTGCCACCGACCACCATCGCACTTTCGCTCGATCATCGTTAGACAATCTCCCGACCGCCATCAACTATATGATGGTCGACCGCAGTGAGACTTCTGCTTGACCACCGCCCAGCTACCAACCGCCGTTGGACAACTGATGCCCGCCAACTATGATCCCTCCTACCACTATCACCTACCAACTACGTCCCTTCAATCTTCGTCGCCCGCCAACTATGGTTCCTTCGACCACCGTCGCCCGCTGACTAAAGTCCCTTCGACCTCCATCACTTGCTGACTACAATCCCTCCAACCATTATCACCCATTGACTACGGTCCCGACCACCGTCGCCCACTTACTATGGCCCCTCTAATCACTATTACCCATCGACTACCACCCCTTCAACCAATGTCATCTATCAATTATGGTCCCTATGATCTCTTTCTCACTCCAACTATGGTCCCTTTGACCACCATTGCCTGCTGACGAAGGTCTATATGACCAACGCCACCTATCGACGTAGGTCCCTCTGACCACTATTACCCATCAAATACGATCCAATCGACCATGCTCGCTGACTATGATCACTCTAACCATTGTCATGCTAACTACAACCACTCTGAGCACCATAACCCTCTTTAATAGTCCCTTTAACTACGGTCTCATTGACCACTGTCACCCGTTGACTATGATCCCTCCTACCACTATCATCCACCGACCATAATTACTACGACGACCACCATGGTACACTAACTACGTTCCCTCCATCCATTGTTTCCCATCACATGTGATCCTTTCAACCACTTTCACTCGCCCATTAAGATCTCTTTGACCATTGTCCCCCATTAACTATTACCCTTCGACCACTATCGCTCGTTGACTATTGCCCTTCGACCACTATCAAATGTCGACTATTGTCTCTCTTTCCACCGACACCTGCAAATTACAGTCCCTTTAACCACCATAGCCCGCCAACCTCGATCCCTCCAACCACTATGACCTATCCACTACATTCTCTTAGACCACCTTTTCTTGGTGACTAATTTCACTCCGACCACCATTTCATGTGGACTACAGTCCCTCCAACCACCAGGACCCGCTGATTATTATACCTCTGATCTTTATTGCCAGCCGACTACATTATATCAATCTAAATTTTTAAAAATAAATAAATAAAAAAATCTTAATTCATGTTTGAATGGCTGCGCATATGAGAACAAGGAAGAAAGTCAATTGCATAATATTCTGCTTTACTGGTTTTTGTACCATATTGTTTTATTGTTTATCGACTTTGTTGTTATTGTATGTGAGTTTTATTATTTTTGCACTAATTTATGATCATATGACTATTGCTGACATTGAATTAATTAAACATGCATACAACTTCTTTATTATAGTTTGAGTGAGTTATAGGATTTGATGACTTGTTGGGCTATTTAGCTCATTATATATGGTTTAAATGATTTCAGATTTATACAGAGGATAAGGAGTGTGAGACTGATCGGGTTTCTCTTGGATTACTATTAGTCGTTTCTTTCTATCTATTGTTATTCCTTTTCACTCAGGACTGAAATGATGTGTTGTATTTATATAATTGATGTGTATAATATACGATTTTAGAGAAATGAATAAATGTGCCTATAAAAATTTTGATCAATAGAATATTTTTTCATTGATTTTTAATCTTATTATTTATAAATGAAAATTAGATAACTCTGCCCATTGTCTAATAATAGATAAAATAAAAAAATTATTCCAAATTGGATTCTATGGAAAATAAGTTTCTTTAACCACTATCATCCACCAACAACGATCCATCCAACCATCGCCGTTTGCCGACTACAATCCCTCTAACCATTATCACCCATTGACTATAATTCCTCTGACCATCGTTGTTTGGTGACTGTAGTCCCTCCAACCATCATCATTCGTTACTATGGCCCCTCTAACATTCATCACTAGGGGTGTCAATATTTTACCCAACCTAAAACACGACCCAGATTTGATCCAAAAAAGTTTGGGTTTGGGTCAACTCATTTTCCATAAGGGTTAGCTAGGTTCGAGTTCAAGATTTTGCCTCCTTTACAAAATCTGGGTGGGATCATATTGACCCAAAATAAACCTAAAATGACTCGATTCGCTTTAGCCTAATGGTCACAATCCAACAACCAATTAAGCCATGCCATAGTGCACCCGAACCCCCTCCCACTCTCTCACCCTCGTGTTCGTAGTCTTCACCGCTGTTGTGCCCTCCCAGTCTATGCTTCTCTCTTGTCCCCATGAACCCACCCAAACCAATGTTACCCCCGCAAGGCCACATCGGCGCATCCTTTCCCACTCCCACAGTTGAGTGCCACACCTTATGTATTTTGCGCTCTTTCACAAGAGTGATGCGCCCCCTACAATTCAGTCTGTTGTCGCACTGCTTTAGCTCAAACTGTTCGCTTGTGTTGGGAAGGGGATTCAAGTTAGGCTGGTTAGCAGGTCATGTTGGGTCAACCCAGTAACTCAGTGTGTCGAATCTGGGTAAGAAAATCTCACTCATTTATATAATTGGATTAGATTAGAGTCAACCATTTGGACCCATGTCAATTTCGAGTTTGATCCAAACCTGACCTGAAAACCCTTTTTTACACCTCTATCATCACTCGACTACTATCATACTAACTAAACAAACATGCCAACATTCTCTTATGAACAACTCTGATGTCACTAGATTCTTTCATCTCCAACCGTACGTGTAATATGCCCGTCAACATGTATGTTTGATACATTCAGTCAATACCTTCCCCTGAGGCAGGACATCATTTGTAATAAACAGCAAGAACTAATGGATTCATTCAAATTGGACATGGCCCAGTGGTTTATCATCTTTTCAGAGGTTTCCACATAAAATTTTTGGCGTCTCTTATAGATGATGCACCCCTCTCTTTCTCTATATGTGCGTTGGATATTCATTCAAAGCTAACGTTAAGCATTTTATATCTCTAACGCCACGAATATTCTAGTTCACAACAAATATTAATATAAATTTAAAGACACAATATGATATGAATATGAGATATATCTATTATTAAAAATAAAAGAAATTAACATGTATCAGACACATCATTATAAATCTTT
Source organism: Dendrobium huoshanense (assembly GCA_016618105.1). Classification (NCBI taxonomy): domain Eukaryota; kingdom Viridiplantae; phylum Streptophyta; class Magnoliopsida; order Asparagales; family Orchidaceae; genus Dendrobium; species Dendrobium huoshanense. The sequence goes on along the minus strand of CM028343.1, from coordinate 42,510,250 downwards.
TTCTTAAATATAAAAAATGTAAAATACTAATATAATTAAATAAATATGAAAATAATTTTATGAGAATGAATTCATTTTAATAGCCCCTAAAAATAAAATTTTTTATTAAATTTATCACATATGTTAAACTAGATTGAAAAGATTATCACTTGATATTATATTAAATGAATTCTTTTATAAAAAATGAACAATATCAATAAATAAATATTAGTTAGTGAAAATTTTTATTTGAAAAATATATTTTAGCATAAAAGAGATGTAACGACTTAATTTAACTAATTATGCTAAATGAAAGTTTATAAATATATAATGAAATATGAATAATTGAGGGGCTTTAATAAAAAGAGATTTAATCTTGATTTGAAAGGTAGGTGCAAATGAATGTTTTATGATAGGAAGATGAAATCTTTTTTTATAAACTTTCAATAATTGTGTCAATTAATTAGTCATCCTTCTAAGACTTCATTTGGGATGGCTTTCTTACTGCTTTTTAAAGCAATTTTTTAATATAAAAATAAATTTTATACTGAAAAGAAAAGCAATAAGAAGCCGTCCCAAATGAAGCCCAAGTCTTCATAGCTTTAACGGGAATGAATATTCAGTGGTAGGAAGATGGAATCCTTCTTCTAAACTTTCAATACTTGTATCATTTGATATGTCTTGAAGTCTCCAATATCTTTAATGTGTCGTGGCAAGATGATGAAAGTTTATAATCTAATCAATAAAATATAAGCAGTTCGGTGGTATTAAATTAATGAAAATTATTTAAAAAGCAAATAAGAGGAACATATTCCACCCCACTATATTTGAATTTCGTTAGGCTAGGTTTGAATCACTATTATGTGGCGATTCACTTTAGATTTGTATACAAAATTTTATTTTTTATTTAAATCTATTGTAGAATATTATGCTCAACTATGGATAATGAGGCTGATGAAGAAGATGCAGCCAGTGACGTAAAGGAAGGCATAAACTGGGACAATTTTTTCAACGAAGATAATAGATTGAAGATGATGGAAGAAGTGGTTCCTGCAATTTCCAAACCTTAGCTAAGGAATCAATGAAGTTTCTATGTGGATTAGAGAAGATTCAAGAAATGAATAAACAATTGGAGTTTTCAGTGGATGGCTAAGCGGCAAGTCAATATAAGTCTTTCTTTAAACCTCTAATAATGTTAATGATTATAGCCAACCATCATAAAAGGCGACTACCCGAGACAATTGCTTCATTTCTGTTCAAACATAGCTATGTTGGCACAAAATACTTTCAATCTTTCGACCTCCTAACCAAATCCAACAACAACAACAACAACAAATTTAGGGCATAATTAATCAGCTCTTGCTTTTGTTCAATTATAGCATATCTTTAAATCTTTTTATAAGTAGGAATTATAGTATGACAGATGCAAATTAATAACAAAAGTTAAATTCATATCAAAATATCAAAAATAATTATTTCAAAATGATTTTGTATTAGAAAGGCTTATTTTAGGAAGGAGGACCGGAATTAATAGAGCTTCAAGCTGCAACATTTATAATTATATATATATCAATCTTCTTTGATATCCAAAATATGAATGAAGAGGAAGAGAGGCAAATTATTTCAGCAATATACCCAAGAGATATTTGTTATCATTATTTTTACTCATATTGACAATACAAAAGAAAGGTTCAAGCCCAAACTTGCCTTGGCCTCTTTGTTAGTATAAGATTGTTTATTGTGGATTAAAAGTGCAAGTTTTGTTGTTGAGTTGCAAGTCATGTAAGAGCAAGATCATTAAAGACCTTAGCTCTTTTGTTGCTTTTTCTTAACTAATTTTTGGTAGAGTGATGAGCATGGTGTATTAGAACATTTGTTGTTGGAGATTGAACTATCCAATTTAATTTCTAGAGTGTCTAAAATATTTCAATTATTTACTATAACTATGACTAATACCATTAATTACAAGAAAAAATGGCTTTCGTAGCATTTTAGAAGGGCTTTTGAGGAGGTTTTAATCACCACAAAAAATCTTGTAGCAGTTCAAAAAATGCTATACTACCACTATAATTAGTATTCACTGAAAGGGATTTTCACAGTAATTTTGCAACCAACTGGATAGATATTTAAGATTTTTTTTTTTAGTGGTGGTCCTGATGCTAAAAGTGCAAATTTCAATTTTTTTTACAATTATTATTATTATTGTAAATTTTAGGCTTACTTGATACATATAAATATAATTAAATAATTATTGTATTAAATTGGGATTTTTAGTACAGTTATTAAAAAAACATAAATCATTCAAATGCTAAAAATTTTCTACCTAAAATGACTTTCTTACAAAGATATTGGTAAATACCCTAGACTATAGCAGAGTTAGCAGTTGTTATATGATGACCAGATGGCCTCCTCTATTAGATATTTGTATGGAGTCCCCCGTCATACCTATTTGGATATCGTTCCCTGACTTGTACGCACTTTTATTTTGCCCTGCATTCTTCATGAAGTGGGTTCATTGTTTGGTCTCCCGTTGAGGGCGGATCATGCGACCTTTGTTGGCTCTCATCCCTTTGTTGCACATGTGTTAGTCGAGCTTGACATTACTAAAAATTATTCTAATAAAGTTTGGATTGATCCTAAAATTTTTGATTATTTTCAACAAGTTGTGATGGAGGAATTTCACCATTTTTGTGCGCAATGTAAATCGATTGGACATTTTCCCGGTGAATGTCGTTATTCCATTCCGGTGATTGATTCAGATAATCATAATATTTCTGGTGTGAATGTTAATGTTGTGGTAGAAACTGTGACTGTTGCTGGTCCTGCGGAAAATTTTATTTCTAATGTAACTCCTATTAGTCTGATAGAGGTTATGGTTAATGAAGAGATTGGTGTGGATGGTGTTATGGCTATGGATAATATCACTTGGTAACACTGAGGTTGTTGATCGTGTTGAGGGGACAGCTTATCTGTTGTCTGGAATTTTTCTTGTGGCTCCTTCTTGTGGAATCAATGAGGGTGTTATTAAGGCTTCTAGGCCTAACCCTTGCTTAGTCAATTTGATAACTAGTCCTATTGCCTCTCCTAATTCTAATGTTGATGTTGGTGAGAGTGAAATTATAGTTTTTGATGATTTTGTCCCTTTGGACCCTAGGGACCGAGAGATTGTTAGCTCTATGGGTGGGCTTATGCCTGTTGAGAATGGTGAGGTTCGTAATGCTTTGGTACTCCGGCTCATCTTAGTGCTTCCTTTTATGATGGTGTTGAACCTATGGCTAAAAATGTTGATGTGCCTATATATGTTATTTCTAATGATTCTTTATTAGCTCATCTTACTTGTAAATTGAGGGATCATGATCGAGGTGATGCATGGTGACTGGTTAGATGATAGTAATTATTCAACTAGTGGGGAGGAAATTAATGAGAAAGAATAGGATTTTTGAGATAATTTTGACACAAGGGTATGATGTCACTTTCATGTTTTGAAAAAATTTTTGCAGTTCTTTCTTGAGATACATGAAATAATCCTTTGGAAAGTAAATGCATATGTTATTTTTAAACTATGGTTCGAGCGAGTAATGAAGTCATATTACTTATGGAAGCCATAACAATCAACCAACACTATTAGACTATGGGAGCCAAGTTTAAGACTGAAGGCGCTAGCTAGGGATCTAATTATACTTCTATTGAAAAAATGGACTTAAGTGTGGCATTACCATTTGACCAACATGGTTGATGCCCAAAACTATTGGAATGTTTTTATGAAAGAGCTGGAACAAGACAAATTGATTTGTTGTGAAATCTCTCACACTGCATTAAACAATAAAAAGGACTAATTGATATGTTTTATCCTTTTTTTTTTTGCTGGCTTTTTCTCTTATGATGTATTTTTCTGGTGCTAAGGAGGGGTCTTTTACCAATCTGAGTCATTGTGGTTGAGGGACTTGTACTCCTATGGTTTGATGATTAGCCCAAAGCTGATTGATTTTTGGGTTTAGAGATGTTTGCTGGCTTGGGGTGATCTATTCTATTGCTATTGGGTCAGTCCTTTAGTTTGTGAGATAATCTTTTTTTTTATAGTTTTGGGATGTTTTATCCAGCTTGTATAATCCTTTTCTATTTCTGAAGCTAAGGAGGGGTCTTTCACATTTTAGAATACTCGGGTATTTGAGTTACTCTTTATTTATAAGTTTGCTGCTCATACTTTTTGTTATAGGAGTTGTTCTCTTAAGGTGTTGTTGCTATACTTGAAGTATGGAGAAAAGCTATGGAAGAAAAAATAATGATGATTGGGAAGAACAAGACATGGGAGCAAGTGGACTCTCCAAAAGGAAAAGAGGTGATTGGAGTAAAATGGGTCTACAAGACAAATCTCAACCTAGATGAATCAATACAAAAATACAAAGCAAGACTAGTTGCTAAGGGGTACTCACAATAGTTTAGAGTTGACCACAATGAGACCTTTGCTCCAGTTGCTAGACTTAACACAATAAGAGTTTTGATAGCACCCTAAACACAAAAGAGATGGAAGATCTATCAACTAGATGTGAAGTCACCATTCTTAAATGGCTTTCTAGAAGAAGAGATCTATGTAGAACACCCGTCGTGATTTATTATTAAAGGAAAAGAAGATAAAGTTCTGAAGCTGAAGAAAGCTTTGTACGGGTTAAAGCAGGCTCCAAGAGCTTGGTACAGTCTTTAAATATTTGTAATAATTAAAGAAGAAATGAATGAATGAAGGAGAAGCAACATTATTATGAAAACACGGAACATGATAATAGTTGTTGATAGAACAAATTGTTGTCAAACTAAGCACAAAATATTTCATTGATTCAATATAGCTATATATGACAAATGTCATTTATACTTTTCTTTTGCATTGCTCTTATAAAAGGTCTTTGAATCTTGCTTGTGGTCTTCTATGATTGTACCAGGGGATGAGGATGAGAGGAAGAAGCTCTTTTATATCTTAGAGCACATTTGGAGATGAAATCTATTCTATTTGGAGATAAACCACAACCAAATTCAGCAAGAACAAGAAGTTTTAGAGCATAAATAATATTTTAATTAAGTTGCTTTTGCTATTGTAAAATAATAACAAGTGCTTAAACCACTTTATAAAGAGGGATTAAGAAAATCAAATTCATACCACAATACCAAAACTAAATATTTTACAATGATTTATTTTGGAAAGGTTTATTATAGGAAAGAGGGCAGCACTAATGGGTGAACTCCAAAAGATCCGATTATTTCCTCTTCCAAATCCTAAACTTTGCGGTGTAGGGACCAAGACTGCAAACCATTAGAATCAAAATATCAGTATTTGAATATGTTATCAAACTATATAAAGGTTCATTAAATAATTTGATTAGCTGAAGTATAAAAATTTTATTTTGAATATTAATAAAATTATAAATCTCAATCATTCTAAATTCATACAAGTATCGCTTCCTTAATCGAATCGAGCTCCTGGCAATCCTGCAAATAAATATAATTTGTTATCGACAGTTAATTAATATAAGTAGTAGCAATGTTAAAGTTCTTACACTTCATAATCAAACTATAAAAAAATTCATTAATTAATTTGGTTAATTGAAGTTTAGAATTTATATTTTAAATCTTACTTAAATTATAGAACTCATTGATTTTAAATTATCAGGGATTCTGATCAATTTTATTTCATGCTTAAAATTTATAGACATATATACCTTGTCGCAAGAGCTCTCTAAATCCTGCAAACCATTAGAATAAGTGTTAGATTTTGTAATAGCAATGGTAAAATTCTTACACTTTATAATAAACTATTTATAAGTTCATTAATTAATTTTGTTAATTGAAGTTTCAAATTATATTTAAAAAAAAAAGATTTATTATAGAAAGGATGCTTATTATAGAAAGAGGCTTACTATATTAGGAAACTCATCCAAATCAAGACGAAGAACTTGTTTCAGATTCAATTTGGACCCATCATGCAAACCATTAGAATTATTGTTAGAATTTGTTATATTATGGGTATTAATAAAATTATAAATCCAATTGATTTTATTATATTCTTAGAAAAAAAATTTAATTCTTGAATTTCCATATGAAATTAATAAGAAATAGTTCGAGACTAAGATAGACTATTTGAAGAATTCACTATATAACTGAAATTTATGAAATATAAATTTAGCTTTTATTTTGTTTGCTATATAGAATGAAATCTCCTATCTTATTTTAAAATAATCAAAAAAAAAAAAATAGTTATAAGTGTTTTCATTAGTGATCAAACAAAAGTACGTTCGGAACACTTATCCAAATGTATGTAGATTAAATTAATTTAAACAAGCAAATATTATTTATATTGTTAGCACAAAGATTGAGATAGGTGAAACCATATATATACTTACCTCTTGATAGGTGAAACCATGCCGTTGGCACCACTCTCTCATCCCTGGACATTCCGTTACATGTCCAATGCCTTTCTCTGATGAAACTCTTCCATATGAAAGATCATAGTCTTCATCTGGATTGGGCTCGAGTAGGTAACAGTTACCTAACTTTAAAACTTTAAGAGTGCAAAGAAGATTATTCAAGTTGATCACTGACTTGAGATTGTGACATAAATAAATATCCGCTTTCTGAAGCTTAGAAAGATATCCTGAGCTATAAGGGAGTGCAATATATTCAAGTCTTTCACAGTGGTCCACTGAAAATTCCTCTAGAATTGATGGGAGTGTTGATATCTGTTGCAGCTTTTTACAATAGAATATGTGTAAATACTTGAGGCTCGAGAAATTTCCACTCTTCACCATTTGATGCTCTTTCCATTCAAGAAGACTTTTATTTTTCAGATTTTTGGATGAATGAAAATCCACATGTGCCTTTGTAGAGTAATTCTCATGACCTTCGAAAGGGGCATTATAACACCAAAAATCTTTCCCCATTCTCGTTATCTCCTTATTCTTCTCTATTTTAAGTGATGTGAGAGAAGGTAGCTTAGAAAGAGGAAGAAACTTGCATTCTTCTTTAATTTGGAAACTCGTCAACGTTATGCTTGTTAAATTGGAGAAGTTTGGATTGTCAAACCAATTTGGGAAGCAATTACCACTGTAACCATCTATAGATAACTTTTTAAGGTTTGTGTGGGGTTTGAGTCCTTCAAGAATAGCTTCATCATTCCTTGCACATTCACCAAATTTAGTATTTTTCCAAACAAGTTTTAGGCTCTCGATATATGGCTTACTCTGCAAATTGGCATTCTTTGCATCTTTAAAATTGACCACATTTTCAAGCCCATAGATATCTAGACTCCCATGCAGATTCATTAGGGGTTTCAACCATCTAATGCTTGAATATTGGCCATCTTTTCTTAAGTGATACTCAGATGCAACAAATTCATTTTTTATGTGATAAAAATCAAAGATTGGAGTAAAATTCAAAGTAAGGAGATTTTTACTCCCGAAATATGATTTTGGCAGCAATTCTTTATTCATGGTTTGAATAATAAAATGTCGTAAGTTGATAAGTTTTTCAAATGCAGGAGGTATCATATTTATATGAGAAGATAGGAGTATTAGTATTTGTAACTTGTAAAGGCTGCCTAATGAGTTCTCTGTCATTTGGATCATCTTTGCATGGATAGAAAGGTAACGTAGTATATGCATGTTACCTATCAAATCTATAAATTGATGGTTACATTCAAATATTGGCGCATGAAATCTCAAAACACGCAAGCAGCTTAAATGAAATAATGACTCTGTAGAAAAAATATTTGGTTCAATGTAAAGTGTTCTTAACCCATCTAAAATAATATGATTAATCATTCTTCTTTGTATGAAAATATGCTTTGCATCTTTGGGTGGGTTCTTTGTATCAAAATCCAATGAGGAAAATATCTCATTTCTAGTTATAGAATGAGCTAAATCATGCACCATATCATGCAAAGTGAAGCACTTAACATATTTTGACCATTGAAAGAATGACCTTGTCACCAATTCTTCAAAGAATTCAAGTGCAATATCTTCCAACAATCTATTTCCTTGTCTAAGCTGAACGTAACCTTGAGCTATCCACATTCTTGTCAATTCTACTTTCTTAAAGTAATAATTCTTTGGGAATAGAGATGCATAAAGAAAGCATGGTTTAAGATATGATGGCAAGTGATTGTAGCTTATCCTTAGTGCAGGTAAAATAAATTTTTGGGTATCCACAAACTCCCATAAATTATCATTTGACACATCCATCCATATATCTTCATCAACTCCATATCGTAGAAATTTTCCAATCACCTTCAAAGCCAAAGGCAATCCACCACATTTCTTTGCAATTATCCTCCCATGTTGTTCAAAATTCTGTTGTTGATCAAGCTCCCAACCACAAAAAGCATGTCTTTGGAACAATAACCAAGACATCTCTTTATGCAAGCATTCAAGCTCAAGTGGGGCCACTGTTTGCATGATGCAAGCAACTGACATAGATCGAGTTGTTACAATAATATTTCCCATTCCAATACCAAAAAATGGGGCTCGCAAGACCTCCCACATCTCTTGTCGCTCGTTCCATACATCATCAAGAATAAGAAGGAATTTTTTATCTAATAAAACCTTCTTGAGTATGCAGTGAAGATCTTTCAAATTATTATTATCATTGTAAATGGATGAACCCATAATGGATGTCACAATTTCTTTTGTGACTCTCAACACATCAAATTCTTCGGAGACACAAACCCACACCTTCGGGAAGAAAATTTGGCATACCACAGGATCATTGTATATAAGTTGAGCAAGTGTTGTCTTTCCCACACCTCCCATGCCAACAATGGGAATTACCATATCGTACTTCTCAGAATGAGACATTAACAATTGAATTAGCTTTTTCTTTTCCTCCTCCCTTCCAAAAACCTCAGATTCATGCACAAGAGAACTACTTGGTGGCCTCTTCATAACATCATTGAAACAAGGCCTCCTAGGTGCATTCTCTTCTCTAAGGTGAAGTGCTTTTCTATCATTTGAAATCTCATCAAATTTCTTTATGATCTCAATGATCCTCAAGGCCATGTCGTAAGAAATGGGGATTTTAATTGAATTGGAGGAAGGGTGTGATACCTGATCAAAAATTTTCATGCATGATCAACTTTATCTCCTATCTTTCTAATAACTATAATTTAAATTGATTTGAGGATAGGAAGACATACCTGGTCTCCATAAAAATCATAGTCATCATCATCTACCTGTTTGCTCTTTAGGAAAGGCTTTTCTTCTGCAGTTGTCAATCCTTCCACCTGGGTTTTAATAATTTGATAATCATATTGATCCAAAACATCTTCAGCATCATAAGCAACTTGTTTAAGCTCACTGAGCCAGAGCTGGGTTTGCTTGTCATGGACTTCCCTCTCTTCAGCATCATGGAGCAATGCTTGAATTCTTTGAAGTATTCTTACCAATCGACTCAAGTTTTCCATTAATCCTTCTTGCATTGAATTAACATCAACAATCATTTCTTCTTCTTCAACTATGGATGATGAGGAGGCTGAAGAAGATGCAGCCGTTGAAGTAAAGATAGAAATAAATTGGGTCAATCGTTTCAAGGAGGACAATACATTAGAGATGATCAAAGAACTGGTTCCTGCCATTTTCAGACACTAGCTTAGAAATCAATGAAGTTTCTATGTGGATTAAAGATGATTCTAAAAGTAATAGTAATAATATAAGTTTTTAGTTGATGGCAAAGGGAATGACAACAGCCAATAGTGTAGATGATGACGGCCAACAACCAATATGTCTTTCATTAAACCTCCAATAATGTAGATCATGATGACGGCCAACTCCAAACAAAATCATAAAAGGACCACAAGAGACCATAGCTTCATTTACATCGAAATTAAAAAAAAAAACAACTTTTTTGAAGATAAAAAAAATTTAAATTTACAAAATTGGACACCTCTCATACTGATCTTGATATTATAGTTTTTTTTTTAATCTTGATATTATAGTTCCTTTTAAATTATTATATTATAAATTTAGGTAAGCTACTGTTTAAATTTTAATTAAATTTTTATATATTGGAGTAAAATACAAATAAAATAAAATTATATGTCATAATCTTTTATAGTTCACACTTTCAAATCATTGAAATTGTCCAAATGACTCTTGGTGCAAAAATAAGATACCATCTTGAGTGGTTTCAAATTGTTTGTTAATATATATGTATGTATGCATCTATGTGTGTGTGTATATATATATTGAATTAACATCAACAATCATTACTTCTTCTCAGACCATGGATGATGAGGAGGACGAAGAAGATGCATCCAGTGAAGTAATGATAGGCATAAACTGGGATAACCTTTCCAAGGAAGAAAATAGATTGGAGATGATCAAAGATGTGGTTCCTACCATTTTAGATCCTTATATATATGTATATATATCTCCTATAAATTTTTTTTTGCCCACCCTAAAAAAGAAGTTGGATCCGCCCATATATATATATATATATATATATATATATATATATATATATATATATATATATATATATATATATATATATATATATATATATATATATATATATATATATATATATATATATATATATATATATATATATATATATGATTTTTGAGTTGATGGCAAAGGGATAATTTATGGAAGTCTTTCATTAAACCTCTAATAATGTAGAAAAGGACCGCCAACTCAAAACAAAATCATAAAAGGACCACAAGAGACCATAGTTATATTTTTGTCCGAACAAAAAGTATTTGAAAACTAGAAATTTTAAAATTACAAAATTGGACACCTCTCATATTGATCAAGATATAAATATAATCTTTTTAAAATTATTATACTATAATTTTATGTAAGCTATTATTTATATTTTAATTTAATTTTTATGTATGACTATTCTGTATGTGTATGACTAACACCATACAACCTTCCACCAGATATGTGTATGACTATTCTGTACATATTCTTAAATCTTATAATACCTGAACCACATAATCTAAAAGCAAAAATTGACATTTTTTTGAGAGGAGAGGAGCGACCCGTCTCAGGGACATGTTCACGGATATTAGAAAGTCTGGGCAGCGTCCAATATGGATTAGAGAGGACGTATGGGCTGATCTGAGTAGAGCTTGGAAGACCCCTGAGTTCATAAAAATAAGAGAGCAGAATAAACATAACAGAGCATCTGACTGTGGGGGTTTAGAAAGCTCTCTTCATACTGGTGGATATGTTCCTCATACTGAACATGTACGATGACTGGAAAGAGCTTTAAATTAATTTATTAAATATATTTATGTTATTATAATTATATCTTATATTTTTAGAAATAGTTTCTTGGTCGGGAGCCAACACCGCTGGAGTTGCATACGAGAACCCATCAACATCAAGCTTGTTGCGGTCTGAAAGATTCGTGGCGGTAGAGTGAGTAAACTTTTTGTCTTAGCGATGCACGAATATCCACTTCTTAATTAAAAATTAATTAAGACACACAAACAGAAAGAGAGAAGTAGAATACCAAATCTTTTTTTACGTGGAAAGCCCGAAGAGGGAAAAACCATGGGGCCTTGCCCAGGTGAAAATATTCCACTAAACTTGAGTGAATTACAAGGGTTGACCCGTCCCTCGATTTAGAGGCGGTCGAATTACAGTGATTTGGAGAGACAGTCAAAGGTCTGGAGATGGTCGTACGGATGTCCGGCAGGTGGCGGCCGGGCGGTAGTCCGACGAGGGTCGGGCTGAAGTCTGGCAAGCGGCGACCGGGCGATGGTCTGGCGACGAGCGACAGTCGAGCGGTAGTCCGATGAAGGTCGGTCTGAAGTCCGGTTGTAGGCAGCGGCAGGGCGGTGGTCCAACGGAAAGCACGGCCGGGCGGTGGTCCGTAATTACGGGAAAAAAACGGCGGCGGCCGGGTGATGGTCCGGCGGGCGGCGACGGCCGGGCGGTGGTCCTGCGGCGAGCGGCCGGGCGGTGGCGAGCGGCCGGGCGGTGGTGAGCGGCCGGGCGGTGGTCCAGCGGCAGGAGGAGGCCGGGCGGTGGTCCGGCGGGCGGCGGCGGCAAACGGGCGGCGGCGGCCGGGCGGCTTCTTCATAGGCCTATAAATGAACTTACTTAATAAAGCCTTAATTTTCTAAAACATATAAAAGGGCGGTGCATTTATTGTCTGGCTGCAGAAATTAAGGCCTGGCGGTGGTTCGGTTATAAGAGGCCGGGCGGTTAAATCTTAATATATGGTCTAAAAAATAGGCTGCGAGCGGCCGGGCGGTGGTCCGGCGGCAGGCGGTGGTCCGGCGGCAGGCGGAGGCCGGGCAATAATTAACTTTCCTTTATGGTCCGGCGGCGGGCGGCAGAGCGGTGGTCAATCATAGGCGGCCGGGCGAACGTGGTGAGCTTAAAATCACACAAATTGGGCGGTGGTCCGGCGGCAGGCAGAGGCCGGGCGGTGGTCCGGCGGCGGGCGGCCGAGAAATCGGTATTCTTACAATTAATATTAAAAAAGGTCTGGTATTTCGGCCTTACTAAAATGGGCGGTGGTGCTAGACAACAACATTATAAAGCTCTTGAAGCAAAGAACCCTTCAGAGCTGTTCTTCAATCTCACAGCCAAAAAATAATTAAGGTCCCCTTCATGTAAAATATGAGTGGGGGTCTGATTTATAGAGAAAACATTTTCATTAAAGTGGCAGCACCCCATAAATCTAGAGAAGATCCAAACTTTAGGGGCAGGTTCAGAGTGCTCCATCACATGGAATAGTAAAATTGATTCATCGTTGGAAGAAATAGTTTTTTAACTGTTTAAGATTCTCAAATCTAACAAAGAAGAATTAAGAGGAGTGGTAGAATTCTAGATTTTACCAAATATAGAGATGGACTTGTGCTCGTTGGATTCGTCTGAAAAAATGCCGATGACGCTCGATTTGAAGATTAAAATCACCATTAGAAGACAATTTAAATAAGGTTTTATCATTGCAATTCACAGTAATGGAAATGTCACAAATAATTGCTTTAACCCTTCCAAACTGAGGGATAAACCCATGAGGCCCCCGAGTTAGTGGACCCAATTAACATGGGCATTAAAGGGTTGGAACCAATTTTGAAGAAGTAGAATTGTTCGGTTCGTCCCTTTGAGATGTTCAATTTGATTGTAAGTATGCCCTTGACCAAAATTCCAATTTGAATAAATGCCTCCAGATTCGTGCTCGATCCCCAATAGTAGGTTTAGTAGCCCATTTAGTATCACAAAGTCTTTTCCACCCAAAGATTACACTTGCTTAGAAAAAGCAAGAGTAGGATGCAAATTCTTACAATATTTCTGATACATAAAATTTGCCCACAAAGTGTCATTTTTACTAAATTTCCACGGAAGTTTAAGTGAAAAATCATTAATTAAATCATGAATAGGCTTTAAATTCAAACCTCCCTCCAAAAGAGGGCTTGTACAAGCTCCCCACATAGTCTACTAAATTTTTTTGTAATTAGCATTGGAACCCCAAACAAGTTTATTGAAAACTTTCTCCAATGTGTCACAAACATCCGAAGTAGGATGTAATGGTTTAGAGGAAGACAGTAGGGGGAGGGTATATGGCTTGGGTTCACAAGGCACATTCTTAATGAAGGACAGTTCATCCACCTCCCATAGAAAGAAGTTTAAATTCCCAAAAGGTAATTTGGGTTGAAATAGAAACAAAAACCTTGTCAAACAAGAAGGAACACTTATGACCTTTAAATAAAGGAGTTTAAGAGATGTAGAAAGGTATTCAAAAATAGGTGTAGGAAATGATATTATTAAAATGCACAATATACATACCCTTTCCACTAATAAAGTGATATTTACTATTATTAAAATCAAAAGAAGAAAGAGCAAGAGACAGAGAAGCCACAGAAAATAATAATGCATCTCCAGACAGCGAGGATACGAACGATGGGATATATCAATGTCACTAAAATTCTTATAAGATAAGCTTTAGTGAGAGGAAAAAAATTAAGATGAACCTTTAGATAAATAACTAGTAGCAATAATATAGAGAGCAGGAGATGAATGATCACCTTGTAAACTTAGGATTTGAGTTGGTTGCTGCAACTTATTGAACTTAAAACTTGTGAACTTCCTCTAGAACTTGTAGGAACTTGGTTGAACGCTCTACTCAAGCAAACCCATGAACTTAGAACTTTGGTTTCATTTATTATTGTTTGGTTTAACTTATTGAACATAATTGCTCTGATTGACTATAGTGGCGTGTTGCCCAAAATTATTGTTATTGCTTTCCGTACAGGTTTAGAGTTTAGGGTGAAAATCCCTCAAATAGAGGAGAGGCTGTCAATTTTTTTTTTCAGATGCTATAGGTTTTCCGGCAGCCAACCGGCGGTTTAGTCGCCGAAAACTTGGATACCGGACGGCTAATTCACGCTGCCGGAAATCTGCTATAATCGCTGGTATTTACCGGCGGTAGTTCGGCGACACGCCGGCGGTCACACCGCCGGCAATTCCTTGGGTTGTAACCATGGTAAGTCACCGATAATATTGCTAGTCACATCGCAGGTGGATGACCGACGGTCATTGACTTTATTTGTACCGTAGGTTTAACATCCGAGCAACAGCAGGTAAAAACACTGGCGGTGATCGGCGCTCAAACTCTGGAAAAGAACCGGCGGCATAAACCATCAGAAAATCCGTCGGTGAAGAAAACCGTCGGTAATGATTTACGGCTCCGTTTTTTTAGGCAGTTTAAAAATCGCCGAAAAGTCCACCGATTTTTTACACAACCGCTGCCAAAAAACATTAGTTAACCGCCGGTCCAAGGCCGCTAGTAATTAATGAATTTCCTGTAGTGCAAAATCTAGCTATAGAGGTCGGAAGGACCGTAGTCGACGGGTGACAGAGCTAAGAAAGATCGTTGTCTAGTGATGGATGTTACAAAGACCATACTCAGCTGGTGATAGTGGCCAGAAAGATCGTTACCAGGCGACGATGGATGGAAGGACCATAGTCGGCAGGAGATACTGATCAGAGAGATGGTCTGTCTGGTAAAGGAGGTCAGAATGACTGTAGTTGGCTGGTGATGGATTTTAGAAGTCTGCCAATAGGCAGAAGTCCGGCAACATGTAGAAGTTTAACGATGGACAGAAGTCTAGCATTAGATAGAAGCCCGACTACAAGCAGAAAGTCTAACTACTGAAGGAAGTCTGGTGATGTACAGTAGTCCGACGATGAGCTAAAGTTCAACGTCGAGGTAGAAGTCCGATGAAAGTCCGACGATCGGGCAAAAGTCCAACGAAGGGTGGAAGTCTGGCATCGGGTAGAAATCTAGCGACGGGCGGATGTCTGACGATGAGTGGAAGCCTGACTGATAGGACATAAGTCCGACGACTGGAGGAAGTCCGGTGTCGGGAAAGAAATCCGGCCACAGGCAGAAGTCCGGTGTCGGGTAAAAATGCGACGAAATCCACCGACTGTTAGAAGTCAAGTGACTGATGGAAGTCTGACGTCAAGTAGAAATCTGACGACAGGCAGAAGTCCGATAGAAGTACGAACGAAAGTCCAATGACATGTGGAATTTGGCGATGGCTGGAAGTCTGGCGAACGGCCGACCGGTCCCCCTCTCTCTCTGAGGAATGAGGGAATTTATTTATAATGTTTTTAGAAGTGGCATTGCCATTAAATAGAAGACGTAGACATTTCTTTTAATTATAGTTCATCACAATTCAGCTTCTTATTTTATTAAAAAATATATATATATATCATATTTAAGAATAGCCAAGCCGGCGGTAAGATTAATGAGCAATAATCCTATCATTCTTTTCCTTTTGAGAATGAGCACGGCGTCAAAAAAAAAAAGGAAAATAGAATTTTTATTAGTTATTAATAGCTAGTGCGTTCCAACCTGAATAATTTACAATCAAGAAGAGGAAAACTTAAAAAAAAAAGTCTATTCTAATAGGTCTTTCATATTTCGCGCTCCAAATTTTTTTAATAACGATGAGTCATATAGAAAACTCCATCGCCAATTATACATTTGATAACATTCATAAAATAGCTTTTTCACACATAATGTTTACATCCTTTTCTTCTTCTTCTCCTTCATTCTAACTTTCTTACAGTTGAGGCATTCTCCTGTTTGTTGTAGGCGGCATCCCCTACTAAAATTCAAGACCCCTCTCCGTGTGTAGAAGTTAGAATTTTTGCTTATTCTTCGCTTGTGCTCTTCTTCTTGTATTGGAGGCATTCAACTGTCGGAGATAGGCGGCATCCTCTACTAAATTTTATTTTTTATTGGAGTACCTTAGATACCTTCTCAAAGACATTGAAGTCAAAAGGCAGAAACACAAAAATTATAAGCAATTATTAGTTGGTTTATTGTACAGATGTTTTGTCCATTACAAGCTTATATATTAATCTTTTAAAACCTTCAATAATAGAATCACTTATAAGCCTTATTTTTAATCCTCCAATAACTTTAAAGTTAAGTGGGATGATGATTAAACTTTATAATATGAATAATTTAGTAGCTTTAATTAAAATAGACATAAAATTTGTATAATATAAAACAAGAAAGTTGCTTCAAGTCTTGCCTTTTAGGCCTCCAATAGTTTTAATGTTTAGTGGGTTGATGATGCATGTTTATAATGTGACCAATGAAATATGAATAATTTAGTTGCTTTGATTAAAATAGACAATTGTAAACTAGAATACAAAAAAGTTGATTCCATTAGAGTATATTGCAATGAGTTTATTTCATGTAATCTTTGCTTTTAAACTTTTAATAAGAGTACCAATTGAAGAGTCTTTCTTACTCTATTAAAAATGTTAAGACATTAATTACAAACTCAAACCCCAAAATTAAAAATATAATTAAGTCTCATAATCACAATTTTGACTAGAACTAAAACTGAAACTCTTAGTTAGATAATAAAATAATCAACACAAGAATACCGTCTGACATTTTGAAAGTCATGATTTATACAAATAAAAACTTGCGTGCTACGAGCACTTGCATGTTTATTTATAGGATAGCCTTGAAAATTGAAAATGAAGTCTTGTTAGCTTTCTATGGAAAACTTTATACTGGTATCCAATTAAATTTAGGATTAAGCAATATAGAAAGAAAATAAGATAGAGTATAAATTGAGGTTCAATTGGAGTCTCATAAGCATATTGTTTCTTCTCCATGTTTGGGCACTTCATCGATTACAGTTTTGGATAAGCCACCAGATCTATTAGGGTGCTTGGTTTGTCTCAGCTGCTTGAGGCTTGCTCTTCTGAAGAAAAATATATTTTCTAAGACCTTTTTTTTTTTAAAATTTAAATCATCTAATTGTTGTATGATTAACTATCTTGCATTACATTAGAAAAAAATAATAATTAAAGTTAATTACATTTAGTTTTTGGTTGCAAAATGAACATCCATGAGTTTAAGGCCACTTATGATATTCTTTAGATGTCGGCTCTTAGTTCAAATATTTAAATAATAATAGCCTACCCTATCTTATATTTTATATAGAAAAAAATCATAGTTTTAAAATGGTAGATGCAGTTTATAAGTTGACAATCTTATTCAAGGAAGGATTGTTATGTCTAGAAGATTTGAGCTTTCTTGAACCATTTATTAGACTAGATTCAAGCAATTATCATGTAGTAGCTCACATTAATTCTTGGTTTTGAGGCTATTTATATATCATAAGCTTCACATTAATTTACAAACTTGTCATATTGTATAGCTCGATCGTATTGATCTCTTCTTTTGTCGGAACTCCCAATTATATTTATCAAGTTAGAGATAATATTGAAAAGTAAAACTAAATTAGCATGATTTTTAACCGCAACAATAAAAGCTAATTGGAGCTGATGTACAAAATAGTGTATATAATAAGCTGAATTATTTTCTTGCATAATAAAATATTTCAGCCCGTTGAACTCACTACACATGTTACTAGCGACATCATAATCTTGACCACATAGACATTGAAATAGCTCCTCAGGAAGATTGTAAGAAAGGATTGAGGCATTTGGTCGAACAAATGAAGTGTTCATTATTATTTTTTACCAGAACAACTCGGAATAAAACAAAATTAGATTCATAGATATCCACAACTAATTAATGTAAATATTGGAAATGTTCAAACTAGATGCATGTTCATTAATTATTTTGGCTAATTGAAATTTACAAATTATATTTTGAATAATAATAAAATTATAAATCTCATTGATTTTAAACTCATACAAATATCTCCTCCTGAAACAATAAGGAATGATTATTTTAAATTATAAATATTATTTATTATATACTTTTAAGGCTGATTATTTTATTTTAAAGCAGAAAATAATCAGTCAAAATAAAGTAATTATTCTCCTAAACAAATTTTTTATTCCCATGCAAACAAATGTAAATCTCATTGATTTTATATTTTCAAGGATGATTATTTTATTTTCAATCTTAAAGATAGAATATTATTTAAAGAATTCACGATATAAGTGGAGTCTTATGAAATTTAATTCATGCATATTCTTAGGTTTTATTTAATTTAATATATAGAATAAAATCTACTGTTTTATTGTTAAATAAGCAAAATAGAAAAAAATATATTGATGCTTTCATCATTCACATCAACACTGATGCTTTAGCACCCATTAAATTGTGTTATGCCCCGTTCGTCTGTTTGGGTTTTTTTGTGCGCCCCTTGCCTGGGGGTGCCTCCGCCCTCCGCCGTCTGCTAGTTTCGCCAAGGAAGTGGTATTTTCTTCCTGTTACGTTGTATCAACCTCTCTTTTCTGGATTTGTCTTCTTCGTTTTACCGCCTCATAGTCGATTAAGCTCGCCGATCCGGGTTTTCTCGATAGCAATTCCAACTTCTCCCTCTTTCATTGAAGCCCTTAAGGATAACTCTTCTAAGAATTTTCCGGATCTTAAACATACGCCTTTTAGGGGTTTTCCCTCTCTTTGGATATCAGAAGGATGAAGTTTTGGCCCTAGCGGCTCCTTTCGAGTTTTCATTGGTTGGTGCTATTTCCCTAATGTTGAGGCCTTCTTTGGATTGCATTAGACGTTTTTTCTTTAACTTAAAATTGACTTGTGAATTTTCTGTAACTTTGCTGGATTCCCATCATGTTTTGATCAAACTCCGTAGCGATTTGGACTACTGTCGCATGTTATCGTGCATGGTTCATATTTTGTTAAAAATTGCTTTATGAAGCTTACAAAATGGTCTCACTTTGTGGATATTTCTGAAGGAATCTCCGTTTGTTCATGTTTGAGTTTCCTTCCCAAACCTTAGGCCTCATTTTTTTTCTTCACGTATCCTCTATGGTCTGTGTTTGCTGTTTGGTCGTCCCCTTAAGGTTTATACCGCTACGGCTGTCGGGTATAGGCCTTCGGTTGCCAGAATCCTGGTTGAGCTCGATATTACTAAGCATTACCCAGATAAGGATTGGGTTGGTTCTGAGAAATTAGGTTATTTCCAAGCGGTTGTGATGGAAGATTTCCTCTCATTCTGTGACCATTATAATGGGATTGGTCATGCCCGGCGTGATTGTCCGAAATTACTTCACCAGGGTTGCTGTGGGGAGTCGTTTAAATGCTGGTGTTGGTATTTTTGTTCTGGGTGCTAATGAGAATGCGGCAGTTAAATGTTAATTCTGTTGTCTCTGGTGCTGAATGGTGGCATTGAGGTTTTGGCTACTAGTGTTAATGTTGTTGATGCTGATCATGTGTCTGACATTGAGCCGGTTATGGGGGCTAAGCTTTCGGAGATGGGTGTGGTTGGTGCTATGGATAATGCTAATCTTATTGTTTCTCTTGTGGTCGAAATTCCTCTATGCAGGTTTGTGAGGATGTTGTGGTTGGGGTCTTACCTCCTTGTCAGATGGTTAGGGCTATGTCAACCCCATCTGTTGTGCCTACGGTATTTGTAGAATGCTCGGATGTTTCGCTTCTTGCCCATGCCCCTGCTTTGCTGGCTGGGGCTTGCTCAGGTTCCACCTGTAGCTGTGGATCTTATGGGTTCTGTTGTCCCCACAGTTTCCTCATCTGTTGCCTCTCCCACTATTATGAATTGAATACTGGACTAGTCCCTTTTGATGCTGTTGATGTTCCAATTAAATTAATTGAGCCTCATGCTTTGGTGTATCTTGTGGGTGAGCATTCTGGGATGGATGTGAGGGGTGACCTGGATTGGCTTCAATGTTCTTCAGAGTATGAGTCCGAGTCTGCCTCTTCCTCTGAGTCTGTTGAGGTTGTTGATCACGGGAAAGATTTGCAGTGTGATAGACCGATTCTCTCGCGGGAAGGCTCGTGGGAGGGGTAGAAGGGGTCGTTAACCTTCCTCCCTGTTGGTTGGCTTCGTCTGTTTCGTGTTTGGCTACCTTCCCTTTTGATTTTGGTTGCACTTGAGCTTTAATTTTATTATTTGATTGGATGCACTTTGGTCGAGTGCATTGGTACTTTGAGTTTTGGTGGTGGTTGATTGGATTATTTGTCGGTTTTCATTTTGCTTGTCCTGTGCTTGGTGGTGTCGTTTGGATGGTCTGGTTGGATAACTTTCTCTCTCAGCTTGGCTATGGACGTGGGTTGCTTTGGCTGCGAGTTATGGTTTATGGGCAATGATGTGGCGTGGACTCACTTGTCTTAAGCCATGGCTCGTGGCAACCTTTGGTTTTCTCCTTCCAAACTGGATGGATAGAGCCTGGTTTGGGATTGGTTGGTAGTCTTTGCCGTTTGCTAAGCCTGAGAGTTCTCTCTCTCTCCTCCATTTGTATCTCTATAACTTTTTCGTACTTTTTTCTAGCTTATTGTAACCTCTTTTTTTATTGGAATGAAATTTTTAAATTTTGAAAAAAAAAATCAACACTGATGCTTACGTTATTAATAAGACTGACGCTCTTCGTTGAAACCAATATTGATGCTCGACATTGCCAATGTACAAGCCAGGTATCCATCATTGACACCAAAGATGGTGTTTGATGTCCCCAACAAGACTAACACCCAACATGGCCAACACAATAGATAAAACATTGACACATTATTGCCAACAAAGTTGACATGTTTTGTCTCGTAAAAAGTTGACATGTACCTTCAACATCAACATCAACATGGATGCTTATCGTTTCCAACAAGTTCTACGCTTTTCGCTAATAAGAAATGTTAATACATGTTCATCGCCATGAAGGCTAATGTCTTCCATTGTCACTAACGCCAATGCATGTTATTCTTGAAAAGTTTGATGTATGTCTGTTATCGCCATAACTAGCACTTACCGTCTCTACAAAGACTGATATCTTATTTTCGTGGTCACTGATCTCTCGTCCTATAAGGAGTACAATAAACCAAATCATTAACAATCTTTTAAAGACAACTCTAACACCTCAAATTAAGCTCATGCAACTTCCATAATGGAAGTCATTTATATGGTTCAATCTACTAGATTGTAAAAAAGTTCCCAAGTGGAAATGAATCATTTGTAACAGACCACTCAAACCAGTGGAATCATTTCAATTGAGATAAATGCCCTGGTTTTTTTCCTTAATGAATTTTATACCTAAGAAATCTCATATCACTCTCAATTTATATTTTATGTGTGCGTGAAATTCTCATACTATACTAAAATAATAATTTATTGACAACATGAATTTTCATACCCAAGATTTTCCATATGAGAAATTTATCTCGTTTGTGTGTGTACGATTTTCATACAACTAAACTAATATATTTTTCTTTCTATTGCCATAGTTATTCCAACACTCAATAAATTTTATTATTTAGTTTTAATGAGTCTAAAAAAATAATTGCTTTCAACTTAGGACAATATATAGCTCTTACTCATCATGTTAGATCCAAAACTAACATCTCGGATCAAATCCCTTATGATATAAATCAAACATAACATCGTCAGGTTTAGGAAAAGATTGATTTTTGTGCTTCGAGCGTGAACTTCTAAACATTCTTTCTAACTTAAATGAAGATAGTTGGTATGCCACATGAATGAAAGAATCAACTTCCTCAATAAATTTATCTATCAATATTTTTCATCTCAGTAACAATCTGTTATACATCCAATATATCTCCTCTTGCATAGTCATATAAATGTTGAATTTGTAATCCTAAAATAAAATAAATGCATAAAAATTTGTTATTTTGATGTATAACTCCAAAGGTATACAATGCTTATGTATCGAAGTCTACATAAGCATGACTTACACCTCGTAAATTGTTCAATTTATAACTAATGAATGACAAAAAATCTAAACCCTAAAATCCAAAATCTCTCAATGACAAATTAGTACATTCTAAACATTTAAAATCATATACAATCATGAATAAATTCATTATAACATCACTCAAATTCTTTCCATACATCACTCAAACTTATGTATAATCATTCAAACTGAAATTACCCTTCAATATCTACTCCAAAAATTCATCACATAACCCTAAACCCAAATATATTAGTTAGTACACCAAAATATATGATAAAAAAGCTCTTTAAACATAGAAACATTTACTATACAACAAGATCTTCAAAGTTTTACCTTCTAAACTCAGAATGACACGTGTTCTAATGGTACAAATTGCGTTAAAAATAAAATGAATTTTACCTTCTAAATCTTGAAGAAATAGAGAGAGAAATAAACAACAAATCATATAGATCGGCAAATGGAAGAAGAGCAGCCGTCGGCTTCATCTCTAGGCAGAAAATAATAAAAATGAAGAAGAGAGATGAGTAGGGGCGAAATAGGATCTTTTCAGGTGGACCATCTAGCAGATTTTTTCACTGAAAATATCCTTCCTTATAAACCATTTTTGTATCAAGCCAAAAGTATTGGTTCAACCGACGAACTAGTTAACCTATCCCGATTGATTTGAACTGGCAAGTTCAATTTTAATTATTTAAATAATTAAATAAATTAATTTAATACATTGAAAATAAATATTAAGTAATATTTGTATTTAATAATTAATTAAAAGTTAAAAATACTTTATTTTTTAAATTAATAATAATTAACTAAGCATTTCACATTGTCTTAACTCATCCAAACTCAAGAGGCAATATCAAGCATAAATATTACTAAGAGGAAGTTCCCTAAGTGAAGTCATACTAAATTAGTTGTGTTCTTAGTTCTTACTTCATAAGTTTATAAAATACGATATATATTTTAAAACATATTTTAAATTAAATAAATTTTTTTATAATTTAAGTAGCAATTTATTTTTAATTAATAATATTAAATAAATTATATACTTCATTTATTACATATGTAATATAAAAATTCATTATTCGTTATCTGTGAATAATAAATAATCTTATCTTAATAATTTATAAATATAAATTTTTAATATGAATTTAA
Organism: Dendrobium huoshanense; assembly: GCA_016618105.1. Classification (NCBI taxonomy): domain Eukaryota; kingdom Viridiplantae; phylum Streptophyta; class Magnoliopsida; order Asparagales; family Orchidaceae; genus Dendrobium; species Dendrobium huoshanense. Next base: position 42,486,953 of record CM028343.1, on the reverse strand, counting down.
TATATAATTTGTAGGTGTAAATTATATCTATATCTATACCATAAATTACTAATAATTTATATTAAAGTTATAAATATGCATGTAAGTTAAATTTTTGATAAATTTAAATTAAATTTAAATATTGAATATGTTTATATTTAAAATTACATAAAATATTATTAATGTGTGAATTCAATTTATTTTTTAATTAAAATGACTATTCTATTAATTTTTATTTAAATAATTTTTAAACTTCATCATTCATTTCAATGCCGACTTTGATCGAACCATTGTACCCTAAATCTCTCCTTCCAGTTCTATAGATCCGATTTTCGCAACCTTCCTAAAATGTCTAAAATATTTCATTTATTTAGTATAATTATGACTAATATCATTTATACTTTTCTTTTATATTCCTCTTATGAAAGGCCCTCCATAATTGCTCCAGGCTAATTATAGCATGTGCATCATTGGCTTCCTCAATCAACTTCTCAAATAAATTTATGACACTTTTTTTTCTACAAATTTTGTCAATCAAGTTTTTAAATCATACTGTTTGGCTATTCAATTCATGATTTTAGGCGGTTAAGAGGTTTGACTTGTGACACTTATTCTAATAGATAATAACCAAGGTTTTGAAAATCGGATTGGACAATGAACCGGAGGAAGGAGAGTTTACGGTTTGACCATTTCAACCGGTCAAACCGGATGACGTTATAAATAATATTATTATTAAAATTTATAAAATGAACGAGAAATTTTCCTTCTAATAACTTCACTCTATATTTCATTTTCATATTAAATTAATCAAATAACATAAATATTACATCAATTAAATTTATAAAACATACAAAAATATCACATAATATAAATGTAGCATCAAATAAGTCAATAAAATATAAACAAATATTTCATAAATAAGTAAATAACTCACCAAATGAGAAATTTTTGAGAAATTCATACCTTTTGTCAAGCTCTATTGTGTATTGGGTGCTGAGGAATGCAGATCATTTTCAGTTCTCTTTCTCTAAAATGTATAAAAGAATTTTTTGAGATTTTATAGTTTCTATCTCCAATTAGTGAAGCTAAAATATCTAAAAAGGTGCACATAATATGAAGTAAATAAGCAAAGTATTATAATAAAATTGTGATATTTTACACTAATTGATAAAAAAATAAAACACATTCATAATACATATATGGAGTTACTAATATTTTCCTTTCTTAGTTCAATAATTTTAATATTTCCACAAAAGAAAAATCAAATATCTCCTAATTTTTTTGGTAAAAGATATTCTCGTAAGTTGAGTTTCGTGAAATTAAAGATGCTAATTTATTTAAATGATATGTTCATATTTCATTAGCTTGCCAGGTGTAGGCTGAGTGGATGCTATATTTGCTAGATGTTGTTTCATTCTATTTATTCATACTCCTTTGTATGCAATACCACAATGTAAACATTTGAATTGTATCTTCCCATCAACTTCTTTAATCTCAATGAAATGATTCCATGCAATATCCACTTTCTCACGCACACTACAACTGAAAGCTGCACTCTGAGTTCCAGATGCTTCCATTCTCATATGATCAACTAAATAGATCAATACAATTTTATGTTCATATGAATTATGAATTTAAATGCAAATAGGTGAAAATATTCTAAATAAATGATACAAAATGTACACTTTCCACTAAACATCTCAATATTAAGAAAACTAAAGGATCTTAAGGTTCTCATTCAAAGAAGATGATGAAACAGGACAAATTAAAAGATACTTCTATTATGAAATAAAAGATTAAGAAACATCAAAATATCAAAATGATAATTTAAATGACATATTTAAATTCTCTTCTGCGAAATAACAAGCCACTTTTCAATAATAGCTTATATCCAACTATTTTCATATATAAATTCAATATAGGCTCATTGGTACAGGTTCTTTTATTTTTCCAGAACACCAAACTACACAAGATAAATTTGTGGTTTTTTAAGATTTCATCCTTTCATTGATGGAAGCACTACAGAATGAAATTGCAATTTTCTCCTTTTGCACATAGAAAATAAAACTTTTATTTCAAGCATGGTTTCTCAATATACTTTGATTATAGAATGCAATATTATTTCTTAGTTGTACTGTTGGAATAGAGAATGAATACATAAAAATGATGCTTTTAAGATCATAAATGTTGTCTTCTACATGCTTTTAAAATTATAGCAAAGTGTGATACAATAAAGTTATAAAGATAATAATCATAATATGATAAATGTTAGAGAAAACAAATACAATAAATTTGGCACTGTACTAGTAACGTCATGAATACTAACAATATTAAAAAATATAAAAAACAAAATTGATGGCTTACCTAGAGCGTCGACGAATTGGATTTTGTAGTGTTGCTTGCAAAATTAGGGCCTGTTTGGATGCAGGATTTAGGCACGATTTGAGTTAAATACTGTCAAACACCAAAAAAAATGAAAAAAGTAAAAGCAAGCTGCGAAGTACATGGGACAAATTCTCATAAAAAATGGCATGAACTAAGCACAATATGACTGGCCTTCAAAAACATCATTAAGAATCATCAGGAATTAAGAAACCTTCTATAATACAGTAAAGCTATAAGGAGAATGATGATGGCATAAAAATTTACATAAAAAATCAAATAAAACGTAAAAAGAAAACTTAGATCCAAATAAATTCATTAACATTAAGCATAAAGTATCGCGATTGAAAAGGTTTAGTGTTGATCATCAGAGATCATTGGTTAATAATAAATACCAATAAAAATCAAGAACCCTGGCTTTCTCTAGTCGTAGGGATCCAAAACAAACAACAATAGAAAGAAATAGCAAACCCATTAATAAAAAAATAGTAAAATAAAAAATACAAATTTAAATCTCATGATAAGTTGTGCGCCGGTGGCTGGGAGGTTTTTGGAGTGCGCCAACGACTGGAATGGTCGGAGGAGTCCTTCGGCTTCTGTTTGTGGATGGAGGAGTCGATCTCGTCTTGCTTGGAGTTGTCGAAATACCGAATAAGTGAATAGGGAAGGAAAGGTCGAAGGCGTATTTATGGCAAACTAGCGATACAATAAATTAAAATTTCCCTATGTGCATTCGATGGTTGATTGATAGCTCAGATTTGCCAAATTTAAAACCGTCCGGTTCTTAAAAAATCGTCTGGCTTGGTGATTCCCCGGTTCAACCGACTTTTGGACCAGTTTTTCGCCGGTTTTAAATCCAGCCGATTCTATCATCAAATCGGACTGCCAGCCGGACCGGTTCGCAGTTGAACCGGTCGAACCGGCCGGTCCGATCATGTTTAAAAAACCATGAAAATAACCAATAAAAATAGACAAAATAAATAAAAGAAGCAAAATACACTTCCATTTGTAAGCCCAATGAAGATGCTCTATTTGTCCTTTGCTAGGTCATAGTCTATGAATCATACTAGGTGAACAGCGGTTGATTGGAAAAAGCCATTTTATGTCTTATAGCACATTTGTTGAAATCTTTATAGAAATAAAGTAAAAAAAAAAGGGAAAAAACAATTTGAAAGAGGATGATACTAGTGTTTTTATTTTCTAAATCATAGCAAGGAAATAAATCTATTTTAATTTTATATCAAAACATAAATAAAATTAAGATGAACAAATAAAAATAGAAATGGTTCCAAATGAGCCATAAGTATATTATTATGCAACTTCTCAAAAATTAAAAATTCTAAACTGAAAAAATCAATAAAGTTTTTTTGTTTTTTTTTTTTAATTGCTACTTTTGTTATTGAGAAAAACAAAATAAAAAAAGAGCTGGAAGGGAAATGTGTGGAAGCAGAAGAAGCTACAATTGTTACAAAATCACATAATTGTTATCGGCTGAATGAAATATGTTCAATTTTGAGACAAGTTCCTAACCAAATTCAACATGAGGAAGAAGAAGAATTTAAGAGCATAAATAATGTTCTAATTAAGTTGATGTTACTATTGCTATTGTTAAATAATACCATGTCCTTAAACCTCTTTATAAAGAGGAATTATAGACTCACAGAAGAAATTAAGTAGGAAGAGGAGCCGGAAGAGGGGGAAGATTGACCGTGGAGCAGCAATTGTCGTCAAAGTCGCGATTGGCTGTCGGAGCCGGAAGAGGGGGAAGATTAGTAAGAGAAGTAGTAGGAAGAGGAGGAATCGATTGAAGAGTTGTCACAGACTCGCAAGGAACTTTTGCTTTCACATGCGGGTAGCAAGAGGGGTGTGACTCTTGGGGTGTATGGGAAGAAAATTGGGCATGTTAGGGCAAAAAGGTTTTTGTTAGAGGTGACAAAATCTCAAAACAACCTCTTTATAAGTTTAAAAAAAAAAATTTGAGGGTCTGCCCACCTTGGGTTATAAAGGATTTCGCCCCTGTCAATATGGTCTCATTTAGAGTTAGGATCGGATCACTTTTTTTTTCATTGGATTCTTATTATTGAGAAATTTAGTTTGACTAAAAGTTTGATGGAATTAGGAATTGGATGATCATAAATTAAATTTTATAAGTCTTCAATTCAAATATGCTTATATGCAACAAGATTCATATCCAATCAAATTAATTTTTTGAACTGAGTCATATGAGCTAAGCTGTGTAAGACAAATTGGACTTATATGATAGTAACTATCATATAAGCCCAATTTGTCTTACACGGCTTAGCTCATATGACTAAGTTCAAAGTCAATCCATAAAATCAATTCGTTTTCAAGCTAAAGTCTTAAACATCTAAATCAATATCTACTATCTATCTTAGATGGTAGCAAAGTTACCAAAAGCACTATAATTGAAAAGAATATCAAATACAAACATCAAATACAGCCCACGGGGGTTGTTTGGTAGATGGATTTGAGCAAAATCCATCCAAATGGCCTAAAATGCAAAACTAAATCTCGTGATAAATGAAATCCGTCCGTATGCGGAAAATTACCTCTTTTTGCGATAAATCCAAGATTTTTGAAATCTTGTGATTCGATAGATTTAATGCTCTATTGGCGTAAGAGGGAAGAAGTTTGATCATTTCCAGCTATTTTTTCTTATCTCCTCATCCGCACCTCTTCAGAACAACTCAGAAGCCATGGTCACCCAGACTCCCTCGTCTCTGTTTATCGGCTATTATAATGCATATCATTCACATCTCCTTCTTGCAATAGCACAGTCAGTCACCCTAAGAAACCACCGGCATGAAGAAAATCGCCAATAGATATGACCTATAACACTCGCATTCTGGCCTTTTATGCTAGGTTATTGTCCATTTTTTGTATTTTTTCGTCTCGTATTTCCTCCTATTTGCTTCTTGTCCTATTTTTCCTCTGATTAATGCCTCTCGCCTGCTACAGTTGCTCTTATGTTCACCTAAAAGCCTATTATATTTATGTGTTGTGATATTTCCTTTGCTAGAACGATGTGGTAGTTCGGCATTGTGCTATTAACATTCCCTCTGCAGAGTAACTGTCCCACCAAAATGGATGGGGTTGGGATAAAACTCTTCATTTACCTATAACCACTAATGAGATATGGGTGAGATAATCCAGGTATAGATTGTTCAATATAATTTGAAGATTCATTCATAAGACTCAAACACATGTCTTAAGAGATTTTTTATTTTTAGTAGTATAGCCCAAAGATGAAAAAGTTTCATCACAATCTATTTCCACCAGTATGATATATTTGAGAAAATATATGGTGACAATATTGTTGTGGAAACATTAGCAAGGTCATCACAAAACATAAATAAAGTAATACAAGAAGTGCAAACAATAGAAGATGTAGAGGAGGATGTCTTCTTATTTGGTAATAAAATCAGTTTCATATAGATTGTATGAGCCTCTGATTTACAAACCAAGCAAGTTCCTGAGGCCAAAGACACGGAACAACCCCCATCAATTCTGATGAGTCATAGCAAGCGGTCAAGTGACGATGATGTTCAGAAAAGTAGGCACTCTTAGAGAAGTGCTAGAAAATAAAGTTAAGCAGCATACTAGACAAGCATTATGGTAAAATTAATAAGATAATTAATAATATTGATAAAAGTTGTTCATACACAATAACATAATGTCTGAAAAAAAACTTGGAAGCATAGAGAACACCTCGATGGAAGCCATAATAACTTTTCATGAATCACTAAGTGATTGTAACAACCATAAGATCGCACACATGACTTGGGATGGGCCACTAATGTAATATTTCAAACTGCTCCAGTATCGTCCAGGCCGATCTGGGATCGTCCTGGGACGATCTGTGCATTTCAGCTCCAGAATCTGTCCAGAATTGCTCCAGGTGATTTTCCTGTAGGGATCGTCCAGGCCGATCGAGGCATCGTCCCGGGACGATCAGTGGATGGCACAAGTCAGTGAATGGAGGTTTTTATCGCCTATGAATAGTAAACATCGGCCTGAAAAATCGTCCCAGGACGATGGGTTTTGGTCTGATCGTCCAGGACGATCGGGACGATCGGCCAGGCCGATTGACACTGTTCATAAGGATCGGCCTGATCATCGCCCTGGAGTAACGGCCAGGCGATCTGTGGTTTGGTCTGATCGTCCAGGACGATCTGGACGATCGGCCAGGCCGATCTGAAGAGGATTTAAGGGATTCAGACGATTTGAAGAGAGAGAAAAGTTAAAAAAATAAATATCTGATTTTTCGTCTGAGGAGAGAGAAAAAGAGCAATTTGGAAAAGTTGATTTCGGGAAGACGCGGAGCCGTTTTCGAGCGAAGTGACTGTTGAGGATATTGCTGTGCACGAGGTAAGGCACATTCCGTCTTTCTCAATTTTCAGTTCCGTCGCGGTTGGCGGTATTTTTCTGTCCGGATTTAGTTTTCGTTACGGTTTTTCGTCCGTATCTTTTGATTGGTTCAGTTTTTACCGCGTAACTTTCTGTATATCGTTGCCGTGCCGGGTGTTCACGTTTTGATTATATTTTGAAGATTTTCGTCCGGATATTTTTGATTCGACTGTGTTTTTAGTCGACCTGATTTTTCTGTGAAATTGGAAATTATCTGTGCAGTAGAATAAATGTTCTGGAATATGCTTATCTATGTTCTGTGCGAATTCGGTGAATTTTCTTTGCAGGAATTTTTGTGTAAATTCTATATACTGCCGTTGTGCTGCCCGATTTTCGGGTAATTTCTGAAATGTCCGGATTTCTTCTGAATTGAAATGCTATGTGATTAAGCTATACAAAGGGAGTTATAAGGGGCCTGAATCCTATGAGATTCAGTTAGTGAAAGGGGAAATCTGAAATGAGCTCAAATCTGAAATCTGATATCTGTTTCGTTCCGGATCCGATGAATTCTGTTTTGGTGCTATAAGCACATTTGTTTTGGTGCCGTGAGCACAAAGGGAGACATAAGGGGCCTGGATCCTATGAGATTCAGTCAGTGTCTGGGAAGGGAGGCATAAGGGGCCGGAATCCGTAGAGATTCCGTCAGTGTCAGGGCATTTAGCTATATGTATCTGTTATGTTTTCGGTATCTGTTCTGTTCTGTACGACATTGTGATTATGATATGATATGTTCCGTACGATTCTGATTTCTGAACTCTGATTCTGATTCTGTTGATTTGTTCTGATATGATCTGTACGATTCCGATTCTGATTTGATATCTGTCCGTATACGTTCTGATTTCCGATTCTGTTCCGATTTCTGATCTGATTTCTGTCTGATGAGTTTGGTTTTGGTTTCTGAGAATTTAGATTGGTGGTTTGTTGCTTTGCTGAGCTGTTGAGCTCACCCTTGCTTTCTGGTGGTTTTCAGGTTCTGGGAAGGGCAAGGAGGTCCAGGATTAGTTTCAGAGTCTGATCCGACTAGGTACTTTTGTACTTGTTGATTTTTGTACAGTCATGGCTTTCCTGTTCTGTCTTTCTTTCTGTTGAAAGCCATGTACTGTTCTGTAGATGATTATTTTGAGGAAATGAAAAGATAGATGTTTTGTTCCGCTGCATTTGATGTTTTTAGTAGCTCTGTTGTTCTGTGTGTTTTCTGTTGGGTTATGTATTTGGGAAGTTCAGTTCAGCAACCTAATCCAAAGCCAGATCCTGGATAAGCAAGTAAGTTCAGCGCTTCGTCGCGATCCGGCTCGGGCGGGATCCGTCCCCGTCGGGTCGGGTCGTGACAACTAATGCGTGGGTAGATTGAATATATTTGTCATTGTCACCCAAATTTTTATGGATGCTAAGCTTGGTTGCCAACTTGACGTGTCATTATTTTGCTTATTATGGTTGCTAACTTTCTTTTATTTGCATATGTTGAGTCTTGAATTTATGTTACAATGGTTGTTAATTTGCTTGATAAATAGGTTAGTTTTAAATCATTTGCTTCAGGTAGTGGTTGTTAATTTGATGGTTTTTGAGTTGTATCATATTTATTCATCTATTTTTTTGCCATCCATTACGTGTCTACAACTCTTTTAAAATTTTAGCTGAAGTGTTTCATCAACTACTTAGGCAGATGTTAGTAAGTCGTTCTTTGCTTCATGATACGAAAAATATTTTAGTACATGAATAATTGACTATTTTTCTACGGGGTATAGTTCATGCACATAGTTACAAATAGTTGTGTGAGTTCTTTCAGTATTCTCTTGAAACTATTAGTAAGTATTTTAATGGGGTTCTACGTGCCATAGTATCATTATCTAATGTATAACGCCAAGTGCATAAGCAGAATGCCACCATTTTGTACACTCAAATGCTCAATTTTATCCATTCTACGATAATACAATAAGAGCTCTATATATATATATGGGATTCATGTTCCATCATTTATTAACAGAAACTTGAAGAATCGATGTCGTGATAGGAAGGGGTTCACTTCTTAGAACGTCATTGTTATCGTATTATTTGACAGACAATTCGTCTATATGGGATCCGGCAAGATTGACATCTGATATGAGAGTCTTATGATGGGTAGTCAAAGAAGGTGATTTTAAAGTGCCTTCTGGTACATATTTTCTGGTTGATTACAGATACGCAAATACAAATAAATTAATTGCACCATTTAGAGGGTATCAGTATCACAAGGGTGAATACTATGTTGATACTTCTCAAAAATACTCGATTGCACATGAGCTATATAACCATCGTCATGTCCAACTACGAAAAAGTGGTTGAGAGGACTTTCGGCATATGGAAAGAAAGATTCCAAATGTTGACTCACATGCGTCAATTTCAACTAGCAGTTCAGGCTGATATTGTTCTAGCATGTGCAGTCTTGCACAGCTTTATCGGGCGTTATCACGATAATGATATGTACTTCAACATGCCAGTAACTGAAATGCATCATGATAGTGAGTCGGGTGAGGTTCAAGTCATTGACGAAGACCCAAATTAAGACTCTCTGGTATTAAGCTTATAATCATAGATTTTTTTCATAATTTTAACTTCTAACCAGCAACTCCATTCACATGTAGGAAGCCATCGAAGTTGTTCAACTGGATAACCTACAATTTTGAACACATTAAAGATACAATCAACTTTAATTTATTCGGAATTCAATCTATGTTATTGTTGTATTTTATTTGAACTTCTTTTATTATACTTTATTTATCCAAGAAATGCATGTCAAATCTTTTAATCGTCTTAAATCCTAAATTGAATAGTCAAATAGTCACACAAGATTTTACAGGATTTATTATATATGTTACCAACCAATTTCAAAAATTTACCCCCAAATCTAACTTACAGAATATATATATATTCTATTTTGTTTACTACATAATGAGCTCATTCCATATTGTATACTGCTATCCCGGTTAAGTCACCGGCTGTCATGGTGGCTTTTTTTTGCATACTGCAAAAACCATACAACACGCAGCACCATGCTGTCTCGGCGTACAAGGCAAATTCCATTACAATAGATTCATTTTCCTCGCAAAAACCGTTCGATTCTCTTTTTTTCTGAAATTGGAATCACCGGCGCGCTGTCTTCTTCTCTGTTCTGTCTTTTCCGGCGATGTCCTTTAAAGCTCCACCAATATCCAACTCCAAAATGTCCTAATCACTAAAGTAGAGAGAGAGAGAGAGGAAGATAGTAAAATGAAGAGCTCCATCTCCGATCGAAATCTCTTCAGCGACAGCGACGACGATGTCGTTGACGAGAAAGCGAGCTCTGTTCAGGCGGAAGAGGACGACGAAGAGGAGGATTCCGGCCAATCCGATGCATCGTCCACCGGTAGCCCGCGGCGCAGCAGACCGAGCTCCTATAGCACCAATTGGCCCCAGAGTTACAGGTACCTTTTCCATCTCTATCTTCTTCTCTCCGTGTATTGCGATTTCGTGGGATTCGAGGACCGTTCGATCGTAATCAGGCGGATACTGGATGTTAGGTGTTGTGCTGTTGTCCTGAAGCAGCCATCATAAGCCATAGGCAATCAAATCACACGTTAAAGTCGACTGTGATCTTGATCGATTGATCACACCCGTCCATTGATTCTTATTACAAAGATAAGAAAATTGCTACCGAGCACTTGGTTTTTACATCAAGACAAAAATCCTTTTACATGGTGCATTTTCTAAAAAAATATTCAATTCATATTAGTTATATTAACTCAAACACTCAAATATACGAGAAACTGTTCTGTGTGTTCACTGAACAGTCTAGAGACAAATTAGAACTTATTATGTCATCTGGTACCAAGCGGTACATAACAGCAGTACGCAACAAAAAAATGACGTGGCACGTTCTCATTCACCTTTGCAAGCTGTTCGGTGACCGCACAGAATAATTTCTCCTAACATACACTATGGTTTCACGGAAAATTTCCAAGTAAAATAAGGTAGCTTATGTTAAGGGTTCGGAGGGTCAAAAGATTGGCTAAGCATGAAATGAAATAATATGTATTTTAAAAGTTCTAACTATCAACTATACAAATAGATGCAAATTGAACTTTCATTAGAATTTTTTTTAGGATATTTAGGTTAATTAAGACAAATTTACATACACATAATATACACAATACTGAAACTCAAGATATCTTGGTGATAACCAAAGCTCCCAACTAACAAATCAAGACGAACTGCGTGTTTATAATTTGAATTATTATCTATAAATCCTAATGAAAACGACCATATCCAACATCATAATCATGAAAGATAACCATTGAATGCTGATTATAACGTGATCATTACCAACATTCTTCAGCCCAATAAACATTATAAATGACACATCTGAAGATAGCGACCTCCGATCATTGAATTACAGCATAAGGTTTTATATCTTATATTGATGAACAGTAATTTATAATTTATGTGACAATAATTCTCTTTCATGAATTCTTTCTCCATCAGATAATAAATTGTTGTTAATTGTGGTGATTAATGGCTACCACCTCAGCACGAGCAACATTCATAAGAGATATCTTGTTCGGTTTCCTGCATTAATATTGGTGTATTTTATTCTTTTTATAACCATTCAAAATTTTGGTGTTTGTTTCGATGAAAAAATTAACGTAGAACACTAGTTGATTTCTGATAAATTCAAATCAATTTGATCGATTTTCAAATATATCATTTGTTGTCATTGTTGCTACTATCATCCGCTACCTCACCATCGCTGCTATTGTCATTTGCTACCCTTCCCCCATTGTTGTCCCTATAGCCTGTAGGATGCCTGCCACCACCGTTGCTGCCACTCGCTAGCTACTTCCCCCGCCATTGTTGCCACCCATAGGGCACCGACCACCAGCCACCACCGCCGTCCATCCCCATTGCTTATTGCCACCTATTAGCATCCGTCAAACACAAAATGTAATCTAATGTTTGTATTTTACACTCAAACAAAAAATCTACACTACTTTTTAAACATTATATTTAACAAATCAAATAACTCTATTTTTAAATAATGACTAAAAAAATAAAAAATTTCTTTCATTTCACCGGTCCCTTCACTAAAATTTGAAGTATAAAAAAACAAAAGCCTAGAAGGCTTGTAAATGCACAGATCTGTGATGGCTAATATTTTATTAAATGAGTTCAGGTGAACAAGTTTGATATATCATCAATTATCTTAATCGGGCACGAATCTCAAAGAAAAATTAAGTTGGAAATTTCAAAAAATAAATCTGTAACCATCTAAAATTTGATTTCAGCAAACTTATAGTCAAACATAACTTCTTGAAAATATGAGCCCAACGACACCAAATTTGACTCAATCCGAGCCCAAATGAGTCCAAATCAAAGACCCGAAAGCGCATTTGGAAGGTTCAAACAATAATTTGGATTACCAAATTGTTTCCAAACATAAAATGCTTATAGTCGAATCGAATGACTCAATGAGACAAATCCAACGAGCCCATATCATCAAATCAATAAATGGTTCACGATCAAGGGAATAAATATCGGTCGTTCATTCAAACCACTCTCCACGTACATGCCCTTGATCTCCCTCCTATTTACTGGACATACCACTCTAAGAAAACTATAAATATACCCCTCATTCTTCACTGGGGGGAGGAAGAAGGGGCCCAAACAAGGAAGAGAAGGAACAAAAGGAGAGGAAGAAGAAAAAGAAGAAAGTGACATCTAAGATCTCTCTTTCCATCAAGCTCCTCCACGATCACCGCCCGGAGTTTTGCCGAACCACCACCAGTCATCAGACTTCTACACAACCCCAAACTTTTGTCCATCACCAGACTTCTGCCCGACGTCGTACCGCCAGACTTCCACCCAACCATCGAAGGATGTCAGACTTCCGACCGGCCTTTAGCTAACGCCGAACTTCCACCCGACTTCCAGTTATTATTGGACTTCCACCCAACAAAGGTCTTTCCGACCTCCGTCCCTAGCCAACTACGGTCCTTTCGACCTCTTTCTTCTACTACAGTCATTTCAATTCGACCTCTATCTCCAGACATTAGTTTTTTCGACCTCCGTCACTCGCCGACTAAGGTCTGACCTCCATCGCTCGCCGACTACGGTCCTTCCAATCTCCTTCGCCAACTACAGTCCTTATGATCTTCGTCGCTAGACAACGGTCTTTCCGAGCTCCGTCGCCTGCCAACAACGTTCTTTTCGACCTCAATCGCTTGCCTACTACAGTACTTCCGACCTCCTTCGCCGATTACGGGCCTTCCGCCTTGTGTAGCCCAACTACGGTCCTTCTGACCTCCGACGCTCAACTATAGTCTTTCTGACCACCATCACCCGTCGACTACGATTCTTCCAACCATTGTCACCTGAATACAAACTTTCTGACCCCCGTCTCCAACCGACTATGGTCCTACCGACCAAACGAACACATCAATTTTGATTTCCACCATGTAATGCACTCTATATGATGTATATATGCTACATCAAACCAAGGCCTTCCTCTCAAGGAAGGGCCTTATTTGTAATCGACTACACATACTAGTGGGTTTTTCCCTCTTTTCAGGGGTTTTCATAAAAAAAACTCTGGTGTCTCTTAAAAATGTTACGCCCTCTCTTTATTTAATTGTGTGCAAGATCTATGCACAAAACAAAGACGTTAAACTTTCTGTTTCTCTACAGCTGCGAATATTCCAGGACGCAACAAAGTTAAATATACTTAACAAAGAAATTGTTGTGGTGGATAAACTATGTCGCTAATTTAATAGTTCTTCATTAAGATTGAATGACAATTTAGCCAACTCTTCTGAGCCTAGCTTTGTTCTAGAATTCCCATTTCAAGCACCTTTAGGAGTTGGTTTGAGCCTGTTTTTATGACACTTTGGCCAACTCAAGGGAATCTAGTCTATTAACAATGTATCAGAGATTTAATACAAAATCTTTCTTAGGGCTATTTGCGATAAATTTTTCACTAATTTGCTTTACTTTCACTATTATTTTTTTTGTTGATTTCTCATCTTTTGCAATCAAAATAGGTAAGTTATTTTTCATACAATCATTTCACAGCCAAATTTATAAAATATTGCAGCTATCCCAAATAAACCCTTAGTAGGGATATAAATTGACGGTTTTAAAAATATATATATCTAAAATGATCTATCATTTCAAATTAAAACAAAATAAAATAACGAATTATTCATATTAATTTTTTAAAATTTTAGAACCCTAAAAAATTTAGTGAAAATTGAGAGAAATTATGAGTATATAATAAAAAAATTTTATGTCATGCTATCCTGATATAAATCGTATAAAGATGGGCTTGGAAGCCATAAAATTTGCTTTGAGATTAGTATTGAGTAAATCCAATAGCTAGCTTTTCAAGCCATCTTGCCATCAAGGTTTGGTTCTCATATTTAAAACTAATTTTAATTCTAGAAATTGGTATCATAGTAGTTATTTTTTTTTTTTTTTCATTTATAAGATAACTTTTCTTGTTGCATGTAAAAGGATGGCAGAAGCTATGAGATTGTGGTGCATTAATAATCTATTTAAGGAGAAATTATTCTGTGTGAGGTCTGGATGAGAAGAATCGTTCGGACTATGATTGTACACATAGTGTATACTGATTTGATACACTGTATACAAATGTGTACATAATGTGCGCACTCACTTGTCCGAAATGTTTTTTCCATCCGGACTCTGCACAAAATAAGTTCTCCTGTTTAAGGCAGCTTTTTGCTATTTTATTTTTTATATTATTAGTGCATTTTTGTCTCTCAACATCTTTATTGGTACTTTTTAAAGAATTTTGGAGTGAAAAATGACATAGAATCAAATTTAATTTGCTGGGAAGTTTTAAGTTTAATAGAAGTAAAGGGCTTTATCCTTTATTTTATTATAACATATTTTTATCACAATTATTTTACTCTTATTTTTATTAACAATTGTGAACACCAAATAATATCTTGAACTCATTAAGATATTTCAAATGCAAGGATTTTAAATATTTTGGTGTTTGATTTGATTAAAAAGTAAAATTTTGATGAATTTCAAATGCACTTCATAGTTCATTTTTTATATATTCAAAATTCACTTATAATGAATGAATTTCACTAGTCCCCGAGCTTAGGAATAGGCTACGCTACATGCGCTTGCTAATAAGAGTGCGTCTTCCCTTCGTTATTGACTTTTTTCTTTGAAGTTTTCAATCAATTTTACACTCGCTTTTGTCTCTCTTGTTGTCCCGCTGAGACCACAATTGCCCAGCGTGTGCGCGCGCGAGAGAGAGAGAGAGAGAGAGAGAGAGAGAGAGAGAGAGAGAGAGAGAGAGAGAGGCAGGCTTGGCGACCAACCGTGGGATTTGTAGTGAGAATGATCAGCCCACTTTCAGGAAGAAACCTCTCTATGTCTATATAAAAAGGCGCAAAGCGTCAAACAAGAAGCAAGGTGCATTGTAATTCAACTCTAATGTTGTCGAGGTCTATCTATCGCTTAGCGCTACCACTACCCGCCTCTGCCACCTCAATTGCCTTTGCTAGCCGCTCCCAAAAGTCTCCCACTATCCCCATCTACATCATCCTTAGGCTTGACATTACATTCACTTTTTTTTTAAAATCAAATAAAAAATAATTATCCGCATTTATTTTACACTCATTCTAAATTTTTTTTTTTTCATCAAAACAAATAACCTTTAAACTCATACAAAACCTAGATTTATACACACACACACACACACACACATATATATATATATATATATCATTTGGGATAGTTTTCTAAAATAAAGTTTTAGCCAAAACGTTCTAATTTAAGAAATATATTAAACACCAAAATTTTACTTTTTTTAATCAAATCAATTACCTAAGTATTATTTAACTCATTTTTTAATTAATTTTACCCTAAACCCTAGTTTTCTAAAAGCTACTTTAAAAAACTCTAAGAAAGCTAACTCAAATAAAAACTAAATAAACTTTGTCGAGTGATTATCCCATGATTACAATGAACAAAATTTATACTACCGATGAAATACTTGTCATACATAATCATATTATTCATATGAAATTATTTAATATTGTATTTTACTTTAATCAAATAATAGACTTTTTTTAGGAGAAAATTAGGTTAATTAAGATAAATTCATACACACATTATATATGCAAGACTAAAATTCAAGACCTCTTAATTAGTAGCGAAAGCTCCGAACCAACAGATCATGATAAGCTGCAAATCCAACAATAAACTAATTAGGGGCACATGCATCATCTCTGTGCTGGCAAAACCCTATACAAATTCATTATATATATATATATATATGTGTTCCATAAAATGACAATTGTAGGTCTTTAAAGAAGCACAAAGCTCTCTAGAAATACAATCAGCGGAGAAAAATCTACGAGCCAGTAGTCCTACCTATTACAATAAATCAAAATTAAAAGGCAAATAAAAAAGGCCCTAACGAAGCAACCAACCAAAAGAGTTGTACCAGCAACCAGCACAATCCACACTCGACATTAAAGCTAGTAAGAAGAACCCACCTGCAAAAGTCCCACGCGTTCCATAAAATGACAATTGTAGGTCTTTAAAGAAGCACAAAGCTCTCTAGAAATACAATCAGCGGAGAAAAATCTACGAGCCAGTAGTCCTACCTATTACAATAAACCAAAATTAAAAAACAAATAAAAAAGGCCCTAACGAAGCAACCAGCCAAAAGAGTTGTACCAGCAACCAGCACAATCCACACTCAACATTAAAGCTAGTAAGAAGAACCCACCTGCAAAAGTTCCAACCCAAACGGACATAATGAAGGCAATTGAAAAGTGAAAGACCAAACAATAGAACCACCAAGATAACCAACAATTACTTATTCCTCAATTTAAGCCACCGACGATTGCCACCATCATGAGAAAAAGATTTTTGAACAATACGACTAACATTCAAATTATACAACTCATGATAAGCATCCTTCTACTCATTAAATTCATCCCCAAAATCCCCACATGGGAAAGAAAAAGATCCCTCCAACCAATCGGATTGATCCACACAACTTCATATAAAATTGGAAGCCACTTGATTTTTAAATTCGTTAGCAGAAATAATTGTAACCGGAACATCAACAAATGGAGCATTATATATCTTTCAGTTCCATACAAACAGCCGAACCATCATTAAAGACACAAGAAATGAGGTCATTTGAAATAAGCAATTCATTATTAAAAATCATACCATCAGTATCTAGATGTTGAACAGCCAAACCAACTTCATTTTGAATAGGTACATCAGAATCCAAAACCTTCACAACAATAGAATCATCACTGTAATCTAAAGGAACAAGAGCATTATTCAAACTAGGTTCAGTTTCCAAACCAACATTAACATTTGCAATGACACCAGAAGAAGGATTAATAGGCAAAAGAGAAATCGGTGAAACAACAACAACCCCCGTGACACCATCATGAGGACCACAAGACCACATGAGAAGATCCGTGACGAACCTCGACCCCAGTCAGCTCCACCCCAAGATCAGAAACCTCCTTGTTACCTCCAACAGAGTTAGGAATAACAACATCAACATTACCATTCACATTATTTTCCATAACTCCAATTTCATTCCTAGTAGGAACAATGAGTGGGGAAGATGACTGGGTGTGACATTCCACCCTCGCATGGCCAATATATTTGTATATACCACAAAATGGAGGGAAGGCCTCCATCTAAACAAAGCTGAATGTAACCACACTTTTATGGACCAAACCACTCTCTGTTCGGATATATTTTGGTAATTTCAAGTTCAACCAAAACACGCATAAGAGAGGGCCTTGAGCCAACATAGGTGGCATTGTAAATTTTAACAGACGACCAAACATCACACCCAAAGCATGAAGAATTTGGGGGGAGAAGAGATGCAGCCGTAAATTTGAAAAAGAGATACATATGTGAATAACTGGAGACTCAACACTAATATCAAGAGAGAGAGACCATTTGGTTAACTTCATGTAACAACTATTAACAAAGTAAGATATGCGGTAGAATACTCTGCAATAATCCAAATCACTCATAAACTTAATCAAAACATGCAACAGGTCGAGCAAAGTTATCGAAAAGCCGACAATTAGCTTCGGGTTGAAAAAAAAACCTACGGATGTAATCCAAACTAGTTCAGCAGGAAGGAAAAAAACCAACCAATGAAAATTAGAAAGGAGTCACAAGCACCTGAATCTCCTCTTCCGTGACCCATAATGAGGGTAAACCGTGAAATGTAGACATTTTAAGCTCAGGAAAACAATCATTAGAGGAACCAAATAGAGCATCTAAGAAAGAGTAGGATTTCAAAGATCCATCCAAAAAATCAGGATCCACATTCTGATTCACCGCCTTTTTGGCCACGAACGACTGGAGGTGGACGAATTGGAAAAAAACCAACCGAAAAATACAAAAAAACTTCAATTGAGAAGGAAAGGAAAATTTTTCTAAAGCCAATAATGGCATCGGCGGCCAAAGTCGCCAGGAGAACCACAGGCGGAACAAATGATCGAGAGGAAAACCCTAGAGAGCTTTTTTTTTTAATCACCCATAAAGAAAAACCCTGAAGCCCAACTTCTTATACAAATTCGTTATAGTTTAATCATAGCAACATATTATATTGAGTTATCCCGCCAATCATAGTGTTTGAGTTGCATGTGATTTCTCTTATAATGTTTTCATATTCATTTATCAGAGAAAAATCAACACCCAAATGCCAGAATTTTCCTAAAATTAATTAAAAAAATGAGTTAAATTGCATTAATATATAGTTTGTGTATTAAAATAAATTTTAAAAAAGATTAAAAAATAAATGAAACTTATTTATTTTTTTAAATTTCATTAATTATTTTTCTCTTAATATATGAGCAATTTTAATCATATTTACACATACACTAATAGGGGTGAGAATGATACGATCCCAATTCAATCCAATGTCATCCTGAAATTGGATTAAACTTGTATCTGCCGCCTCAAAATTGGTTCATGTATTGAACTGATTCACTTTCGAGCTGGTTCGGCTCATAATAAACTATTTTTTCTTTTAAATCATGATTATGTTGTGTGCCAGAACATTTGTGATAGTAGAATGAGATATTTTAATGTCATAGAGTTGTTCACATACCCAACACACATGTAGATGAAAAAAGAGTAATAGAAGGCCAAAATATTTACAGAAAAACTTCTAAAAATGAAAAAATAAAACTATGGACATGATACAATTAAAATAATTCTACTAGGATTTGTCATCTGTTATAAATGATGTCATTCCTATGATTTGGGAAGGTGTTTACATTTTATATAACATATTTAGTGATAAAAGTTGGTAGAGCACTTTAGCACAAAAGCTATCTTGAAGATATCATTTACTATTTATTTTAGTTGTTCATCCATGAGGAAGGGAGATCAACAATAAAAATGTCTAGCATAAATATTTGTGTTTACATCACAGTCATAATTGGTGTGGTTGACGTGAATATGTTTTATAACAGATGGTTGTATTCACATTATTGATGACGATAGAAGATGAAGCCAATGAGCATCAATGTTGACAGACGACAATGGTCAAAATACAATAGTCATGCAATAATATTCAAATGATTATAGTTGGCTAATGGAGGTTAGCTAAATATAGTTAAACGATATGATTGAAGGATTGTAGTCAAGCGACAATAGTTTCATGGTAAGAGTCATGAAGCAATGGTCAGATGCAGTTCAACAACGACAATTGGGTGTGGTCAAATTACAGTGTTCCAATATTAATTCGACAGTGGTGGCACTCTAGTGAAGTTATAAGATTCTTCAGGATTGTATTGGTTATTATGATCATAGGCCATTCTTTTAACATTTAACTCCTTTAAAAATATTAGAATTACAAAACTTTAATCTTGTTGGATTCGTCTTGTCTTGATGCTTAGTTTAACATAAAATATTTGGAGGCCATTTGATCTTCTAACTAATGACATAAAATTTTCAATTACACTTCAATTGCTCAATTATATATTCTATTTTTTTAACACATAATGAGTTCATACCATCTACTCCTACATTAAAAGCAAAAATTACAATCCCGTTTAAGTCACAGGTTGTCTCGATGAATAAATTATTTTGTGAGAGGATGTAGAAAGTCGTCTGCAGACCAATCAGAATGCGTCATTTCAGTAGTACCGAGCCATAATATAGAGCGATACTGAGTCACGCTACGAACACAAAATGACATGACGTATGCTAATTGATCTCTAGATGATATTCGTTGGAACAGAATAAATAATTTTCTCGGTGGCTATTTATTGCGTACTATAAAGAGCATACAACACGCAGCAACATGCTGTCTCTGCGTACAAGGCAAATTCCATTACAAGAGATTCATTTTACTCGCAGAAACCGTTCGAATTTCCTTTTTCTTAAATTGGAATCTCCTGCGCTGTGTCTTTTTCTCTGTTCTGTCTTTTCCGACGATGTCCTTTAAAGCTCTACGAATATCCAGCTCCAAAATGTCGTAATCATTAAATTATTGAGAAAGAGAGAGAGAGAGAGGGGAGGAAAATAGTGAAATGAAGAACTCCATGTCCGATCGAAATCTCTTCAGCGACAGCGACGACGATGTCGTTGACGAGGAAGCGAGCTCTGTTCAGGCGGCGGAAGACGACGAACAGGAAGATTCTGGCGGATCCGATGCATCGTCCACCGGCAGCCCGCGGCGCAGCAGACCGAGCTCCTATAACACCAATTGGCCCCAGAGTTACAGGTACCTTTTCCATCTCTATCTTCTTCTTCTCTCCGGGTATTGCGATTTCGTGGGATTCGAGGACCGTTTGATCGCAATCAGGCGGATGCTGGATGTTGGCTGTTGTGTGATCTTGATCGATTGATTGATCAGACCCGGCCATTGATTGTCTTATTATAAAGATAAGAAAATTGCTGATGAGCATCTGGTTTTTACATCCAGACAAAAATCCTTGCCATGGTGCATGTTAGTGGCACGCATGGAAACAAATTTTGGGATATATTTTTTTAATTAACAATGTGTAAATTTAACTAATTTCGAATATTATGATGCATTTTAATTCAATATTTTCCTGAAAATAATTGATGCCCTATTTAAGAAAAATTTTTGACTCAATGGGAGAATTTGATTTTTAATAGGACACAATGGAAAAAAAAAAGATTCATGTAGCAAACTGCATACAGTAGGACAAATGTTTGATATTGTTGGCTTGTTGTTGTTGTTGGTATGTGAAAAGATTGGAGTAGCTCCAGTGATAGATAAGATTCGAGAGAGAAAACTTAGATAGCTTGGTCACATAAAACGTTGGTCTTCTAATGACCCGATTAGGAGAATAGATGTATTAGATCTAATCTATGTTAAGAAAGATAGATACAAATCTAAAAATACTTTGTTAAAAAGTATTTAAAATATTTTTTTTTTTTTAAGATTTAAATGAAAATTTGACTATTTATATATGACACAGTTGAGAAAAAAGATTTATGTAGTGGACCCTATGTAGTTAGGTCTGGCCCTTAATGTTACAAAAGTTGCTTTAAGATTCGGGCCACATACTTAAGCTGGAGCTCATAGTTTATTTTTTAATTATTTTGTATATGAAAAATACAACTATTATGTGATAAATTCTAAGGATGTTTTTGGAGATTCGAACTAATGTAAATATAGTTAGTATTATCATTAAAAATTTAATTTTCTACCTTTAAATTGGACTTTTTTTTTAATGGTTAGAAAATATATTGCTTATTGAAATAGGGGTTTGATTGAATTATTGTTAGCCTTTGTTTTTTTTTATATATATATTGGTGAGGGTGCCTACATATTTATTCTCAAGTCTAAAAAAGGGCAGAGGATATATTATTTGTAACATTTCTCATGCAAATTAGTGTATTGTGTGATGAATTGATCATCTTTAATAATATGCCAGCTCCATATCTTTAGGTCTTCTTCAACTGAATCCTATCAAGAAAAGAACTAGCTATTTCACTATTTTCTTCTCAAATTAGAATTGTCGAATAATAGAGATTTAAAAAAAATCCATAGGAAGTTAAGGTTGATTCGGCTTCACAGTATTCAAATGTCGCCATTATTAATGGCTTTACTAAGGTTTCTCTTGGGACGCCTATTTTGTTTCTTCTTAAAACAACTTTTTAGCATAAAAAATAAATTTTTTATACTAGAAAGCTACTTTAAGAAGCAACAAAAAAAATTGTCCTAAATAAAGCATGTATGACAAGTACAAAGGCAAGATCAAGAACATGCATTCACAAGGAATTACGTTTTGTTTGGATGTTTGAAGAATCATGATGTTATCAATTTTGCATGGCAAGATTTATGTTTCTTTTATTATAAAGCTTTTGAACCAGCCCAGTAAAAAAACTTTCAAAAATGAGAGTAATTATGTTTCTTCAAAGAATGATACTTGAATGCTTATAATTTTTAGTTTCTTTCTTTCTTTTTTTGGGAATTGTGAACTTTTTCTATTAAATGAAATATATTTTGTTGATTTTTTTTTCTTTTTTATGTACTTCTTATAAATTCCAAGTAGAAATCAACCAAGTAAAGTTTAAAATGGCAAGTTGTAGATTTCTTAAATGAAAATCATACTTTGAAGAATTAGAGCAACTTTGTTTGGTACAAAATCATTTGGAAATTACCAATTTATTCAATTTAGGGGTGTCAATTTCAGGTCACGGATCAGGTTTGGGTCGAACTCGAAATTGACCCGGCACTATTCGGGTTCGGGTCGACCCGACCCATTTTTTATAAATGGGTTGATTTTCTGGACCCGAACCCGACCCGCGGACATGCAATTGACGGCTTGACGCGAAACTGTCCGTGTGATGCGGAACTGGTGCCTGACGCGGGATGCGGGGCGTGCACGAGGGCGAGGGCTAGGCGTGGCCGGGACGCCGGGCGAGCGTGAGGGCACGGTTGCGAGGGGAGAGCGCGAGGGCTCGATGCGAGACTTGGGGCGCGCTTGAGTGCGCGACGCGGAACGTTACTCGGAACTGGCGCAGGGTAGCCGGGGTGGGGTCCTTAGGGCAGACGGTTTATGTTTTTTTCTGGGTCAGTTCGGGTCATTCCCAGGTTTCCGAGTCAACCCGAATCAGATCCGGTTTTTCAAACAGGTCAGTTTTCTGACCCGAACCCGACCCGCTTCGGTTTCGGATCAACCCAAACCCGAAATTTTCGGGTCAGATTTTCGGGTCGGGTCCAATATTGACAGGTCTAATTGAATGCAGCATATGTTGAGCCTCTTAGGTCTATTCCTCAACTATTTTAACAAGTTCTTTAGATGAGTTTCGTGCTTGTAATGCCAAATTTTTAAGACGAGTTCCTCAAGTGTAATTTAATTAAGTTTTAGAGATAAGTTTTATGAAGTATTGTTTTTCATTAAAATTAAATTTTATCTTGCATAGGTAGATGAAAGAAGTACTCATTATTTTTATTTACGCTCAACAATATTATTTATGATACCCATAAATGAGTGTAGGTGAGGCTTTACATGTACTAATAGTGACTTATCTTTAACGGGATATTGATTGAATGGGAGTTTCTAATTTTTAATTTATCATTGGTGATGCTGATGTTGATGATGTTTGTTAAGGCAAGTTCTTATATCTATCAAATTGAAGTCACTATTGGATTTGTTGGGATGAAGAAGTTTTGCTTCATTCTCTCTTCGACGTGATGAAGAATTTTTTTATTAGAATTTATGAAGGAAAATAAAGTTTATGATAATGCAGCGAGTCAATGAAGTTACACTCACGAAGATGACAGATAAGAAAGACATTTTGTCGAAAGCATTTCTAAAACTTCATGGATCAATTTTATCAGACGATCTTCAATTCCATTTGATTGAATTGCTAAGAAGTGATAAAGTTTTGTTGTTCCTCTAACATCGATTTTTCTCGTATATTTGAGTGATCTATTTTAGACAGTATTTATGCGCGCTGTAATTAAAATGATGAATGTAAATTTATCAGCAGGCGACAATCAAATTTTACAAACAAATCTGTACCAAACTAAAGATGAAAATAGCTTAGAGAGAGAAGCTCTAGAGTTCACTATTGATGTTATAAACTATTAATGTGAAGATGATTTGATATTGATGACTCATCTTTATTCATATATACTACATGAAAGATTGCATTTTAGCAATGCAAGTAAACCTAAATAAACAAATATTTGTTATAATATGAGTAAACATGGTCATCTTGTTGCTTTCTTGATTTTTTTTTAAATGTGTTTCTTTATTTTTAATCTTTAAAATTAAAGTTAAAATTGAATTAATCGACATATATGCTTTTACCATTTTGAATTAAATATTATTAATATATTAATGATATTTTTTAATAGATATCTCTTAAAGTCAAGAAAAGAAACAGCTAAAAGTAAATAACTTAAAGTTAAATTTTAGAGTTAAAAAGTATTTACTAGTAAACTGTTCTTCCTGTAAAATTTTCTGCAAAAATGGTAGAATTTCTGAATTTGAGGACTAATTTGATTTTTTTTTTTTTTTTGGGTAATGAGATAGGCAATCAATAGACATCTACAGCGGCGTTGCATCGCCATCCATTGCATTCCTGGGAACTCCCTCGCTGACCAGACTTGGAAGCTCCTTCATCAGTTCTTCCTTCAGAGGGCTTCACGCCTCAGATGTATTCGGCTCTCTCTTCAAGCCTTTGCTCCCAACCGGACCAGAAGATGAACAGCAGCTATGGCCGGAGATTCCGAATCAGGAGAGGAAGAGCTCGCACTCGTTGCTGCCGCCGACGATCCCGATCCGTCGATCCTCATTGAAGAAGAAGGAGCACGAGGACGATCAAGAAAAGGTTTCCGTTGCTCTGCGTCAATGCACCTATGGTCAGGCCGTCATCAACGGTATCGTCCCTTTTCCCCCTTTGTACAATCTTCTTGATATTGATCCTCTTAATCTATGAGGCAGATCCCTACATTGAGTTTTGGGCTAGTCTGTTTTGACGCAGGCGTTTTAAATTGATTGAAATTGAGTTATGGGACTCAGTTGTAGAATTCATAACCTAAGAAGGGTGAGAAGAGAGTTTCACTGCTAGTTTGTACACTGTAAATTTCTAGAAGTGCTTTGTAGAAGTGAGTTCTAATTTTCAAAGTTACATTCAATTTTATTTTTTTTCTTTTAGTAATAATCGAATAAAAAAAATTAAATGGATGATGGATTATAATATTATTTTTCTTATAATAATAATTGTGAATAATTATTAAAAAATAATATAAACATAGATAAAATTGAAAGCCATTATAAACCAGACAAACATAGGAACCGTATTCACTAGAACTTCCTCCAAAACATATAAATATCATTGCAACCTACTTAAAGACTACACTTGTAATGAAGAAAAGGCATGTGCAAGATTTTTAAGTGTAAGTGTTTGAAAGTGATTGAAGTTGAGTTCTAGATATGAGTTTCATTGGAGTGAGTTCAGTGTCCTATGTAACTTCATTGGAACTAATTTCTTATGAACTTTGTTCTTGTTTTTTGTTTGGGTTGTGTTGAATTTCATTTTTATTCATCTTAATATTAATTGCATATTCTATTATTATTATTATTAGTCAAGGTCATATGCATTCTATCTTTTTATTAAATTTATATCTATTATTATTAAAAGCTAAAAAAATGTGTTGATGATTTCCTTTTTCTTAGCATAGTAACTGATTTTTTACATTTATTATGCTCGGTTTTAAAAATGGGAACCATCTTTCATTCCCTTTTTATAAAAGAAAATGTTTGAACTCAGTTCCATAATTGAATTCCAACCACTGCGAACTACTTATCTCAAAATCGAAAAGCTAGGGCTTGGAAGTCACTTTAATTGTTTTACTATTTTTGTTTAAAATAATAATATTGTTAAAATCCCAACCGTCCCTTGGCTCTTGATCTCACGGCCAAGATGGGGATCTATGGGAGGCTCTCCTGGATCATGCCAATCTACTTCCATATTCGGGTGGTTGATTTAGAAAAGATTATATAAGAGCAATTATGCATGATTTCATATTTCTTTCTTTCTTTATTAAGATATCTTGTGTAGATCTATAAATATGGATAGTTTTGTATAATGAAGTTAAGAAACATTTTTTCTCTCCAATTCTTTTAATTTAACATGGTATCGGAGCCTAAGGATACATAATTCGTTGGCCTTCATTACCGTTGCTGGAATTATGAGGCTTTGGGTTTTTCTGCTCATTGTGCGGTTCTTCTTTGGTTTCAAAGAAAGAAAATGAGTGCATCTGAGAGCAATCTCTCGTACGTGCCTACCTGGGGGCCGAACGAGTGAAAGAGAAGAACGGAGGAAGTGAAGCCGAGCGAGTGGTTCCTCTCGCGTGCGATTGAAACCGATTAAGCGTTTGGCGAGTTTGAGCGGAGCAGAGGCCTTCTGCGTGCAAGCCTGGGGTCGAATCGAGTACGCAAGTGGATCGGGCAAAGGTGTACGAGATATGCCGTCCCGGTGGTCAAATTGCAGGTGGTCACGACATAGACTAGAATCACCTCCCCAATGACACTGTGGTCCAGCTCTTCTCTTGCCTCAACTACCACGATCGAGCCCGCCTTGCTTCTAACTGCCGCACTGGCGCCTCCTTGGTTCCTCATCGTGCCTTTGGAATTCGCTTGACTTTCTCGCTCTTTGCTGCGACGCAGATACTGCGAGTGCTTTAGCCTCGCACTGCACTAACCTCAATCGTCTTCGATTCAGGGGATCAGAGTCGACTGCTGACGATACAAACCTTCATGCTTATGACTTATGGGAGATCACTGGGGATTACTGCTATGACATCACTGACGCGATGCTATTAGTGATTGTTACTCAACATGAGATGCTTGAGAGCCTCCAGATTGGTACCAATACTTGTGAAAATATTTGTAGCGATGCAATCAGGCATATGTCGAGATTGATAAGGTTGCGCCTTTCGGGCGTCCGGGAGATCGATGGCCTCGCCATTGGCGCCTTGTCAAGGCACTGCTCTCGGATGGAGGAGATTGCCCTTCTTGAATGTGGGAACATTGATGAGACTGACCTTGGCAAGTTGGAATGCCTAAAGTTTTTTTCAGTTGTAGATTCCTTGAATTTGAAGTGGGCATCAGCTATCCCTTACCAGAGCAAGCTACCAAAACTTGTAGGATTGGATGTTTCTAGGACTAATGTTCCTCCGAGTGCTATATTTAGAATTCTCTCTTCTTCTAAGAACTTGAAGGTTTTGTGCACTCTCAACTATTTGATATTAGAAGAGGAAGCCAATCGTAGCCCGCTCGACTCTAGTCATGCCAAGGGCAAGATACTTCTCACCCTCTTCACTGACATTTCCAAGAGGATTACTTCTTTATTCTCTAACTCTGTAGGAAAGAAAACTGAGATATTTGGAAATTGGAGATCTCAGGGAAACAAGGACAAGAACCTGAATGAAATCATAAGGTGGGTCGAGTGGATACTGTCACAGTCATTGCTTTGCATATCAGAGATGAATTCAGCTGTCATGGATGATTTTTGGTTGCGACAAGGTGTTGCATTGCTGTTGAGTTTGGTGAATAGTTCTCGGGAGGATGTATAAGAGAGAGCAGCAGCTGGGTTTACTACATTTATGGTGATTGATGATGAGAATGCAATAGTGCATCCATCAAGGGTAGAGGCAGTCATGAAAAATGGGGGCATTTCGTTGATTTTGAAACTTGCTAGGTCATGCAGGAAAGGTGTATAGTCTGAAGCTGCAAAGGTGATTGCTAACTTGTAAGTTAATGCTAAAGCTGCAAAAGCAGTTGTTGACGAAGGTGATATCAATATATTCGCAGTCCTAGCAAGGTCCACAAATAGGCTGGTTGTTGAAGAAGCTGCTGGAGGGCTTTGGAATATTTCAGTTGTAGAAGAGCACAAGATTGCCATTGTTGAAGCTGGTGGTGTTAAAGCTTTGGTAGATCTCATCTTCAAATGGCCAGCTGGGATAGATGGAGTCTTTGAGCGTGTTGCCAGTGCACTTGCAAATCTGGCTGTGGGTGACTAGTGTAGCATGGAGGTAGCAATGGTAGGTGGTGTGCATGCTTTCGTGCTGCTTGGAAGATTGTGCAGGATTTTTTGGCCTGCTTATCTGGGTTCATTACCTGTTGCTGCTAATCAGCGAAAAAAAGTGGTAATCCGCAAACAAGGGGCTTGGCTTTGCAGTTGATTAAGAGTATTTTTGCATGACCTAAATCTCATCCTATTCTAAGAAATGGTGCTGCTAGAAAAGGAGGGTCCATTGTCCCTCCTTTTTTACTTGATTTATTGATGTGGGCTACTTCTCCTGTCACCTCTGTTGGAGTGAAGGCTACAAATAGATTAAAAGTATTTTTTCCTACCTTGAAGGAGATGGCACTTGCTGGTTTTTCAGGTTCCCACCACCAGTCTTCATTGCCCGAATCCAGAGGAGTATAGGTTACCACCACCGGCCTTCATTGTTGAAATTTTGCGGAACATTGGTCCTTTTACCAACCTTTTTGCCAGAATTCTAAAGAATATTGGTCCTTATGCTTCCAATATCGAGGAGAGATCGAGCGGGAGGGCTCCTCTCGTGTGCAACGTCCATAGTCGACTGAGTAGGAGCAAGAGAAGTCTGACGCAGGACCTCTTGCATCCGTATGGAAAGAGCTGAGATTTCAAGGACAAGCAAGAGTGCAAGACTTGCACTTCTTCCTGCGATCAGACCAGCGGGATCAAAGGCGTTGCATACGCTTATATGGGGTCGAACGAACAAGAGTGTTTGGGTGGAGTCAGATGACTTATTTGCATTGGGTTGAAGGTTGGCTCAATCAGATAGGAGGAGATTTGCATGCCAAGTGCTGAGCCGTTTAAGATGTGTTTTCTACTGCTGTCCTAAACACAAATTTTTTTCCTACTATCGTGCCTTCATTGCCAGCCTTCCCTTGTGGTTACTATCCTATCTATAACCAATGCAACCTTAATTGCTACTCTTTGCCATCGCAATATCTAAATCTTATTTCTCCCGAAGTTTTGACCAAATGGAGGACTTTATGGTGTGAGCTGCTGTAAGAAACTCGTCATACACCCAACATGCTCTCTATAAACAAGATGCAAAAGAAATGTAGTGAACGCAAATGTCTATGAGCAGCATTGGAAGATTTACATTCAACGCAGCTCGTTTGCACTTTGCAGTTAACAATAGAAGCCCCACAATGCATACAACGATCCCGCCTGCAAGCGACAATAGTGGACGTACTACGAGTGCAGTGGATCCTCTATAGGTATAAGTAAGAAGATCACAACGAGCATGACACATTGCTTGCAGGCAAAGGCAATGAGATTGTGATGAATGCAAGCATCTACGAGCAATTGCAGGACATTCGTTAGTGCACGACAGCTTACTTGCATAAAGCAACAAATGACATGCCGCCCAACGTTATGATTCAGCTGTAAGCAAAAGCAAAGAATCAGTAGTAAAAACTGCAAGCCACTAGTAAACTGAGGCAATAAATTTGTAGTGCCAGACTGTCACAAAAGATAAATCAATCTACTCACTAGCGACATGTAGGAGATTCTTGACGCAACGCACAACTTGTTTGTCGGTTGAAGTACACTTTCGCAAGCTAAATGCAAAAAAAAAATGACAACATGCAGAAGATGAAAATAGATGAACCACATCGCTAGTGCATGACAAATGAAGTCCAATACACTACTGAATTATGCCGTTGGATCCGCAAATTTCCTACAAACAGACATAAGATGTTCACAATCCCCTCAAAGAAGTTTGTGCATCTTGCCGATAAGAGTTTAGTGCTGCACAACAGCCTATTTACAACAAGCAACTGGCAACCCATAATGCAGTGTTACACCACATCAGCGATATCCACTTGCCCAGATGACTAAAACTGAATATTACATGAATACCCCTCATGCATTCAAATATGGTTACCTAAATGGGTCTCGACGAGCATGTTGTATGCATACACGTGACGTCCGAGGATACTGCACGGGTCAAAAATGAACTTAAGTTCGAATCCAATCCTTCTACATAAATAGACAGGAGTTGACATGACTCGACATAGTTGACAAGGTTCAATCAAAGAAATAAAATTGTCCATAAGTACCCCAATGATGGTCATGTTGACTGAAAATATGACCGATAGAACTCAAAGCTCTCTGTTAGTTAAGGTGGATTCAAATTTATCCCTTAGACAAATATTCATCCAAGTTGATGTGAAACTACTAGGAGTTACTTGTGAAATTAAAAGGAACAATCGGTTAAAACTTGTAATGAAAATTATTTCTTGTAAATAAAGAAGAGTTAAGAATTCAAAGCATTCAACTTGCTTAGGTCAAAGAAGCGCGTTTGATATTAACCGAACAATCCAATCAAAATCCAAGATAATAATAAATACTAAGTACACAACATAATCCATCACTTAACAACAACGAGAGGTTCACCTTGAGTACCTTCTCACTCAATCACTCTCAGACTTTAGCGGAGAAAGATGAACCATACGAATAAGGATATTACCACTAGGAAGACGGCGTCGAGGACCTTCGTTGATGAATAAGTAGTTGTTGGTGGAGGAGGTGGTGGGTGACCGATGATTATCCAACGACCCGGTTGAAGGTGCTCTTCAATCGATAATGTTAGTTGGTATAAGATGCGGTCGATGTAGCCTTCCACAGCTTCGTCGTTGCCAAAGAAGACGTCAAAGAACGGGGATCCAAGAATGTCTATCCTCCCTCGCTCGTCGAAGACAAATCCGTGGTCGACCTCAGGGTCAGCCATACACCATTGGTAAGAGGGAGGGAAGAAATATCATGAGGGTTTAGGTTTTTCAAGGGAGAAGAGGCAAGTGGAGAGGGCGGCCAAGGGTGGAGAAGAGGGGCGGTTTGGATGAGGTAGAATTAGGTTAGGTTAAGGAGAGAGAGGAAGAGATTTTATCCAAATATAAAATTAGTTTTAGATTTTAAGTAGATTTGGAGGGATTTAATTTAAAATTTGAATTCAAATTAAGGAGGGATTGGGAGCTTTAATGGGAATTAATGGGAAAGCCAACAATGGGGTGGTCGGCGGCATTGAGAGAGAGGGAGGGAATTGGGGAGTTTCTAAACAAGGTTTGTGAATTAGGAAAGTTAATAATAAATCCAATCTATTTGAATTTAAATTGAATTCATGACTAAATACTTTCCTAATTAGGAATTCTAAATATGGAAAGAATTTGAAATTCAAATGGGATTAAATACTTTCCTTTTCTTGTTGGGGTTAATGTAGGAAGTCATTAAGGTGATGGGGATCACCATAATGGTGGGAAAACATGGGGTGGCCGGCGGCAAGGGTGATGTGGAGGAGTTGGCGTCGGTTTGGTGGGGGAAAAGGGCTTAGGTCGGCGGGTGGTGCTTTTGGAATGGGGAGTTCAAATGGACTTAGAGGTGGTATTTCAATGGCGGAGTGGTGGTGAAGATGTGGGAGAACACCGGAATTTGAAGATGGAGAAAGAAAAGAAACAAATAAGAAAACCACGAGCCACGAACTCTTTCGATGACTGGTGGGTGTTGCGCTTGCCCACTCGTTGGGCTCTCTCTTCTCTCTATTGCGCTCACAAGAAGAAGAAGAAGACAAAATAAAATATCATATCATTCATCAAACTTCTTACAACATAATAGATCACTATATATAGGTCTCAATCATGAAAAAAGAAAAATACGCAATTGCCCTTTGGGCTACAATAACAAGACAATTCTCCAAAGGGGTAAATTCGAAAAACAACAAAACTAAATAAACATAACATGAAGAAATGCATCAAAAGTAAAGGCGCTGAATCGTAGCCGTAGATCTGCGATTCCTTCGTCGATAAACTTGTCGGTAGCTATGTCGATGTCCTCATCACAAGTTCTATAAGATACCATTAGATAAAGCAACCCATGGCTACCGATAAGGATCCTTTTATCAGCGATAGAACCATAATGATCCGGGACCATAATGACCCGGGACGATGAAACCATGGGATATTGATCGGGTTCATCATCATTCCTCCCACCATCCATTTTAAGTGTAAGGTGGTGAATTTCTAATTTTAAATATCAGATTTTCAAATACCTAAACATGTTACTATACGCTTGATACTTTGTATCTATTTGATGACTAGCCTTAATTGAAAGTTCTCTCTCGCTATCGAGAGGGGTAATTAACTATAGGGGCTTGCGCCTATAGGGAACCTGAACTCAGATCATAAAGTCCTCGCAAAATGAGGGTAAAATCTCTGGGTGATGTCTTATTCACAACCCAATCTAACTTCTAAAAATTTGCCTCGGAACTTAAGCGTTAAAACTCTCCTCGACGACACGAAAAAAAATAAAGGGACCGTGGAGAGGCCGGAGCGTGAGCTTTCAGAGCCCACAACCATAGTACAACATCACACAACCTAATATAAGACCACCTCAAATGGAGCCTCAGTTTTAACGTTAATTAAAATCATTTTATTTTTTATATTTAATTTTGTTTTGTAAATAATGGGTTTGAAATCGGTTTAAAATAATATTTAACTTGCCTTATTGACTAAATGATTTTTGTGAAGCCATTCTCATACTTTTAATTCTTTTTTTTTAAATAAATTTAAATAACAATAGCTTACTTGATCAAAATTCAAGATTAAAAATAATTTAAGCATTGTTAAACCACATTCAAAATATTTATTATTTTTCTCAGTTGCATCTCTTGTTGAGATCCATTTTGATCAACAAGACGAAAAAGTTAAGGGGCTATTTTGTTTGCTGGAAAGGAATGTAGAGTAAAAAGGGAATTCAATGAAAATTAAACATAGTGTATTTGAAGTATCTAGAAGGGTTTTGTTGACATGTTAATCAAATATCGGAGATTATTTTTTTTAGTGTTTAATTTGAAGTAAATAAATTCAGTATGAAGCTTGGAACGATGATTAGTGGTGGAAGTAACCGACGGCTTGTAGCAACTCGAGGTGGGTGGCGGCGGCGGCAAATGGTGGTGGTGGGTAGCTGTGGGTGACAACAATGGCGGCTTGAGGTAGCGAGTGATAGTGGAGGGACGGTGTATTTGAAAATTGGACAACATCAATTGATGTTAGAGTACAACAAAAATGATCGTAGGATTAAGTTTTAAATTCATCAAAATTTTACATTGATTTTTTTTTTCATCAAAACCAAATAGTTAATTTGAAAAACTCATGCATTTGGAGAATTTTATACCCAAATTCATCATAACTAACAGTCCGTAAGGCAAAGATAAAACAATGCTAGGAGAAATGAAAATTTTGGCATGTAACTGTATTTTATTCCTGCATGGATTGCTGGGAAGTCAACTGACGTATTTGTGAGATACAAAAGCATAAGACAGTAATGAGATTCATATACTGGGGCACAGAGAACCGAATTAGAATTATTGAAAGAATGAGATGCAAAGAGCTTTTTTTTTTTAAATCTAATTCAACAACAAACTATAGCTAATACGCATCAGATTAATTTGATATCATCTTTCCAAGAGATGAAATAGTTGTTACATTATGGTGGTGGATTTAGATAAGATTTGCATCCGAAAGTCAATGCTTCTTCTGAAGGTAAAGAAGCGATTATTCTTTATTAAGATAAAGCAGTTCATAAATAAGCTGACCTCCGATGAACTTGGGATTTATGATGTGAATAGGTGTAAACGTACTCTGTGGAGTTGGAATCCTCTCTGCACCATATGCAGTTAAGGAAGGTGGATGGATGGGGATGTCCATACTGTTCATATATGCTGCGCTTGCCTTTTACACTGGGACTCTCTTGCGTCACTGTCTGGATAGTAGGCCAGGCCTTGAGACATACCCTGACATTGGTCAGGCTGCATTTGGAACTCCTGGTCGCATTATTTTGTCGGTAAGTCATAATGAATGTGATTCACTGTAATGTCCTTATACTTAAATTTCTTGGAATGCTAATTCCTTTTTTCTACAATTTTTGGTGCAGATTATCTTGTACCTGGAATTGTATGTAAGTAAAAACTTAGTATCTTTGGCTAAGTTTGTTGGACTTCTCTGTTTATTTAACGTTTCCAGCTAGTCAAAAGCGCTTCAAGCAAATGTGACTCAACTAACATAAACAATTATGCAGGCTTGCTGTGTTGAGCACATTATTCTGGAGAGTGATAACATGTCATCGTTGTTTCCAAATGCACATTTGGACATAGGTGGAATGCATCTCAATTCTCATCTGGTCTTTGCATTCTTAACGACTCTGATTGTTCTCCCAACAACATGGCTCAGAGATCTAAGTGTTCTAAGTTATATTTCAGGTTAGTGGAAATCCATTATCTTTTATTTTTACAGATAAATCATTAAAAATTTATCATTTCTCCTTTGAAACATCTGTTTTTGTTTCACACATCAGCTATATTTTCTATGCCCTGAATAGGGCTGCAAATGAACCGAACTGAGACGAGCCTTGGCATGTTCAAGTTCGAGCTCATTTGTCAAAAGCATGTTCGAACTCGATTCAAAGCTTGTCGAGCTTCATTGATAGCTGTTCGAGCTTGAGCTCGTTTAAATTTATATCGTTCGAGTTCAGTTCGTGAACAGTTCGAGCTCGATCAATTTCATGCTAATCGAGCCTCAAATCAAACGAGCTTATCTCAACAAACCGAGCCAACCCCCCGCGCTCAGAAATAAAAAACAATCAACCTCGTCTACTAAGCCCAGCCCGCCACACCTAGTTTGCATTGCAAAAGTTTTAGTGATTTCACGATGTGGGACAAATCAAGCTACAATTTTTTTTTCCTCGAGGCGGAAGCCAAGGCGGGAATTGAGAAAGCTAAGGTGGGAGAGGAAAAAAAGTAGATTTGACTATTTCAGATATATATATATATATATATATATATATATATATATATATATATATATATATATATATATATATATATATATATATATATATATATATATATATCATTAGTTAAAATTAATTATGATATAATATTTTTTTAATTGAATAAGACATAATCGAGCTTCTTAACAAGCATTTTCACGAACTCTAAACGATGTTGTTCGTGAACATAAACGAGCTGAATGCCAGGTTGTTCAAGATTATTTATTTAGCTATCGAGTATTGTCAAAGTTGTTCAAGCCAATGTTTAAAGTTGCGTATTCGGGTATTGAGGCGTTTTTCGTTCGTGAGGCGAGGCGTAAGCCTCAAAGGCGTTTTGAGGCGTAAGCCTCAAAATCAAGAGACTGAGTAAACATAAAATGATAAGTTTTTATATACTAATGAGTGAATAATATAAAACATAAAAAAACATAAGATATGAAGTGAAATCAAAATATCTCAATAATAAGGCAACATGAAATATAATTCAACTCAAAATTCAATCTTTTCCAAATCCCATTATTCTTTTCATTAACATATAATTTCAATTTCCAAAAATAAATAGCAATGACATATCACATAATAACTCATAAGTCATCAGCACTGTCATCACTAAGGGGTTCTTCATTTGAATCATCATTATGGTGAACCGCTCTCTCCCCTTCCTCCTCTCCTATAGAGTCCAATGTCGGGCATTTACTTCAAGATTTATTTAAGTTTTAATATATATAGCATGAGGCGTAAGCCTCAAGCCAGTGAGGCGAGGCGAGCCTTAACCAAGTTGAGGCGCAAGCCTCATAAAAAAACTCGAGGCGTAAGCATCGAGACATTTTTTACTGGAATTACGCAAAGGCGGGCCTCAAGGCGAGCCCCATATTGCGCAATTTAAACCATGGTTCAAGCTTGTTCATTTACCTTATCAAACGAACATAAACGAGCTCTTATCGAGCCGAGCCACAAGTAGCTCGTTGAACGCTCGGTTCATTTGTAGCCCTAGCCCTGAAAATATCGACAAGTGTGCAAGGGCTGCTTCACCGACGTCCGGATGCAGTGTTAAATAGGTAAGTGTTCTCACATCACATGGATTGATGTGGGCAAAAAAACTAGTCCATGAAATTTAATTAGGATATGAACTTGGAATAGAGGCTCCCTTAGAGACAAATTAATGAAATTATTAAATATTATGATTCATAGGAAGATAAATATCTTATGCATTCAGTAAATTAAATGGGTTGGAGAGAAAGGTAAAGAGATTGATAATTTAGGATTTAAACTATGGTATTTTGATAGGAGTCGTGCTAGAAATGATGTAGATGTGATTATAAATAATAGTTTTGAACTATAATATTCTAAAAATAAATAGATTTGGATATATAATTATAACTTTAAAGATTGTTGTTGATGCTAAGATTATTAATATTATAAGCATTTATGCTCATCAAGTAGTTTGGATATATTTTCAAAATTAAAATTTTTGTATGACCTAGAAGAATGAATACAAAAGATATCTCTTGGGAAAATAGTTTTTATTGGAGGAGATTTAAATGAACATATTGGTAGAGAGGTAGATGGTTTTAAAACCATTCATGATGGCTATGGCTTTGGAGCGACTAATAAAGATGGTAAGACCATATTAGATTTTTCTTTAGCTTATGATTTTGTAATTGCTAATACATTATTTAAGAAAAGAGATGAGCGTCTCATCACTTATAAGAATGGATATAGTAAACTCATATTGATTATTTTCTTATAAGAAAAATAGATTGTTTAGATGACAATGACTATAAAATTATTTCGAGTGAAAGTTTATATATCCAACATCGCTTAGTAGTTTTGGACTTTAAGATAAAGGTGTAGAAAAAAAAACTTATTTTAGAATTAATGGGGGCATTTAAAGAATATTAACAAAAACTTTTTGAGAGTAAGATTCTAGATCTTAAGATTTTATTTGTGCATGAGGAAGCTAATGTTATGTGAAAAAAATAGTTAGTGATATTAAGAATGTTGCAAAAGATTTGCTTGAAGTATCAAAGGAAAAAGCTATTAATAGTAAGAATAATTGATGGAGGAATCAAAATGTGCAAGTGAAGATAAAAAATAAGCAGATAGGTTATAAAAATTAGTTTAGTTGTAAAAATTTTGATAATTGGAAAAAAATGTAAGGAGGCCCATAATAAGTCTAAGAAAACAATATGCAATGCAAAGATTTTAGATTTTAATGATTTATATAATATATTAGATACTAAGGAGGACGAAAGATATATGTATAAGTTGGCTAAACAAAGATATAGAAGTAGTAAGGATTTAGTTCAAGTGAAGTGTATTAAGGATGAAAATAAAAAAAATGCTTTTTTAGAAGGGATATTCAACAAAGATAAATGAGATATTTTGCTAAACTTTTCAATGAAGATTGAGAATGTCATTGACTTTAGTGACCTTTGACATTTCTTTAGTTTAATATTAAAACCGAAGTTAAAGATGATTTAAAGAAAATGAAGTGTAAAAAAGCTATTCGACCTAATGATATTCCAATAGACATATAGAAATGCTTAGGAGATGAAGAAATTTCTTGACTTACTAAACTTTTTAATATTATTTTGAAGACTAAAGAAATGTCAAATAAGTGGAGAATGAGTTTATTGATTTCTATTTTTAAGAACGTAAGTGATGCACAAGTTGTGCCAGTTAGGTCTATTATGGAATATGTATATTTATTGAGAGATTTGATGGAGAAGTATAGAGAGGATAAGGAAGATCTACATATGATTTTTATTGATTTAGAGAAAGCATATGATAAAGTTCCAAGAGAAGTGCTATGAAGAGTTCTACATAAGAAAGGGGTTAATACTACTTATATTCTAGGCATTAAGGATATGTGTGCAGGAGCTGTTACTTGTGTTCAAACACAAGATAGTTTGACCAAGTATTTTGCTATTTTAGTTGGATTACATCAAGGATCAGCCTTAAGCCCATAACTTTTTGCTTTAGTCATGGATGTTCTCACTAGACATTTGCAAGAGATTATACCCTAGTGTATGCTTTTTGTTGATGATATTCTTTTTGTTGATAAGACTATGGAGGGAGTTGAAGGTAAACTTGAATTATGGAGGTCAACCTTAGAGTCCAAAGGTTTTCATTTGAGCAGGTCTAAAACTGAATATATTGAGTGTAATTTTAGTAATAATAAATCTAGTGGGGGATTGTGACTTTGAGCAATCAAGTCATTAATAAAAGTACACGTTTTAGATTTTCTCGTGTCTATTGTTCAAAGTGATGGTGAAATAGATGGAGATATTATTAGTAGAATTCAAGTTGGATGGTTGAAGTGGAGGAATGCATCAGGCTTGTTGCAGTGCTTTATGGTGCAAAATGTTAGTCATTAAAAGATAAGCATAATATTAAGTTAAGTGTTGCAGAGATGCGGATGTTTAGGTGGATGAGTGGCTTTACTCTTAGAGACATGATAAAAAATGAGCATGTACGTGAAAAGGTTGGAGTAGCTGCAGTGCAAGATAAGATTAGCGAGAGTTGCCTTAGATGGTTTGGTCACATGAAACAACGGCCTTCCGATGACCCGGTTAGGAAAGTAGATGTATTAGATTTGACTTATGTTAAGAAAGGTAGAGGTAGACCTAAAAGATTTGGTTAGAAAATATTAAAAATGACATATTTTTATTATATTTAGATGAGAATTTGACTCTTAACATGACACAATGGAGAAAAAAGATTCATGTAGCCGATCCTACTTAGTGGGATAAAGGCTTGTTGTTGTAGCTGTATTTTGAACTCAATGTTCTAATCTCAGAAGCTTGCAGCTGCTTTTAGTTTGTCTCCGTATAATCCAAATAATCTTCTGTTGTTTCTGTATAACACATGAAAAATGTACCTTTTGTGGCTGACAATATTGTTTTTCCAGTCACCTAATTGGCGAGCTTTCCTTGACCTTGCCTTTTGGCAGCTGGAGGAGTCATTGCAACTATATTGGTGGCTGTTTGCTTGTTTTGGGTGGGATTAGTGGATCAGGTTGGCTTCAAAAATGAGGGTTCCTCCCTTAATCTTTCTGGCATTCCAATAGCTATTGGCCTCTATGGCTATGCATATTCCGGCCATGCGGTTTTTCCTAACATATACTCCTCTCTGAAGAAGCCCAATGACTTTCCAGCAGTTCTTTTGACAAGGCAAGTGAAATATAATACTTCTAATAAAGCTTGTTATCATCAAAATTCACATCATCAACAAGATTCTTGGATACAAGTGCTTTCAAATCTTTATATAATGAATCCTGTATACTTTCTTTGGAGCAAACTGTTTTTTTTTTAATCATCTCTGCAATTTCAGATTATTTTTTTGCATTTTTAGTAGAAGTTATTTAACTAAAACTGGAACAAATGACTTGCAGCTTTGTCATTTGCACACTGTTGTTCACTGGGGTTGCAGTGATCGGATTTTTCTTGTTTGGAGAATCAACTCAATCTCAGTTTACTCTTAATATGCCACAAGGGTTGGTGGCTTCTAAGGTTGCTGTTTGGA
Organism: Dendrobium huoshanense; assembly: GCA_016618105.1. Lineage (NCBI taxonomy): Eukaryota > Viridiplantae > Streptophyta > Magnoliopsida > Asparagales > Orchidaceae > Dendrobium > Dendrobium huoshanense. Next base: position 42,447,728 of record CM028343.1, on the reverse strand, counting down.
CGACGGTAATAATATATTACCATTACTTTTTCTTCAACGGCATATTTTCTTTTTATTTTGTCGGGTAAAATTTGCACATTATATATTGAAGAAAATCCTCATGTTCCGGATTCCTGAATCACAATTATGACTGAGGTTTATAAAGTTTTGATAAATATCACTTTGCTAAAGCATTATTTTTATTGTAACACATTCCTTTTTTAATGGGTTCCTGTATAGAATCAACAGCATTTATGGTGTGGGTTCGGTTTATAAAAAAAGTCCCGGTCCTAAATAATTCTGTACTTGGTTTAATCATGACCTATGCTTGACATGCATGCATTGGGACTAAAATATGATAATAGGTTGCTTTTAGTTTGGGTGAATGAATGAAATTGATGCGGAATTGTTGCTGGCTGGTTCCTTGAGTGATGGCTTTTGGATTTAGGCTTCGTTTGGGACAACTTTTGGTCAATACTTTCTTGATATTTTCAAAAAAAAAAAAATACTAAAAAATTATTTTAGAAAGTAGTAAGAGAACTATTCCAAACAAAGTCTTACTACCTTTGTGCTTTTTTTGAGGCAGTGGAACTTTGGCTTTATCTGCTTGATTGCAGATGTGGTTTCTTTAATTTTCCAGTTGGAGAATAGCTGGGTATAGGTTTTATTACTTTGCTGTGGCTGCGGAGTTCCATTGTTGTTTGTTTAAGTTGCTGGATTACTTTCAGAATGTGGATTGTTGCTCAAGTTGCGAGTGTGGGATTGTGGATCTTCAGGGATCCCATGGGGATCCCATGACTTTGAAATTGGGAAGTTATGTGAAAGATTTGTCTTAAGGCTTCTATGAGTTGTTTGGCTGTGGATGGTTATTTTGGATTATGGTTGGAATTGATTAATTTAAATTTGAATTGAACTAATCATATGCAAATCATATTTACTTGTTTAGGAACAAAGAGTCTATAAATAATTTTTTTGAGCCATGTAAAGAAAAATAATTTTAATTTGAATGAAGAATTTTATGAGTGTAAGAAGAATTTTATGAGTGTGAGTTGGATGTGTGATTTTTTCAAATGTAATATAGGTTACAAGATAATGTTTGGAGTAGTCATTTCCTTGTGTTGACATGAGGCATGGTTTTATTATTTTGTTGTTATTATTATTTTTTTTAATTCTTTGTTCTCATGTTATCCATGTAGTTTGATATTAGCTTGTTGGTACTCTTAATTTTATTCAAAATTTGACGCACTACAATTAAAATATATGAAAATTTATGTCAAAATTATTTACTGATTTTATGTATTTCTAGTTCCACATTGTGGGACAAAGGCTTGATGTTGTTGTTGCTAGTTCCACATTAATCCTTTTTTGTATTATTTCGATGATTATGTTATCTATTGTGTTTCTATTTTAGTTTTTATTTCAGTGATGTATGCTCTCATTTAAAAGAAAATAAATGGTTGAATTATTTGGTAGCTTGTAATCTGTGAAATCTTCAATTATCTTTTACTTGTAATCATACTTTGCATTGTTTGTTGAATTTAAGTGTCATAACCCGAGTCTTACTTAAGAAAACATTCGATTTTTATCATTGGTTTGGATATTATTGATGTTTCTTCTTAAAATTTGTCAAAGTAGAATCTTGATCTTATTCCTCTCTTGCATATCATCGTTTTTTGTATAACGAATTCCTTCTTTCCAATTTCAAGCCCGTTATCAAATTGATCTTATCATCTTATGTCATATGAATCCTGATGATATGCATGTTTATTACTAGGATCAAGGCATCATAACAGATTTGTAATTAACAAAGAATTTCATTCCTAAATTAAAGCCATATCTCTAAATTTCATTGTTTAATTCCATATTTGGTTACTAATTTATGTTAAAAAGTTCACCAGTCCTAAAATCTCTCTGCAACTTATATATTTTTCATATACTGAAAAACTGATATTTGTTCTCTGTCTCTGTTTTTCTTGCAGGTTGTAAACCCCCTAACAAAATATCCTATACTCAGTTAAATTTATGTTTTTTCATCTCTTGAAGGATGCACCCCTAACAGAAATCTATAGGTTTTGAGTAGTGGAATACTTTATATCTGCTTTCTCATCATATAATAAAGCTATCCCTTAACTACAGCTTACATATGCTTTGTGTTTGACTCCAATGGCACTGAGTTTGGAGGAGCTGATACCGCGAGATAATCTGAAATCTCATTTCTATTCCATCATTATCAGAACAGCTCTGACACTATCAACCTTATTTGTGGCTCTTGCCATTCCTTTCTTTGGTATGTGAATTATTACTCTACCCCGCACCCCTCCTGACTGACTTACAATGCAATTTCTTCATTTTTTATTCACTTAAAACTATTCGTTGTTATTAACTGGATTTTCCATTAATAATGAGCATGTTAAGAATTCTAGTCAGTAATTTTGATCTAGTAGTATGGCCTCAAACTCCTGATTTTTCCAATGTGAAATATTTGTTCAGTACTAAGTACTAACAATTAAAAATTGTGTACTTGTTCCTCTTTCTTATTAAACTTCAGGTTTGGTAATGGCACTGATTGGATCTTTACTCACTATGCTAGTCGTAAGTCTCTTTATCTTTGTGCTTTGGAAGCTTTAGCACCTAAACATTGTTTAATAAAAATCTTTATGTTGTGGCAGTCATTTGTTTTTCCATGCATCTGCTTTTTAAGCATCATCAGAGGTAAAGCAACACCAACTCAGGTATTCTCGAAGCATTACCCTTGAATTTTTTGCCATTATATGATAGTTGTGGAATATTTTGTTCAGTATTTTTTTAAACTTAACCTTCTAGCAGGAGCGGTTGAGAAAAAGGCTTGATTTAGATTTTTAATCTTTTTTTTATTTGTAAATGTTTGGAACTCAAGTTATCTTAAACTTGAAAATGTATACATCGAACATGTACGACTTTTGTGATGAATGTTTATTAATCAGTAAACCTCTTAGAAATGAATAATTCACAAGAAAATCACTCAAATAAGTGTATGGAGCTCTATAATTATCAGCCTGAAATAGGCATGAAAACTAAGTGTATGGAACGTCCACTCATCCCTAAACCCTAAACTAAGTATATGGAGCTCTATAATTATCAGCCTGAAATAGGTATGAAAACTTAATTTAATAGCTCTCTTGATTTTCCTTTTGGAACGTCCACTCATCCTTAAAACATCTTGAGTATAAATATCGAAGGTTATGCAGCACAAGATAAAGACCAAGGATAAAGTATCAAATTAAGACACTGCATTAAGATTTGGGTCATTCATCATTAAAACTCTCCATGCGATCTCATGAACAAATTCATAATCTCTCTAAAATTATTTGAGAATAATTAAAAGACATAAATTAAGATCTTTTGATGGGTAAGTGGGCCATACTAGTTAAAAAAGCAAAAATCCTCAAAAGCTACTGTGTGCTTCAAAAATTCGAGCTTTAGGGCCCGGCCTCTCCGCGCTATATTCGGTGAGTGTTTTAATGACTTATGTTCCAGGGTAAATTTTCGGAAGGTAGATTAGATAGAGATAAGACACTACCCAGAGATTTTTCCCTCTTAGCAAGGACTTTAAGATCTGAGTTCTGGTTTCCTATAGGCTCAAGCCCCTATAGTTAATTATCCCTCCCAATAATAGGAGAGAATTTTCCATTAAGATTTGTCGTTGAACAGATACGTATTATCTAGTGTATAGTACAACAATTTTAGATTTAAAATTTAATATTTAAATTTAAAAATTCATCATCTTGCACTTAAAGAAGACGCTGGGGGAATGATGATGAACCCAATAAAGATCGCATGGTTTCGTCATCCCGGGTCATCATGGTACCTAGTTTACTTAATCAGAGAAGGTAGTCGACCCAACCTGATCGAAGAATCCTTGTCGGCAGACATGAGTTGCTTCGTACAATGGTACTTTATAGATTTGGGGTGAATATTTATCTAAGGAAGAATTCAAGTCAACCTTAGCTAAAAAGGGCTTTGTGCCCTATCGATTATATCCTATAATTTATTACTCAATAATAAATAGTCATTGTGAAACTACAGGCTTTTAGCCATGATCATAATACAGTGGAGCCATTCAACGAAGCCACTAGGTGAAAGGGGCACAGGCATAATTGTTAACAACTTGGAGCCATTCTAACTAAGTCACAGGTTCTTTATGGGGCCATCTAGCCAAACCACTGATTAGAGGATCAGTCATAACAATACCACGTTGAGCCGTCTAGCCAAGCTCCCAACTATAGTGGAGCCGTACTGACCAAGCCACTGGTTAGAGGACAAATGTCATGTCCTTACTGGCAGAATGAAATTTGAGAATGAATCTTAGTGATATTCTCGATTGGACATTGCTCTTTGTGGGCTAGAGTTATCCTTGGGTTCTTCGCCCTCGTCAAATGGTTGCGGAGGGTGGATGAATTTTTTTTAAGTAATTAAATGATTAAATTTTAATTTTAAATATAAAATTCTAAATAAATGTAAAGCTTTAGAGTTTTTGGTAGGATTCAAAAAATTAATCAATCCGGTTGATATTAGATTTCAACACCATTATCATCGAGGTGATATTATAGTCATTTAAAAATGTTTGTATTTATAGAAAATTGGAGGCATTTGAAAAGGTAGTCTTTTCTAATTGAGATTACTTTTGACACGGTCATCATCGGGGTGACGTTATAGTCATTTGAAAATGTTTGTATTTATGGGAATTTGAAGTCATTTAAAGGGTAGACTCTCCTTCGATTGAGCTTTCAACATGACCATCATTAGAGATTAAAGTATTTAGTTATTTTAGAACCTTATCAACTCTATTCTCTTGCTATCAAAGGAGCAGGTTCAATTATAGATATTGTGAGTTATCATACAAACTTTGAAAACTGAGAGTTATATTTGATGATAAATTTCATCTAAAGAGCCTTTGAAGGCCTAATGTGAACTTTAAAATTTAAAATCTCGATAGATTTGTGATTATGGGTTTGTTTGTAATCCAAGTCATGTTGACTCCAATCCTTTGAAGGAGGAGAATAAAACTTGAAATTTTGACCAGCTCAGCATTCTCAAACCTTAAGATTAGGAGTTCAATGTAGCGGTTAGAGCACATGCGAGTATTAAATTCATGTGCTTGCTTCTCGAAGTAGTTACTCGTTTCTCGAGGTGGTAGCATATTTCTTGGGGTTGTTGCCCGCTTCCTAAGATTGCTACACACATTTAGATTTAGGGAACTTTATTTTGATGCATGAAGGGATACTTTAAAATACTTAAATATAATTAATTACGTAAGTAATTATCATTGGAAAGTGCACAATATTTGAAATTAAAGAAAAATGCCTTATATTTTCTTTTACGAATGTTGCGGATCCGGTTGCGTGAAAGCGAGTTAGGTTTTAACTATTGCATATAGGAGAGATATTGCTTAGTTCATTTTGCTTCAATTTATCATTTAGCACAGTTCATAGAGAGGATATTTGTTCAATCAGCACTAGGAGATCGTGTTCATTGCTTGGATGTTGCCCATCAATAATTGGATTTCATGCTCTTTTTTCAGTTATTGTTCATATTTCATACTGAAGTTTCATTAGCGAGTGATATATTTGGTCACTGACTCATCTCTTTTCTTCTTCTCCAATGCAAGGTAAGTAATGGTTGTCTTCTCTATAGTACTAGAGAGTCTCTTTATGAATGTAGTATCAAGCTCAACGAAGGTCTTTATCATATCATTTGGTAGCGTACCAATTAAAAGGGGTTGATTTTAAACTACTAACTAATTTATGATATAGTATGTTAGACTGTTCCATACAGGACTGGCTTATGGACAACAGAGGTGGGACTTCTTCGCCTTCTGCATATGCTTATCAAACCACCCAGTTTAAAAGAGTATATTAGGAAGTTTTTAGGAGGAAAATTTGAATGTAGGGACTGTTTAGATATTTCCTTTGGATTGTATGCATTAAATAGTTTGTTTCCTAGGTAAAGGCATCTTGAAATTGGCTGAAATTTGAGATATCTCTTAGGTGTTGAGCTTTAGCGACATCTAGAGATTTGGGAGAGCCGGGTCTTCCTCTCCAAATGAAGATCCACTTGTATCTTATATTCTTTCATAAAACTTTCAATAAAAAAGTGTTCTTGTGTGTTTTATTCCTAGTTTTCTTGTTGATTTTTCTGAAATTGCTGAAATCATATTTCAGCCAAGGTTTTTTCTAAATTTTTACAAGCACTTCCTATCAAATTGGTATCAAAGTGGTTTCCAGACTATTTTTGGCCTATTTTTAGATAATTCTTGCATTAGTTTTTTTTTCTATTTCAGACCGTGAAATTTGCTATTTTTGTGGTGAAAATCCGGATTTTCGAGCCTGATAAAGATCCGGGGACTTATGATAGGAAAAAAGGTAGAAGTATTAGAAGGGGAGATCAGATAAATGAAATATAAAATTTTAGATCTCCAAACTCAAGTTTTAGATTTAAAAAAGGAATATTTCAGTCATACATGATAAGATCGATTCGAATTTATTCCATCCTTGGGATGTTAAATTAAGTGCTCGAGGGACAAACCAAAATATTGCCGGCAAAGATGTGGGAAGGCGCCGACAGCCAGGGAAGTGTGAAAAATTCTGAGCCAGGAAAACAAAGGAAGATCAAGAGGTGGAGATTTTGGAGGGAGCAGAAAGAGGCGGGAGGAAGTAGGGAAAGAACAAAGAGGTGCTGATTTGGAGAAAAGAGGGGTGGATTTTGAAAGGGAAAGGGGTAATAATGACCAAAGGGGAGCTGAATTTGAAAGGGGAGGGATTTGTTATGATCCAAGGAGTGCTGAATTTGAAAGGAGAATGTGGGAATTTGATGAAAGGTTGGGGTATGAATGTAGAATGGATGTTTGGGACACTTGCGGGGAACCACCATCTTGGAGAATGAAAAATTATGAAGGGAACAAAGGGAATGGAAGCGATCTAAGGGTGAGGAAGTTGAAGATGTCTATTTTTGAGGGAGAGGATGCCCATGGATGGATCTATAAGGTAGAAAAGTACTTTACTGTCAATAGGTTGACAGAGGGAGAGATACTGACGACAGTTGAGATGTGCTTGGAAGGGAAGGCTTTAGCATGGTACCAATTAGGGGTGTCAATTTCGGGTCACGAGTCAGGTTCGGGTCGAACCCCGGAATTGACCCGGCACTATTCGGGTCAACCCGAACCCAACCCGTTTTTGTATATGGGTCGATTTTGCGGACCCGAACCTGACCCGCTTTGGAATGGACAGCGGCACGCCGGGTCACGCTTCGGCGTTTGGCAGCAGCAGCGGACTCGACCGCGGGACGAGCGGACTCGACCGTGAGATGCTGGATCGCACCATAGTGGGCAGTGACTGGATCGCGCCATCGCGGGCACTGGCACTGCCGAACTGGGCAGTTGGATCGCAGGCAGTGGCTGGATCGCGCTATCGCGGGCAGCCGAGCACTGTCGCACTGGGCAGACGCGTCACATACTTACGCGTGGCACTCGGCAGCGAGTCGATGCTTGCGGGCAGAATGACGCGGGTAGAGTGGGTAGACCGGGTAGCCGAGTCATTCCGGGTCAACTCGAACCCGACCCGCTTCGGGTTCAGGTCAACTCAAACTCGAAATTTTCGTGTCGGTCCAATACTAACACCCTTAGTACCAATGGAGAGATATAAGACGGTCAATATGGACTTGTAGAGAGTTTAAGGACTGCTTGTTGGAATGTTTCCATGCCAGTAAGGGAGGGAACTTTTGTGTGCAGTTCTTTGCTTTGATATAAAAGGGAATAGTGGTGCAGTACCGTGAGCAATTTGAGTACCTCGCCAGTCGATTGGTTCAACTTCCAAAGACTATACTTGAGGGGAACATTATGAAGGGACTAAAATCAGAGATCCACACAGCGGCTAGAGCGATGAAGCCTCATGACTTGGGAGAGGCTATGAAGCTAGCTCAGTTGGTGGAGGATCACAGGCACCTGGAGAGAGGAACGGGAGGCAACAACTCAAGAGGCTCGTACAGGATGACCACCTCATTGGCATCGAAGGAGCCAACACCGAATACTCTTTAGGGGACTTTGAAAAAATAGAATACAGGAGGAAGACCTGGGGACAACTTCAAGAAATTCACAAAGACGGAATTACAGAAGAAGAGAGCGAAGGGACTCTGTTTCAGATGTGATGGGAGGTATATGCCAGAGCACAGGTATAAGAACCAAACTCGTTAGGTTCATACCTTTTGTGATGAAGAGGAAATGAAGGAGCGTGTCGTCTTTCCACCTTGTGGACAAGGTGGGTCTTTGGGAGGAGAGTATTGTTAGACCGGTCCACTGGATCAGTCCAACCGGTTCATACTGGATTGGCTTACGGACAACAGAGGCGGAACTTCTCCTCCTTCTGCATATGCCGATCAAACCGCCCAATTCAAAAGAGCATATTAGGAAAAGTTTTGGATAGAAATTTGAATGTAGGGACTGTTTAGAGATTTCCTTTTGGATTGTATGCATTAAATAGTTTGTTTTCCTAGGGTTAGGACATCTTGAATTTGCCTGAAATTTGAGATCTCTCTTAGGTTTTGGGCTCTAATAATGCCTAGAGATTTGGGAGTTCCGAATCTTCCTCTTCAATTGAAGTCCACTTGTATCTTGTATTTTCTTTCATAAAACTTTCAATAAAAAAGTGTTCTTGTGTGTTCTACTTCTCTAGCACAATTATCGTCTTGCAATATTTTATGAAGTAGGGATATTTTGTGAACTAGGAAAACGAACAGGACAATCAATTTCATTTCCCCCTTCCTGCGTAATTCGTACTCCAAACACCTGGGGTATAAGGTTAATTAGATAATTAAAAAGTTTAATTTTAACTTTTTTATGCATACGCTAGCTATATCAGTCAAGGAAGGAAACATCCTAAAAAATTGTTTAATTTTAGAACCACCCACTTGCCTTATTTGGCCAATCCAAATTTTTTATATTTTTAAAAGTTTTAAATTAAAATTAATTTCCTTATTTTCTTTCCTTTTTATGTTAAAATTTCATGTAATAATATTTTATTGGCTCCTATGACTTTAAAATTATATAGGCTTAGAAAAAACCTATAAATAAAACCTTATTTTATACTTTTAATTCATTGAATAAAAATCTGCTATACGGTGAAGCTTATTGGCTGATCCCTTTGGGCTTTGGTGAGTCCCTAGTATCTTTTCTTCTCCTTGTTCTACTTCTCTGTATAGAACCTCCATACAATTCTCGTCTCCTGCATAGAACCTCCATCATAGTCTCTCTCAAACCTCAAATAAATCCAACATCTTTAAAACTCTCTCAAATATTTCTCCTCATCCTTCATAACCTTCCAGGGCCTAAACTTACCAATAATAAAAAAACACCCAAGCCAAAATCCAATATAGAGAGAGAATTTTCTACATTTAGCAGCTAGATTAAAAATATTACAACTCTTTAACTTCAAATAAAAAAATTCATAAAAACATCAACATTTTTTTTCTTAATACCCCAAGCATTTAATCTAGAGCTTCTCATCATTTTTTCTAAAGAAAGAAGATGCTCTTTAATAACGTAAAAAGTTTTAGCATCAAATTTGTCCAAAAATTTTGAATACTCGTTTCAAAACCACTCAAATAGTCATTCCACCGCTACTCTAAAGACACGAATCAAGTTATTGTCTTCATCATAAAGATCCTATAGACCCTACATCTTAATATCCTTTTCTAAATTCACATATTTAACTATTTAGCTTAATATCTTCTTTGAATTTCATAGTTTATAAGACTCTGACCAGCAAGAATACACAAATTTAAACAATTTTAACAAACAAAGAGTCTTCTAAAGTGGTTGAAAAATGTAGTTGAAAACTTCGAGGTAAGAGGAAAGTGTGAAAGATGAGGATGGAGAGCTATGGAGAGGTAGAGGGAGAGGGCAAGAAGATAGTGATGTTGTAAGGATAAGATATACTTCAATTTTCTGTCATTAGACATTCTGCAATATAGGTTGGAGTAGCTCCAGTGGAAGATAAGATTAGAGAGAGTCACCTTAGATGGGTTGGACACATTAAACGGAGGCCTTCCGATGACCCGGTTAGGAAAGTTGAGGTATTAGATTTGACTTTTGTTAAGAAAAGTAGAAGTAGACCTAAAAAGACTTGATTAGAAAATATTAGAAATGATCTTTCTTTATTAGATTTAAATGAGAATTTGACTTTTAACCGGACACTGACTAAAAAGGATTCATGTTGCCGACCCCACTTAGTAGGACAAAGGCTTGATGTTGTTGTTGTTGTTGTAGACATTCTGCAATATGCAATATATAAGATAGAATAATAGATTATTGATGTCTGTATTCAATTTTACTTTGTATATCACGTAATAATTCTTCACATGTAGGTAGTGATGTGCATCCTCATTGTTTTGGTTGGAATCACTTCGTCAGCATTGGGCACTTTCTCCGCAGTCTCCAAAATTATAAATAATCTGCTTTGATCTCCTCCCTTTTGCTACATTGTTCTACACGGATTTAATAATCACTTCTTGTATTTTCTTCCTTTCTTACTCGACTTAACTTGTTTCATTTTCCTTGTTTGAGTATAATTTTTCCTAACTGCAGCATTGAAATAGTTAGCACTTTTGGCAAGAGCATAAAATTGTATGCATGTTTATTGTTGTTTTTTAAGATCTATCTGATCTGAGATTTTTGGGATCCTTACTTTCATATTCTTATTTATCTTATCTATGTGGTGATTGTCATGTTTACTAACTTTTTTTTAGTTGAATTCGTTCATTTGGGGATATATATTTGGTTGCAAATATAGGCTTTATTCGGGACAGCTTTCTTACTATTTTTTAAAATAGCTTTTTTTTTTTACAAAAAATTTTAATTTAAAGATTTTTGTAAGGAATTTTTGTACTAGAAAATTATTTTAGAAAGCAACAAAAAAATTGTTCCAAAGAAAACCATAATTACAAATCTTTTTTTGTTTCTATTTGTATCGATGTATTCGAGGTCTGAAGGATATTTTAGTGTACAATCATGATTTTATTTTTTATTCTTTCTATATGTAACTGTTCACAACCTTAACAATCGAGATATTATTTGCGTTGGCTTAATAGTTTCATTATTTTTGTCCCTTTGCTGTAACTTCACATGAGATCATCCATTCTAGGAGTGCTTCTGAATAAGTATGCTTAACTTTGGAGTATCTATTGGAATTCCAATTGTTATACGAAAAAGAACTTCAATGTTTAGGATTTTAGCTTTATTTTCTTAAGGGATTTCATAATATCTCTAATTTAGATTAATTAATGTCTTGTTAATTTCCTTGGTCTAAAATGATCCACGAGATAAAAAAAAAAAATTTAAAGGTAGAGTTCTTATCTTCTAGCTGGTATATTTCGTTGATACCATTTTTGATAGTCCAAATCCCTAACCATTGAGATATTGTTTACATTGGCTTGATAGCCTCACGATCCTAGGAGCTCATGTACAAGTGCGATTAACCTTAAAGTTTCTATTAAAATTCTGATTGTTACACTAAAAGATGCTTCGATGTTTAAGAGTTTAACTTTATTTTTGCAAGAGATTTCGCACCATGAGACTAATTTTATAGTGTGATGTTTATGGCAACATGCATTATTTATTGAACGTGGTATGTGGATGTTGAAAGCCATGTTTCATTTTAAGTTGTTAAAATATTATGGGGGATTTATATTTGTAGCACTCAAAATTATCTAATATACATATTTTATACCTAAATTTTATTATTTATGACATCTAGCATTTTTATTAATGGCATTAGCTGGTATCATTGGATAAAATCTTTTTGGAAGGAATTTCTTTTTGTTTTACTCATTAATAGATACATAGAGACCCTATGCATTAATTTTAAAATACAACAAATAACTCATTAATATTTTTATTTATCTCTAAAAAAGTTATATAGTAAAATAATTTATCAGAAGTACAGTCATGATACAAAATTATCATTTAATCATTTGAGATACATCATGATTGCCATTAGGGATGTTAATTCAGGTCAACGGGTTGGGTTCGGGTCGAACCTGGAACTGATTCGGCACTGTTCGGATCAACCCGAATCCAGAAACCAGACCCGATTCGGGTCCGGTCAACCCGGCCTGACACAAATGACACGAAATTGATCTAAAATTGCTAGTTTTCAGGTCAAAATAGTGTCAATCTCGGGTTTTTGAGTCAAATAGGAGTTTTTGTATCAATTTCGGGTCATTTTCAGGTTGCTGGGTCAACCCAAACCCGACCCGATTTTTAAAATGGGTTGATTTGTTGAACCCGAACCCGACCCTTTTTCGGGTTCGGGTTGACCCTAATCTGGATTTTTCGGGTCAGGTTCGGGTCGTGTCAAAAATTGACACCCCTAATTTTTTTATTTTTTTTATTTTTTGATAAAAAAAATTAGTAAGTACGAGTAAACCACAACCCTATAGGTAACATGTAACCTGCCCATTCTTAATAATAAACAAAATAGTAAATAAATATATTATTTTGTCATGATAGAAATAGTCTCTCACATAAAAGTTTGGCTATTTTCAACTCAATACCAATATAATAATTCAATCAGATAATAGAAATAATAAGCATTCACATGTAATAAAAATAATCACGTCAGATCAGTCTCCCTCTCAGGAATTTTTATTGCCTCAGGTTACCTGACGTAGAGATACATCAGGTAGCCTATAATATATCGCCACGTGTTCTTACTCTTTACTGCGCGGCCCGACGACCCAACCCGGAACGAATCCGGAATTACTATGTTCGCGTATTGCTCGGTATTTGCTCGGTATTGCTAGGTACTACTCATTATTTGCTCGGTATTGCTCGGTATTTGCTCGGTACTTGCTCGGTAATGCTCGGTATTTGCTCGCTACTTGCTCGTTAATGCTCGGTATTTGCTCGCTAATGCTCGGTACTTGCTTCCGATCAAACTTTGTATCTTTCGATCCGGTGGAAAGGGGAAGTCGTCCATGGAGAAAAGTTGAACGGCCACGAGTGGAGCCGAAGAAGACGCGAAATGGAGAAGGTTATGTCCACAGCGAGCGGGATCCTGTTTTTGCCTCCGATCAAACTTCGTATCTTCCGATCTGGTGGAAAGGGAAAGTCGTCGATGGAGAAAAGTCGAACGGCCGAGCAATACCGAGCGGGATCCCGTTTTTGCTTCCGATCCCGAGCAAATATCTCGTCGATGGAGAAAAGTCGAACGGCCGAGCAATACCGAGCAGGATCCTGTTTTTGCTTCCGATCCCGAGCAAATATCGAGCATCACCGAACAAGTACCGAGCAAATACCGAGCAATATCGAGTAGTACCTAGCAAGTACCGAGCAAATATACCTAGCTAGCAATACGGAACAAATACCGAGTAGTACCTAGCAATACCGAGCAAATACCGCGCATATTCGTTTCGGGTTGGGTCGTCGGGCCGCGCGGTAAAGAGTAAGAGCACGTGGCGATATATTATAGGCTACCTGATGTATCTCTACGTCAGGTAACCTGATGCAATAAAAATTCCCCTCTCAGGCCCTTATACATTTGGTTGATCAATAGTTTGTGATGGCATGACGAGGGTGGGATGACAACCATTAGCGATGAATTTTTTTTATCTACGAATGGAAGATGCCACCTTCAAGCTCTTAATTCCTTTAACGTAATGGATTAACAAATAAAAAATCTTTTTGGTATTAATATTTAACACGACCTAAAAATATGATTCGAATTCGAATCAGGTCGGATTCGAGTTAGGAATTTCGACTCGTTTGTAAAATCAGGTCGGATTTGGGGTTGACTAGGAAGCCTGAAATCAACCCCGAATTTTGACATGTTTTTAATTAGTTTATTAAGGTTTTAAAAGATTGTTATGATATAAAGAAATACTATTTTCAAAAAATAATAAATCATATTGTCCAAATTGAATTAAGCTTGATTTATTTTAAATTAACTAAAGTAAATCTTACCTTAATTTAATTTAGGTTTAATTCAATATAATTAAATAAAAAAAAATTTAGTAAAGCATACCTGAAGCGGGTCAGATTTGGGTCCGAAAACATATCCATTTGCAAATATGGGTCAGGTTTGGATCGGGTCAAACAGTGTTGGATCAATTCCGAGTTGGACCCATATCTCATAAAACTCAATTAGGTGTGCAACCGAGTCAAGCCAACTCATGAGCCGGCTCGAACTCGACTCGGTAACAGGCTAGACGAGTCGAGCTTATCGAGCTCAAACACGAGTTCGCGCTCGATAGCTAATCGAGCTCGAGTTCGAACATGCCTCAGACTCGACTTGTCGGCTCGACAGCAGCTCTCATGGAAATCCAAATTTGGCAGGCGGGAAATTCAAATATCACAAAACGGGATATCCAAATCACAGAGCGCGCTCGGATCTAGATGGTGGACGAGCTTGATGCGACAACGACGGATGCGACTAGAGCTTGGAACGATTATGGCTTTGCTCGGGACAATGATGGTCCATGGACGAGCTCGAGATGATGGATCTCAACGGCAAAGTTCATCCAGAGCTCGTCAAATCTCGGGACGACGACCTCGGGTGACGGATCTCAATGGCGGAGCTCAGGAAGACGATGGACAAGCTCGTGATGACGGTTCTCAACGGCGGATGTAACTATGAGTTTGAAACGACGAATCTTTGCTCGACGACGGATCTCTGCTCAATGACGGACGAGCTTTGGGTGACAACGAACCTCGGGATGACTGATGCGACGACAAGGGATGGAACTCGGGATGATGGATAGGACGAAGGACTCGACAGTGAAGCTCGACGAGCTGATTGACTTGAAGACGAGTCGAGCTTGAGCTCGGATTTTGACGAGTCGAGCTTGAGCTCGAATTTTGAACTCGACTCGAGCTTGGTGTTTGATAGTCGAGCTCGACTCGAACACCCCCTGGCTTGAGCTCGACTCGACCCGTTTGCACCCCTAAACTCAATAGTCTTAATTAATTTTTTTAATAAGAGGGAAAATGACATTTGAATTAAATTTTAGTTTTGAATTCAAATTTGATTGTCCTCAGTTTCCTGTTTTCCCTTTTTGTCCCCGTCTTCTTGTTTGCTAGCCGCGCAGGCCCCTATCAATGGGCGCCTCATGGAGCTTCACTCCCCTTCGTGCCGCTATCATGGATGACGGAACCCGATCCGTCATCAAAGCCATCGACGACTGCCTTTCCCATTTGGCTTTCCACAAAGAGCAATTACATCACAGCCCATCGACGATCTTCTTCAAAAAAAATTAGTTTATAGCTCACCAAATTGGACGCCGAACTCGATCAGGTACCGCGTGGCTAATCTTCATCTTTTTCCGGTAGTTCTTCCTCGACACCTTTCTCTATTCCCGGGTTCTTAGCATCAAACCCTTTTCGCACCATTAAATTAGAAACGCCCAATTCTAAGAAGAAAATTCAGAAATATGGATTAGAAAAGTTGAACAATTCTATGAGTTTCATAAATTATGTTATTCCGATAAGCTATCCCTAGCTTCCTTCCACATGTCTAGGTCAACGAAAGAATGGTTTCTTTGGAATGAAAACAACCACCGCATCTTCACTGGGCCTGATTTCTTGAAATTGCTTCACTGTCGTTTTCTTCTATCTCATTATAAGGACTTCAGAGGTATATTAACAAAATTAACACAGTTCGATCCAAGAATATCAACAACAATTTGAACAGCTTGCTTGTCTTATTCCTACAGTAGACGAATTTTTTTTTTTTGAATAAAGTTGTCGGGGCATAAATATGGAACTCCCCTTTGAGTTTGCGAATAAAAAATTTCCCCTAATCACAATCTAGGTTGTAGAGGCATCATACATTATTGGCACATCATTTGATGGAAAATGTTCTATATCATTAGCCTAAAATCTTCCAAAATTGCTTTAAGCTGTCTATAAGGACTCCATTATAGCATAAACAAGTAAAAATGGTTGTCCACATATGTGCATGATCTATTTAATGCATACAAATCAAATATACAAAACTTTAATATTACATAAATACCACCCATAGTTCATTTTCATACAAAATATGAGTGGTAGAAATGAAATATATGAGTGGTATGAAAGAAATATAAGTGGTATATTTGATATTAAAATAATATATGGTGGTATGGATGTAATATTAAAGTTTTAGGTGTTAGATATGTAAATTTCCCTTCAAATTTTCCTCCCAAAACCCTAAAAAATCCTTCCAAAACAACCCCCGAAAGCTCGCGGCATCTGTTCGGCGCGTACAGACAGGTGGAGAGTTCCGCCTGTTTTGCAAAAGCAGGCCCTGTCGACTGACTAGACCGGTCCAATGGACCAATCTAACACTTGACCTTTCCATGAACATCTTTGTTTGCTTTGAATCTCCTTGGTTAACTCAATTGTGATGAGCCGCACGACTGAATAGAAATTGTATGCATCGCAATGAGATGCATACATCAAATAGAGATCACAATCACAGAGAGATGTGCAATCATACAATGATCATGATCTCTGCACACGATCAAATAGAGATCATGATCGCATCGAAACGTGTGATCGAGTGGAGTTTGGCTATCGCGACGAGCACACAATCGAATGAAGATCATGATCATGATGATATGTGCATGATCTAAGGAAGATCATGATCATTGTAGGACAATGCCATCATTGAATCCATTGAAAGAAGTGAAGACAGAAAAAGAGAAAAGGAGATAAATACCAAAGGAAGAAGAACAGGAGAAAATACTGTACTGTAATCTCATTTCATTGTATATATTCACATTACTTGCTTATAGCAGAATACAGTAGTAGGTTTACTTATAGAGATAAGATGAGTAGAGTAAATGCTAGATGAACGACTGAGATGATTCAGGCGGTTAGCAGCAGGGTGACCAAATGGTGGCTGCAGCAGAGAATATTTAGAACCAGGCGGAGAGGTGGAACCGTGTGACAATAGAGAGTGGTAGCCGCTTGCTTATGGTAGAGCTTTTGTGAAGATGTCGGGGGGCTGGTCTTTGGTGTCAATGTGATGAACAACAATTTTCTGTAGGCGAATGTTTGATCTTTGATGAAGTGTTAATTGATCTCAATGTGTTTGGTACGGGCATGAAAGATAGGGTTGTTGGTGAGAGCCATAGCAGTGATATTATCGCAATGAAGTGGTGTAGGTAGTGATAGGTTGATTTGGAAATCTGAGAGTAGGTGACAGAGCCAGACAACGTCGGAGGCAGCGAACACAAGGGTGCAGTACTCTGCTTCAGTGGATGATTTTGCAACGATTAGTTGTTTCTTAACACAATGAGAGATGAGAGTGTTTCCTAGATAGGAACAGAAACCAGTTGTTGATTTTCGATCTGATAGATCAGAGGCCCAATCATCACTCCAAGTGGGGACGTCACCTTTTTGGTACTAAATTTACAATCCAAACTAACCAATGTGTCCAAGAACGATGAACCAAATAATAATAATTCATACTCCCGAGTAACATCATTTTCTCATCAAGTTATTTAGGTTTGATTATTTAATTGAATATAATCTGGGCAACTCCAATAAGTTGGTTGATGCCTTCTTCCTCATGAATGAGTTTCAACCTGCTCCTTAGACAACCTATTGCATTCACAAATTCATTTAGGCCATTCATGCGGACAATGCAATGAATGATACGCCAAACTTATTAACAGTAAATTTTAGGAATACAACTGAGAACTTATTTGAGAACAGAGTAAAAGATATGGGAAAACTCTGTAGGAAATAATCCATTAGCTTAAGCTTCTATGATATAAGTGTCAAAAGATACTAAATGATTCATTATGTTCCTCTTCACCTTTTATATATGCTTCAGAAGATACTACATCAATAAAGAAAAAAAAAATACATAAAATAATGATGCTAAATATGGACTACTCTAGACACATGTCATACCCTGACTTGCTTGATGGAAGATTACTTTCCTTAATACTATCTCTCTTTCTAAGGGCGAGTCTCGTAGTGTCGAGTGCTTGAAGGTGAGTAGTTGTAGGTGAGTGCCTAGCTGAAAGAGCTATAGCTTGCAAATGCATTGAAGTCATTGGTTGCCCATGTTGGAGCCCTTAACTATATAGGAGTAGAAAGCGAGTAAGCTTGGGTTGTGAGGATCATAAACGCCATGATCGGTCGACTCTGATGAGCGAACTGAAATCCCCTTGGATAGATGCCTTGATCTTGTGGCTAAGGGGACAACATTGGTTGGTGATACATTGCCATAAATAATGACGAGTAGCTTGTTTGGGCCCTTGACGAAGGGCGAATGATGAATTGAGCAGCCTACTAGAACCCTTTGACTATCCTCATAAGGAGCAACTATCCTCTAGGTGCTTTTTCGAGTTAAGTCTTGGCGACCTAGCGGTATCCACCGGTACCGAGTGCGGGTACCGCTAGGTACCCAATGCTTGTGCGGACGGTTCTCCCCATCCGCACTCCGCACCTAATAATCTCACCGTGTCATGACCCCCTAACTACCTATTTAATAACCAGAAAGACATATAAGAGTATATAATAATTATAGATTAATTTTATAAAGAAAAACTCAAGTTTAAGGCTTCGTTTGGGTTATGACCTGTTATAGTAACTCAAGCTAAGAACTTAAGGCTTCGTTTAAGGCTTAAGCTGGAGCATCGGATGGCTTGGATTATATATATATATATAATTTAAGGCTTCGTTTGGATTATAGTAACTCAAGCTAAGAACTTAAGCTGGAGCATCGGATGCTCTCTAACTTGAGAGTCTCTTGTAAATTTATTGAATATTATTTTGTTCTCTTATTAAATTTGAGCTAAGTTTGAGCTTGACCTGATACGCATCTCATTATGACCTGTTGGTTGAGAGCTTTGGCTACTAACAAAGAGGTCTAGGGTTTAAGTCTTGAGTATGTGATGTGTGTGTGAGTTTGACTTAATTGCATGTGTTTGTTCAATTATGTTTATAAATAACCATAAACAAGTCTTAGATGAACGAGTATCAAACTACTCATCGAATGTGCTTCTTCATTTTCAGCCATATCAACGAACGCTCTACCTAATGGTGAGATAGTACTTTAATTATATTTTTATTTTCCACAATTCAACTAATTGATTCTCACTCAATTTAAAACTTCGCATGAAATAACTGTTTAACAACAGGCCATAGACAAGAACAAATTTTATCCCCCAAATGATTCAAATTTCTTAAGTACAACTAAATTAAAACTAAAAAAATTTATCTCAGCTCTTTCATTTTGTATTGCTGACTAAACCTTCGTTTGATATTGTTTTTTAGGCTTCGTTTGGGACGGCTTTTTATTGTTTTCTAAAATGGAGTTTTAATACAAAAATAAAAAATTTGTACTAAAACTCCGTTTTAAAAAGCAGTAAAAAAGCCGTCCCAAATGAAGCCTAAGTTTTCTAAAACAGCTTTTTAATTTAAAATTTGCTAACCTATAAATTTTTGTACTAGAAACCTATCTTAATAAGCAGTAAAAAGACTATCTCAAATGATGCCAAAGAGCTTCTTCTACTTTTTTTTTATTGAAAAATCAAAAACTTACAATATTGTATGGTAGGCATCCTTAACCTCTCTAACATGAGAATCTTTGAACATCTCAATATAATGCAAGTAGTAAGTAAAATAATGTCAGTTTGCTTCTGAATTTTTTTTATTAGTTTACACTAAAGCAAGATAGCAACTAAAATTAATTGTTATAGTCATCAACAAGTCCAATATGGTTCTTAGAAATTTCTTTGTTGATTTTATAATTTCCACTTGATAGTTTTCTTTTCTTTCAAGGTCTCATTCAACTTGATTGCAATTAATAATTGCATTGAATATTTAAAATGGTGACACATGAAATTATGACTTTCTTTAATAATTCAATTTTATGGGCCATGGTTTCTCAATGAAATTTTTCTATAATATATTGGTTTGCAATTGTAGGAATTAGTGTTCTTATTTATGATTATTTAAGAAAGATGCAACAAATATATTTATTAAATTTGAAAAAAAAAAAAGAATTTGCCTTATATTTTATGATAAGTCAAAGATTAAGAAGAAATTTGTCATAGTTTATAAAGAAGAAAATTAAATGATGTAATATCATTCAATAGAAACCAATTGATTGAAAGGAGCTCTAAATCTAAGTTTTGGAGCTTTCAATTTATAATGAGGTTATTAGGAAACATGTTGAAGTTTAGGGGGTATGTAACATTTATGATTTGCAAATAAAACTAAGGAAAATATTAAAATTTCGTATAAATGATAAGTTTGAATATTAAAATTTCATATAAATGATCAAGCTTAAATATTAAAATTTTATAAACTTATTTATAAACGAAAAGAGTAAAGACTTGATGAGATATGTGAGGTTTTGGCTTCTTTTGGGATAGCTTTTAGCTACTGCTTTTTCATTGCTTTCAAAAAATTTTGATACTAGAAAGCTATTGTAGAAAGCAGTAAGAAGACTATCCCAAATGAAGAAGCCTTCGTCATTTGGTTGAATTTGATTAGAAATTAACATTATTATTTAATTTGTTGTTTAGAATATTGCAATTGAAATAATTTTATTTTCATAAAAATAAAAAGAGTAAAACATGAATTTTTTTTTTTTAATATTTTATTTTCTATAGACGATGTAACAAAACCTAAAGAGAAAATTTGAAGAAAAGTATAGAGAGTTGTATTACTTATTACTCTGATGTAATTTGAAGATAATGATTCCATGCAACTTCCATACTATATTTCACTGTCTTTGAAAGTCAAGCAATGAGGAGTTGGGCTCTCTCTTAAGGGGTGAATGGTTATATAGTAGAAGCCATGTTTGTTATGTCCAAAAGTTATGTGGGTGAGATCTAATCTTACAAGTGTGTTTTACCAAGTTAAAATGAGAGAACTAAGTGAGAAAATTAACAAGTGTGAAGAGTAAAAAGTTACCTAGAGGTCTTTATAAACAATGAGAATAGCAAAAAAATGGCATAAAGTAACATGAAGTCCTAAATATACCTCAAGCCCTTATTTATAAGGTTAAGAGGGGCTATAAGAAAGGCTACAGCCTCCGCAAAAAAAAAAATAAAAAATAAAAAATAAAAAATAAAAAATAAAAAAAAAAAAACAAGAAAAATAGTACATGATGTAATGGGTATATATTAACCAAAACTTGTGGATTGATCTTATTAGGATATATAAGTATCTTACGTGAGTCTTTGGAGACGGGTAACTTGGGCAAGTTTGAGCGGTAACTAGGGCGAGTGTGTATATGTGAGTCTGTAGAGATGAATGGTGACTCCCCAGGGATAAATAGTCAGTCACTAGGGATAAATAACAAGTTTCTATGCAAAAAGTGGCCATGAGCCTAGATGAATACAACCAACGAAGTTGTGATCATAGGCTTTATAGGTGTGTGCTTCTTGTAAGTTGAGCTAACACATCCTTGAAAGGAAGATGGCCTTATTTGTGGATAACTATTATGAAGGGAGCAATCTCTAATAGGGTGGGCACCCTTCAGGACCAATGCTTGTGTAAGCGAGACCTATGGACATACTCGTTGGAAATGAGCACATCATTGCTCCAATCCTCGACTTGTATGTAGTAAGCTCTAATGGGTTGAATTATAGTTTTTTCTTTGGTTGGGACTAGTGATTGACCCTTAAAGAAAGGTTTCATTCGAGTAATATGTGTCTCCTCCGGTCGAGCTCATGTATAGGATTGTTTTAATTCAAATGAGCTACCTACATTAGCATGTCTGGACATACATTCAGTTCCCCAATTTACTTGTTCTATTTAAGAGAGATTTGTGAAAAAGGATGAGAGAATTTAAAAAAAGCATCTATTAACTTTACCAAAGAATAAAAGGGAGAGTAAATGAGAATTATTGCCTTCAGTGAAGTGTGCTCTTCCTAGGTTCTCGTTATAGCACTAATTTGATCCTTATTTCATCTTTGGGTATAAATATCAAGGAGGGTTCTGATGTGTCTTTAATCCTTCTCATACATTGCTTTAATTATATTCAACTAGTTTTCTTAAGATATGGCCCACTTGAGCCATTCCAAATATGTTGACATGGATAGTTAGAAGTTGAGAAATGCCCTTCTTTGTAAACACAAAAAGGTGGAAGTTAAAAGGAAGAAGCACAACTAGCTTGTTGAGTAGAAGATAAAATTGTGGTTCGGTTGAGCAAACTGTTAAGTGTAAATTATATAATGTGTATTACATTTGAATTTCACTAAAAATATGTTATTTTAATTATTTTTGTATGGAAAATTCTTAGAAATGCAAAAAAATACAAAGTACCATATAGTGTCATGACATTGGATGAAACAATACCACAACTTCGTTGATGCCCCATTTTCGGACATATTAACACCATCCTCTCTATTTACAAGTGTTGTAATGGCATCGCATGCAGCCTTAGTGTTTTCATAGTGTTGTTGCATTGAACATTCAGCTTGGCAGCGTTAGGTTCTCATAAAATGGAATGCAATAACGCTATAATTCAAAATGCCTCAACATCAGAAAATCCACACAGGCACTATAGCACTTCCATTTTTGGAGCACCAAAGCATAACATTTATAACTTCCTAGAGCCATGACCAACATAGTGAAAGGACACGCCCGTTCAATTAGTAACCATTCCATATCAAGTGCTGCAACAGAGCAAACCTGTCAATGCCAAGGCACTAGTTCTACTTTAAGTGCTGCAATGCCACCTTGTTAAGCGCCACAGTGTTTGAGGTTATTTCTGTGTTTACCTATAAATATATGTTCAACTCTATTTATAAAAGAGTTCAATCACTTGAGTAAAATTTAATACATTTTAAATATACTTTTCTAGTATCCACTAAGAGTAAAATCTAAGAGAGGTTAGGAAAGTGCAAGATACAATGTTACAATCTCTGTCACACCCTAACCCGGTCATGATAGGTCCCATCGTGTTAAGTCGTGATAGGTTATTCCTAATTTCTAATTTTGAAATGTTCAGGTTCACTTCCAAATTATATTTCAATAAACTAAAAACTACAGAGCTACTAAAACATCCGAGTACTAAAAATAACTTATCTATAATATTTCTTTCATTTCTTCAAAATGATTATACACTACAATACATGGCTATATGCTTCAACTACAGAATGAAATAATAAACTAGTTATGACTACACAAAATTCAAAGTAAAAAAAATAGCTATAATCACAAATCTGATCCTGCATTTCTAATCAACAATTTCCTTCCCTTTCCTAAATACTAAAACCCATAAGTAAACTGCAATGAGCTAGAATAATTCAGCAGACCACACAAACCAATCAAAATTTTTAATTTATTTTCTTTTATTAAATATTTGGCTGAATATTTTAAAGTAGCTAAATGCAATCTAACAAATCAATATAGTAAGAAATTTAATAAAAGCATAGCAGTTATCCAATTTATTATAAATAATAATACTAAGTATATAATAATACTGAGGAGATAAATCATAGAACAATTTATATCACAAAGTATTTCATATCACATATCGTAGTCCTATATAGAATCACAAAGAATTCTAGCCCTTCATATCTCCATTTTTGTGCTTATAGCATCATAACATGCCTATAGACATCATAACAAGATTTATAGCCACTAGAACATGCCTTATAGGCGCTAGAATAATCCTTGACATAAAAAGAATCCCAAAGGTTTATGGCCCATTATAGCTCCCAACAAATATTTTTCAATCATATAAATATAAGCATATATTTCATCACATTGTAACAATTAAAGCAAAATTTAGCACATATGAGAATTGCATATTGTTCTATAACAATAGATAACTAACCTTTCTACTGAGCAAATTTTTGCAATATCAAAACATAACCAAATTATAAATGATTGTGTAAAACATCATTTCAAACATTTTATTGTTCTACAATATTATCTTTCAATGTCCGTATTTTTTTCTGTCCAATTAAAATCATACAAATTTCAAAATACTTGGTATAAAACTTTTAGAAAATATTCAAAATATTTATAATCATAATCTCTATAACATATAAAAAGTTTAGCAGTTTTTTTCCATTGCAAAGTTATTAAGTGTTTTTTGCTAACAAAAATATAAATTTAATAAAAAATTTTGATAAAATTTTGTATTTTTTAACATTCAGATAAGCATAATGTGGCCTACCTTGATCCGAATAACTTTTCCAACTGAGATGATGGCTGAAAATTGGCTGAAGTGGCTCAAAATGCAGTTTTAAGTCTCCAAATCTCTCTTGCTCTCTCATGCTCGATCAACAGCTCGGTTAAAATGATCAAATAAATGAAATTAATATATATTTAATGAGCTCATAATGACATAGTGCTATAGCGCTCAAATTGGAGTGTTGCGGGCTTAAAAATTGTAAAAACCCTGGAGCATGGCGCTGCAATGTAACTATTTGGCTCTTTGGCTAAGTGCAGCGTCGCTGTGCTATAAAAGTGACATTATTAAATTTTACCAAAATTTAGACCAAACACTAGGGATTCACTCTATAGAACACCCAATCTTTTCATGCATTAAAACACTCTCAAAGATATGCAAATGGTTGAAAAACAAAAAATTTCATATATTTACCTTTTTTCATTCGGGATGGAACGGGTAAAATTGAATATTGAACCTGAAGGTGTCACAACTCTCTCCTTCTCAAAATAATATTATCATTGATATTTTAAAACTTAGGCCTCAAATCACATAAATAGAGATGGGTACAACTGTCTCATCTCAAAATCTTATTCCCAAGGAGTTTCTATCTCAGTTTTATTCTTCCACTGAATTCTAATTATAGGAATTTGTTTACTCCTAAATTTTCTGACATCATTGGCTAGAGTCCTCTCCTATTATTCTCTGCAGGACATCTTCTATGTAGCACATATTCGGATGTACCTCGATGTCTTCAACATATATTCTATTTCTAAAATCTTATATTCATTTTTTTCAGAAGTGACACTTGGAATACATTATGAATTTCTAACATATGATCTAGTAACTGTAACCTGTAGGAAAATTTTTCAATCCTTTTGATCACTTCAAATGGTGCAACATATCTTGCACTCAACTTTCTTTTTTTTTTCCAAATCTGCTTATAATATAATGTATAAGTTATCACTACGCTTTCATTATGTTTTCATTGCGCTTTCACTGTGTTTTCATTGCGCTTTAGCTTCACTTTCACTACGCTTTTAAAGCACCCCCTAGCAATGTTCGACCTGCCTGGTCATAAAAAATATTTTATTCATTCATATTGCAACTCTTTCAACTTCAATTCTTCCTCTTTCTTGGCGTTTATATACCACCTTTCAAAAAAAAAATTATTTATTATATAATTCTTTAGATGATTTGTCTATAAATTTATATTTTAGTCTTTATTATAAAGGTTTTAAGGCAATTTCCCCTCCTAAAAGTTTTAAAATATTATGGTATTTAGGCAATTGCCCCCACTAAAAGTTTTAAAATATTATGATATTTAGGCAATTGCCCCCTATATAATTAAACACATTATGTAGAGGTGTTATTGCCAGGGAATGATGAACCATATACAAAGAGAAATAATAAATCAAAATTTGTTCCGGGAGCGCTGCCCCCGAAAACCCCCGCTAGGGGGCACTGCCCCCTTGGACCCCCGATATATCTGCCAACAGTTACTTATAAGTTTTCCCCTCCTGAAAATTATAGCTAGTTCCTCCTCTGTTGTTAGTAAGTCGTGAATCTCGTTATGCACTTGCACAAGGATATCTGCAAACAAAAATCAACGATTGTAAATAAAAGTTTCATTTTTTTTTTTTGGGACATTTGAACTAATTAAAACAAACACAAGCATACATCACATATATAAACTTTAAATTCAGAACCTCTTGATTTATAGCTAAAGCTCTTATCCAATAGTCTAAGTTGAGCTGAGTGCACACGAAAATGCCAAAACACAACGAACAGGAAAGCAAGCCAAAGGAGAACAGAAAAGGCTTGTAGTTTATTGAGATGTGATGCGTACGGGCTAAGGAATTGGATTGAAGAGGTTGCTGAACTCTTCTCACCCAGTTGGTAAGGATCTTACTTCCTAATAGCCTGGTTGCAAGTAACTCAGTTGGCAGAAAGAGCGTAAGGATTGAGCGGTTTCCTCAGGCTCAGAAATGTCGAATGCTGTTAGGTGTGCGGCTAAGCTATGGGCTCGATAAGTAATGAGTAGGGGAAGTAGGTAGATGACGTAGGAGTTTAATGGCAGAGGGAAGCGATAGATAGGCTGTGGATCAATCACGATGAATTATTCTGTGCGGACGTCGGACGCTGTTCAGAGTCTTACTTGACACCGCTGCTCGGTACTA
This sequence comes from Dendrobium huoshanense, assembly GCA_016618105.1. Lineage (NCBI taxonomy): Eukaryota > Viridiplantae > Streptophyta > Magnoliopsida > Asparagales > Orchidaceae > Dendrobium > Dendrobium huoshanense. Next base: position 42,421,408 of record CM028343.1, on the reverse strand, counting down.
CACGGTATTGAGCTCGGTACTGGATGACGTGGTTGCACTTGATTCGCCTCTAAACGGTAAGTTGTGTCCGATGTTCCTATAGAATAGTCTCTCGTGGATAGAGGCATTTTGAAGGGAATGCTTTTTCTACGGACGGTGGCAGAGAGCAGCGGTTGATAAGATTTGGCTAGCTGTGTGGCGTGGGGGTAATTGAGGTACAGGTAAAGGAAGAGGGCTATTGGTGGGGTGAATCTCGATGCGGGTGTTGGCATGTTTGCAAAGGAGGCTTATAGATAGGGGTGTCAATTCGGGTTGACTGGTCGGGTTTGGGTCGAACCCGAGTTGACCCGGTTATAAACGGGTCAATCCAAACCCAACCCATTTTTGTAATCGGGTAGGGGTGTCAATAGTTGACACGACTAGAAAACTCGACTCGAACCCGACCCAAAAATTTCGGGTTAAGGTCAACCCGAACCCGAAATGGGTCGGGTTCAGGTTCAACATTTCAACCCGTTTCAAAAATCGGGTTTGGTTCGAGTTAACCATTTGACCCGAAAGTGACTCGATTTTGACCCGGCAATTCGAGATTGACCTAATTTTGACCTGGTTTTGACCCGAAAAGAGGATATTGACCTGTTTTAACCTGAAAATTAGCAAATTTTTGTTGAAAACAGGTCATTCGGGTCGAGTCGGGTTGACCAGGACCCGAGCGGGTCGGGTTCGGGTTGACCCGAATAGTGCCGGGTCAATTTCAGGTTCAACCTGAACCCGATCCGTGACCCGAAATTGACACCTGGGTCTGCTATCTCAACCCGGATCCGACCCGCGCGAGTTGCCAGATTGACACGACCCGACCTGATTATCTAAAATCGAAACGATAGCAGCAGCAGGCACGCAGTGGCAGGGCGCAGGCGGACTAGGTGGCATGCGTCACGACTGAACCCGAAGTGGGCGTTGCGACTGAACCCGAAGCGGCCGCTGGCACACGAGTGGTGAAGCCGAAACGCCAATACGGGCATTGTCGCGCTAGCATGCGAACAGCAAAAGTGGGCAACGGGGCGCTGGGCCGCTGGCAGCCTGGCACGCATCGCGACGTGACTCGCATCGCGATTCGTGAACAGCGAAGCGATGCAACGCGACGCGGCTTGACGAGTCGGGCAATGCGGGCAGCCGGGCAGTTGACGCAGGCAGCCGGGTAGGGACTATTTCTGTGTCATTTTTGGGTCATTTTAGGATTCCTGGGTCAACCCAAACCCGACCCAATTTTTTAAATGGGTCAGTTTATTGAACCTGAACTCGACCCGTTTCATAAACTGGTTGACCCAAACCAGAATTTTTTAGGATCGGGTCCAGGTTGGGTTTCAGGTCGGGTCAAAAATTGACACACCTACTTATAGATGAAGGACTACGCTCATGCTGTTAAGGAGGCTTCGATGGTGACTAACTTTGAAAAAAGCATTTTGGTTGGACGTTTTAGCAAATAATTAAGGCTTCATTTTCGACGGCTTTCTTATTATTTCATAAAGTAACTTATTTGTATAAAAATTCAAATTTTTATACTTATACTAGAAAACTGCTTTGGAAAGCAGTAAGAAATCCGTCCCAAACGAAGCCTAAAATATTTTTATTTGAATTTTGAACATTGATGTGTGTGTAAATTTATCTTAATTGATATAAATATCTAAAAAAACAATTTGCTGGTGACTTTGAAGATGTTGCAAAAAAAAAGCCAATTGGTAAAAGAATTAGAATTAATTCTTGCCCGTTTAAAAAATTCAAAATATTTTTAAATTCTTTTCATTCATATATATATATATATATATATATATATATATATATATATATATATATATATATATATATATATATATATATATATATATATATATATATATATAAAGAGAGAGAGAGAGAGAGAGAGAGAGAGAGAGAGAGAGAGAGAGAGAGAGAGTTGTTTGCCTATCAATATATCAATTCTAAAAAAAGAAAGTGTCTGCCATATAATTTAGGCTTTGTTTGGAACGGCTTTTTTACTGCTTTTTAAAACGGAGTTTTAGTACAAAAAATAAAAAATTTTATACTAAAACTCCGTTTTAAAAAGCAGTAAAAAAGCCGTCCCAAATGAAGCCTTAGTGTGCACTAAATTAGTGATTATGACTAATCTAATTAGTATGTGATGTACAAGTTTTCAATTTGAGTAAAATATATTCAAGTTTATTAATTAATGATGATTTAAATTTAACATTCATTAATTAGTTTAACTATCCATTATATATTTTATAAGTTTGGGATTTCATCGTTTCCACACATTGTAATGATAACTGAGACCTTCAAATAGACACTATCTGGATTTGCATTTGGCTTCCTAACTAACGTATAGATCATCCCACAAATTTTCAAAGCTTTTCTAATTTAAAATACAATGTGAAAGCAATAAGTAGATTAGGGAACTTTAAATATATATACATATATATTTTATATTAATCTATTATAAGCTAAACATAATATTATGATAAGTAAGAAGGTAATACCTTTAGGCTCTTAACTTTCTAAGTCTAATGAATTATTAATTTTAAGAGACAATAAGGATGGACATCATGCAACTGAGGTGGGCAATACCATCATAAAATCTTAGAATTTAACAATGCAGACATTCCATCCTAATGTGAAATATCTTATTATAACACTCATAGGTAGGCTAGGATCTAACACAATCCTTTAAATAACTTAGATTTATAAAGGGATGCTTACAAAAAGTTAAAAAATAAAAATAAAAAATAAAAAAAAGGCTGACCTAGAAAAGGAGTCAGTCTAAGGATCCATTTGTGATGCCCCAAAATCTAATTTTGAAAGTGTTTATCTTTTTTTGTTAATTCATTTACCAGAGTCACTAATCCTACTTAAATAAATAAAAACCAATGGAAGCGGCTATAAATCATATATATTAAAGCAATCTATATTCATTCCTCAAAATTCATATACAATAATCAAATATTCATTCTATAATATCAATCTATCTCCTATCATTCTTGGTTACAAAAGAATAAAATAAAAGTACAAAAATAAACAAAACTAAATATGTAAGATCTAATATATTGTACTCTACTTGATCCTGCTCCTTCCTAAAAATATGTAATAATCACAAGATGAGCTAACAACTCAATAGGTTATCATAACCTATAACTAAAATCGATGCACGATAGTAGAAATAATATGCATGTAATTATTCAATCTAAATCAGTGTAAACATGTAACAGTAAGACCATGTGGTTGTCAATAAAAGTTGTATCATTTTATATAAGCAAAAGAAATCGTTAAAAATAATATAATTCAAATTCAATGATTAGTAACCATATAAAGGAATCAATGTGTTATATCATTCCTATACTCATGTCAAGTATAAGGACATGCCTATAAATTATGCCTTTTATCTCAATTTACATATCATTTCATGTGTATTAGTATACATGTCATATGAAGTATGTGAACATATATCTTATGCATATCGTATAATATCAAGTATCAATGCATTTATATTATATTCCTTATATACAATGCACTGCGTATATAATATTTTTCATGTATATCATATGCTATTGTAACAATCTTACCAATCATATCATATGTCAGTAATAATTATTTCATGAATAATGTGCATAATGTATCTTATCACTTATGCTATTAATCATATATGCTGATCTCATATGCTTATGTAAGCAAGATAGGACATCCAACTATCTATGATATTTTTTCTGTATCCAGTATGTAGGCTAACCCTATAAGAATCAATCTTATTTTTTAAAATCAGTCTCATATCACATATAATTAAATATCATATCATATCAATCAATCTCCTTATATCTCCATTTTTATATTGCTTAAGATTATATCATGAACATTATTTAAAAAAAGGCATATCAACCCACTCTCATATACATGGTAACATATATCCAGTTAGCATTTCTTACTTTTACACACATTTCATATCATATAGAGCATAATAGCAAACATCATATACACCCAATGCAACTATCATTATACTCATCATGATGCTTGTAGTATGCAAAAAATACATATTTAACTAATTAAATAATAAATATATGCATATCATATATTTCATGTTTAGATATATTATACTAACTCCTAATCATTTTATACTCAGTATTATACTTCTTATTTCAATTACAATGATATATGTGCAAAATAATTGGAGATATAAACTAGTAAAAAATGTTTAGGGAAATGGTATTTACTAAAAATCAAAAGTTATTTGGTGAAAATTTACCAAAATGAGGGATATTGCATTTTTATCAATTTTAGAAGGGAGAAAGTAGATGAAATAAAAAATAATTAAAAAAGACACATGCTAAGGGTTTTAATAAATTGTTTTAGATATTTTTATTTTTAAAAATAAACTTTTATACCTAGCACCATAACTCTCCAAACCAGCCCTACAACACTCAAATTATAAAAAATCTAAGAGATTAGATCCATAGTACCCATAAGCTAAGTGTTGTAGTGCTCAGTCAGCTAAATTTCCTGAATTAGGAAAAAGTTAATTTGAGGTTATTACACCATTAAAGGATTGAACCAAACTAACTATTATGTGTTTACTAGGTTATTTAAAGAGCCCATGGAAGCCAAAAATAGATGAAATGGCATATAGCTTGATGATTCAATCAAAATCTAAGTTAGGATTATAACATTTAAGGTTAACTTAAAACTAAGAGTGTTAAGAGTGAAAGTTACTAGATGACCCTAAAACTACATGGGGACTACCTAGGATACTCTTTTCACTATAGGAAAACTGCTTATTTCCGGAGGAGGTTCCGACGGATCTGTATGTCTCATAAAGCGTCGATTTTACTGGAAGATATTACGTCAGAATTATTCCAGTTTAATTATCGACGTATATTATGATGGTAAGTTTCTGTCGTATATGATGCTGGTTAATTCGCTGGTGCATTTGTTATAACGACGAATAATGTGCCAAAAATTATTACCGGCGTTTATACCATCATATTAGCCGCCAACTTACTTAAACACGACTTATTTCCAGTGTATAGGTTGCCGGAAACTAGACTGGTGTATTATCCGTCTGTAATTCTGATAGAAAGAGCCCTATTTCCACACTTCGGCCCGTTCCTTCTCATTTGCTCTCCTTTGGTTCTATGTTCAATGTCCAGCTGTGACCGAAGCCTTGCCGACCTCAGCTGTCTGTTCACCGCCGTTCTTGGCCTCCGCCATTGTTATTGGCCTCAGCCAACATTCTTGGCCTCCACCGCCGTTAAGGTGAGCCGATCTTCGTTCGCCCGTACCGGTTCTCGCGACTCCGTCAGTCTCTTACAGTGATACTCAAAGCTATATTAATCTTTTTGCTTCAGTCATGGATGTTCTCACTATATATTTATAAGAGGTAGTTCTCTACTGTATACTATTTGTTGATGATATTCTTATTGTTGATAAGACTAGAGAGGGAGTTAAAGGTAAACTTGAATTATGGATGTGAATCTTAAGTGTAAATGCTTTTATTTGAGTAGATATATAGCTGAACATATGGAATGTAATTTTAGTAATAATTTTTTTAGTTGGGGGGGGGGGGGGGGGGGGGGGGGGGGGGGGGGGGGAGGGGGGGGAGGGGGGGTTGTGACTTTAGGTGATCAATTCATTAATAAGATATGGGGATATTATTAGTGGAATTCAAGTTAGATGGTTGAAGTGGATGAATGCATAGGGCTTGTTGTGTTATCAAAAAGTCCCCCTCAAACTTAACGAAAAATTCTATAAGATGGTGGTTAGACCTGCAATGCTTTATGGTGTAGAATGTTGTCCATTAAAAGAGAAGCATAATATTAAATTAAGTGTTGCAGAGATGAGGATGCTTAGGTGGATGAGTGGCTTTACTCTTAGAGACATAATACAAATTAAAGAGAGTTGCCTTAGATGGTTTGGTCATATAAAACGACGGCCTTTCGATGACCTGGTGGCCTTCCGATGAAATAGATGAGGATATTAGTAGTATAATTCAAGTTGGATGGTTGAACTTGAGGAATACATTGGGTTTGTTGTTTGATAGAAAATTCCCTCTTAATCTTACGGGAAAATTCTATAATATGGTGGTTAGACCTGCAATGCTTTATGGTGCAGAATGTTGGCCATTAACATTCAACCAAATCAATCATAGGAGTTTTGATAGATAATATTAGATGATTTTCAACACTTATTGGGCACTTTGAAGTGATTTTGCACAAACACTAACCCACCCGCCACCTATCATTTTTGTAGTGTTTGATAAGAGTTGAGTTTTGGAGTAAATTCGAAGGTCAACATTCAATAGGAAACATTTTGATCACTACACAACTATTTATATTGTTGTTGTTGTTGTAAATATTCTTATTAAATCACAATATTTTTACACAGTTTTTATCTCAAATGGATATCATAAATCAAAGAAATTGGATGTATAATTGATTATTAAAGGGGTGAACTATTTCATTCAAATAGCTAGTCAAACGCCCAATTTCATCTTAGATGGAAAGTTTCGCTACCCATATTCTAAAAATAAAACGTAGGTGCACCTAAGTACAGATGATGTAATTGTTGATTTATACCATAGAGAGTTCATGCCGAAATATTGGTATTGGACTTCTCATGGTGAGTATGAGTCATATTTAAATTCTTGGTGTGGTCCATCGACAAGTTCTACTATAACTGAGGAAGATAATATCCGACCTGATCTTTAGGACTTAATTCATGATGCCACAGGAGTGCACTCTAAACAACACATAGTAGAGTCACCAAATAAGGAGGCACAACATTTTTATTACTTGTTGCAAGCTTCCCAAAAACTAATATAGAATGGGTGCATAACTTATTCGGAGTTATCTGTTGTTGTTAAGATGTTAAGTATTAAGGAAAAATATAACGTCCCCCGTAAATGTTTCAATCAATTTATTAGCCTCCTTAAGGAAACCAACCCGATAGATACATGATTCTTATAGATTTATATTAGATTAAAAAGTTAGTTTCCAAACTTGGTTTGACATACACAAAGATAGATTATTGTGTCAGTGGATGCATATTATACTATAAGGATGATCAGTCTGAAATTGTATGCCATCACTATAATGCACTAAGATTTAAATCTAAAAATGTGTAAAAAAAAAAAAGCAAAAGGATGTACCATTCAAGAGGATGTTTTACTTTCCTATAATTCCTAGATTACAATGGTTATATGCTTCTATGAGATCTGCTACACATATGAAATGACATAATGCACACATATTAAAAAAAGGCGTGATTACACATCCGTTAGAAGTAGAGGCCTTGAAACACTTTAATCATACACATCCTGCCTGTAATATTACGATCTGCTCCAGGATCGTCCAGGACGATCTGGGATCGTCCTGGGACGATCAGTTGAGAACCTGCTCCAGAATTTGCCCAGATTTGCTCCAGGTGATTTCCTGTAGGTATCGTCCAGGCCGATCGAGGACATCGGCCAGGCCGATCGAGGACATCGGCCAGGCCGATTGCACTGTTCATAAGCATCGGTCGGATCATCGCCCTGGAGTATCGGCCAGGGATATTGTTTTGGTCTGATCGTCCAGGACGATCGAGACGATCGGCCAGGCCGATCTGTGTATGATTTAAGGGAATCAGTCGTTTTGAAGAGAGAAAATAAAAAAAAAATAAATATCTGATTATGAGGAGAGAGAAAGAGAAAAAGGAGAAAATTGGAAAAGTTGATTTCGGGAAGACGCGGAGCCGTTTTCGTTCGAAGAGACTGTTGAGGAAATTGTTGTGCACGAGGTAAGGCACATTCCACCTTTCTCAATTTTCAGAACCGTCGTGTTTGGCGGTATTATCTGTCCGGAATTGATTTTTGTTCGTAATTTCGTCCGTATCTTTTGATTGGTTCAACTTTTACCGCGTAAGTTTCTGTATATTGTTGACGTGTCGAGTGTGCACATTTTGGTTATTTTCTGAAGATTTTTGTCCGGGTATTTTTGATTCGACTGTGTTTTTAGTCGACTGGATTTTTCTGTGAACTTGGAAATTTTCTGTGCAATAGAATAAATGTTCTGAAATGTTGATATCTATGTTCTGTGCGAATTTGGTGAATTTTAATTTTCAGGAAAATTGTGTAAATTCTGTATACTGTCGTTGTGCTGCCCGATTTTTGGGTAATTTCTGATTTGTCCGAAATTCTTCTGATTTGATATGCTATCTGTATATGCTATAAAAAGGGAGTTATAAGGGGCCTGGATCCTATGAGATTCAGTTAGTGAAATGGAAATTCTGAAATGAGCTCAATATACATTTTGATATCTGTTATGTTCCGGATCCGAGGAAAAATCTGTTTAGGTGCTATAAGCACTATTTATGTATTTTGGTACTATAAGTTCTGGTGCTGTAAGCACATCTGTTCTAGTGCCGTGGGCACATTTAGCTATTAATTACTCAGCTATTGTTCTAGTGCCGGGGGCACATTTAGCTATTAATTAAATATCTGATATCTGATATATGATTCTGTACGATTCTGATTCTGTTGATCTGATATGTCTGATCTGTTCTATTTCTGATTTGATACGACTTCTATTTCCGTACAGTTCTGTTTGATTTGATATCTGTCCGATTCCGTTCTGATTTCTGTACGGATTTGTCTGATGTGTTGGTTTTGAGATTCTAAGGATTTTGATTGGAGGTTTGATGCTTTGCTGAGCTGTTGAGCTCACAACCCTTGCTTTCTGGTGGTTTTCAGGTTCTGGGAAAGGGAAGGAAGTCCAGGATTAGTTCAGAGTCTGATCAGTATAGGTATTGTTTTGTACCTTTTGATTTTTGTACAGTCATGGCTTTTCTGTTCTGTCTTTCTTTCTGTCTAAAAGCCATGTACTGTATTTGTAGATAATTGTTTTGAGGAAAAGAAATCCGCTGCATTTGATGTTTTTAGTAGCTCTGTGTTTGTTTGTGTTGTTTAAAATAAGTTGGAAGATTCAGTTCCGAACCAAATTCCAAAGCTAGATCCTGGTTAGTGCTGCTCCGTCGCGGCCCGGTGCGAACGGGATCCGTCTCTTCTCGGGTCGGGTCGTGACAAGCTTTTTTTTTTTGTATCAGAGCATTAGTTTTGGAATTTGGGATTTGTGTGAAACAGAGCTATAGGAAGTGATCAGTGAGTCTGTCTGGGGGGATAGTTTTGGTTTGTTCGGCTTTTTATTGTGTTGTTTTTATGATAGTTTTTCGGATTTTCTGGATTTTTCTGTATGGATCAGCCAGACCCAGACATGACAGATGGGCAGAGTGCCGATCAGGCAGCACCAGTGGGGAGTACAGCCCCAGTGGTCGGTGCTGATACGCTTTCTCAGTTTGCTACACTCGTTGCTCAGATGATGAGCGAGACTCAGAGTAGAGCTTCTACTGTCTGATCTGATGACATGGATAGACATTTGCAGTTATTTCTGAGATTGAAACCTCCGAGATTCGAGGGCGCTGTTGAGCCCAGAGCTGCTGAGGAGTGGCTGAGGAGATTGGAGAAGACTTTTGACGGGATACAGTGTCCGTCAGACAGGAAGGTACCGTTGGTAGTTTTTCTATTGGACGGAGAGGCTGAGCACTGGTGGGAAGGCCAGCAGGCAGCCAGATTTCAGTGCAGACTGAACTCTTTGATCACTTGGGAAGAGTTCACTGAGGTATTCCAAGATTGGTTCGTTCCCCCTTCTGCACGACAGCAGATGTAGGAGACTTTTCTGAGACTTGTTCAGGGGAACAAGACGGTTATGCAGTACGAGGCTGAGTTTACTGCATTAGCCAGGTATGCTCTGCAGCTGGTTAGCACTTCTGCTGAGAGGTGTTACAGATTTCTGAGGGGATTACGAGATACTTTGAGGAAGCCCCTGATACCGTTTCGGATCACCGACTTCTCTGAGCTTGTGGAGCGAGCTCGCCTGATAGAGAACGACCTGATGGCTACTCAGCAGCGGTGGACTGCAAGTAGGAAGAGATTTGGAAGTAAGACTTCTGGCAGTGGTTCCTCTGGGAAGAGAAGATTGGTTTCTGGTTCTGGATCTGGAGATTCCAGGAGGAGCGGAGGGTCGTCTTGTACTGCTACCAGTACGACAAGTTCTGGATCAGTCAGTTCGGCACCTGTGTGCCAGAACTGTGGACGACGACACTTTGGCCAGTGCTACAGGATGGCTGGTCTGTGCTTCCGATGTGGTCAGTCAGGACATCAGATTGCAGAGTGTCCACAGATGGGATTTGATCAGCGATCTGAGGGCTTCGTCAGACCTGTTGGTTCAGCAGCAGGAAGACCGAGGACTGTTCCTCCACGCTCTGAGGGATTTGCTGGTAGAGGTGGTGGTTCTAGTTCTGGTCCACGGAGACCACCTACGATTCAGAGGGAGCAGAGTAGTTCTGTTGCTTCAGCCCCTGTTCCAGTTCAGCCCCGAGTTTACAGTCTGAGTCAGCAGGAAGCTCAAGATGCTCCCGATGTTGTGACAGGTATGATTTACATTTCTGATCAACCCTGTCGTGTTTTGTTTGACTCAGGAGCGAGTCATTCTTTTCTGTCCGAGCACTGTTTTGAGATTTTGCGTTTGGACTCCTTTTTGCTTCCGGTTTCTTTGTCTGTGATTTTACCGGCTGGGAATCCTTTGATTACTCGACAGTTTTGTTTGTGTGAGATTGAGATTTCTGGCAAGAAGTGGAAATCAAGTTTGATTCGGTTGCCGATTTCATCGTATGATGTGATTCTGGGCATGGATTAGTTGAGTCAGTATGAAGCCCAGATAGACTGACTGAAAAAGCAAGTAAGTTTGCTTATGGCTGGAGAGAGAGTTGTATTCCAGGGATTACGAGGTGTCCTCTCCAGTCTGGTTTCTGTGTTGGAAGTGAGCAGGATGTGGAAGAAGGGATGTCCAGTCTTTTTAGCTTCGGTGCGGGATCTGAACCTAGAGGTTGGTTCTGTTTCTGAGATCCCAGTGGTATGGGAGTTTGTTGATGTGTTTCCTGAGGAGTTGGTTGGTTTACCTCCGGATAGAGATGTGGAGTTCTCTATCGATGTTTTTTTCGGGTACCGCACCTATATCGAAAGCTCCGTACAGGATGGCACCGAAAGAACTTTCTGAGTTGAAAGTTCAGCTTCAGGAGTTGGTTGATAGAGGTTTTGTGCGTCCTAGTGTTTCGCCCTGGGGAGCACCTGTTTTGTTTGTGAAGAAGAAGGACGGTACACTCCGTATGTGTATTGATTACAGAGATTTGAACAAGGTCACGATCAAGAACAAGTATCCTTTGCCTCGGATTGACGACTTGTTTGATAAGCTTTCCGGATCTTCAGTATTTTCGAAGATTGATTTGCGATCCGGATATTATCAGGTGAAGGTGAAGGAAGTTGATGTTGTGAAGACAGCTTTCAGTACTCGGTACAGGCACTATGAGTTCTTGGTTATGCCTTTTGGGGTAACCAACGCGCCTGCTATTTTCATGGATCTGATGAACCGAGTATTCAGGGAGTATTTGGATCAGTTTGTGATCGTCTTTATCAACGATATTCTGGTATATTCTGCATCTGAGGATGATCATGCCAGACATTTGAGGATTGTGTTGGAGACTTTGAGGAGGCATCAGCTGTATGCCAAGTTCTCCAAGTGTGAATTTTGGCTGAAGAATATTTCTTTTCTGGGGCATGTGATTAGCGGAGAAGGCATTTCTGTAGATCCCCAGAAGATTCAGGCAGTTACTGATTGGCCAAGGCCGACTACGGTATTTGAGGTACGTAGTTTCTTGGGCATGGCCGGGTATTACATGAAGTTTGTGAAAGGATTTTCACAGATTTCGACTCCTTTGACGAGACTGACTCAGAAGTCAGTACCTTTTGTTTGGACCCCGGAGTGTGAGGCAAGTTTTCAGAGATTGAAGAATTGTCTGACTTCAGCTCCAGTACTAGCACTTCCGTCAGGTACGAAAGGATTTCAGGTGTTCAGTGATGCTTCACTGAAAGGACTGGGTTGTGTCCTGATGCAGCATGGTCAGGTAATTGCTTATGCTTCGAGAAAGTTGAAACCACATGAGAAGAATTACCCGACGCATGATTTGGAGTTAGCTGCAGTTGTTTTTGCTTTGAAGATTTGGCGTCATTACCTGTATGGCGTCAGATGTGAGATTTTCACTGATCATAAGAGCCTGAAGTACATTTTTACTCAGAAGGATCTGAATTTGAGGCAGAGAAGGTGGCTCGAGTTGATCAAAGACTATGATTTGACTATTCAGTACCAGCCTGGGAAGGCGAATGTCGTAGCAGATGCTTTGAGCAGGAAGTCTTCTGGATTATCAGGTATTCAGCTTACTTTTGATGACTTCCTGATTCGTGATTTGGAGCGATTGCAGTTGGAGGTGATTTCCTCCAGTGGTTTGGAGTTAACTCAGATGAGTATTCAGTCTTCCTTGTCTCCAAGGATTCAAGAAGCCCAGAAGTTAGATTCTGATTATTCAAAGTTGATTGCTCAGATTGGATCTGGTAAGACTCCTGAACTTCGAATTTCTGATTCTTGTGCTATATTCTGTAAGAACAGGTTGTGGGTACCTGTGTTTGGAGCTTTGAGGCAGGAGATTCTGTACGAATCTCATCATTCAGGCTACACTGTATATCCAGGCAGTGATAAAATGTACGCTGATATGAAACTTTTGTTCTGGTGGCCTGGAATGAAAAAGGACGTAGTTGAGTTTGTGTCGAGATGCGAAGCCTGTCAGTTGGTGAAGGCAGAGCATCAGCGACCCGGTGGACTGTTGCAGTCGTTGCCTATCCCTGAGTGGAAATGGGAAGAGGTAACGATGGACTTTGCGATGGGTTTTCCACGATTTAGACAAGGGCACGATGCCATTTGGGTGGTTGTAGATCGATTGACGAAATTCGCCCATTTTCTTCCGATCAGACAGACAGATTCAGTTGATCGCTTGGCACAGATTTATGTGAAGGAGATAGTCAGATTGCACGGTGTGCCTCGTGTGATTGTTTCTGATCGAGATGGACGTTTTACTTCCAGACTTTGGAAAGGCATTCAGCAAGGTTTGGGTACGAAACTGCATTTCAGTACAGCCTTTCATCCTCAGACGGATGGACAGTCTGAGAGGACTATTCAAGTGCTGGAAGACCTGTTGAGACTTTGTGTTCTGGACTTTGGCGAAAGCTGGGAAGATCACATTTCTCTGATTAAGTTTGCATATAACAACAGTTTTCAGTCCAGTATCGGTATGGCACCGTACGAGGCTCTGTATGGCAGGAAGTGCCGTACTCCTTTGACTCTGACGGAGGTCGGAGATAGACAGGCTTTGGGGGCCACTTTTGCTGATGAAACTGCTCAGAAGATCAGTTTGATAAGAGAGAGATTAAAAGCTGCTCAAGACCGTCAGCAGAAGTATTATAATCAGAAGCACATGTTTGTTGAGTTTTAGGTTGGTGACTTTGTGTATGTCAAAGTCAGCCCGATGAAGGGTGTGAGCAGATTTGGTCAGGTAAGCAAGCTTAGTCCAAGGTATGTTGGACCTTTTGAAATTTTGGAAAGGATTGGAAAAGCTGCTTACAGATTATTGCTTTCTGATTCTATGCCTGATGTGCATAATGTGTTTCACGTGTCCACTCTGAGGAAGTGGGTATCCGACTCTGGGAAGAAGGTATCTGCTGATGAGGTTGAGATTCAGGAGAATCTGGCGTACAAGGAAGAGCCAGAGTTGATTTTGGCGTACGACGTTCGGAAGTTAAGAAATAAACAGATTCCGATGGTTAAAGTCCAGTGGAAGCACCGGACTGCACGGGAAGCGACTTGGGAGAAGGAGTCTGACATGAGACAGTCATACCCATACTTATTTTGACTGAGTTTGGATTGGATAATGTCGAGGACGACATTTTTCTGAGTTGGGGAGATTGTAATATTACAATCTGCTCCAGGATCGTCCAGGACGATCTGGGATCGTCCTGGGACGATCAGTTGAGAACCTGCTCCAGAATTTGCCCAGATTTGCTCCAGGTGATTTCCTGTAGGTATCGTCCAGGCCGATCGAGGACATCGGCCAGGCCGATTGCACTGTTCATAAGCATCGGCCGGATCATCGCCCTGGAGTATCGGCCAGGGATATTGTTTTGGTCTGATCATCCAGGACGATCGAGACGATCGGCCAGACCGATCTGTGTATGATTTAAGGGAAATCAGTCGTTTTGAAGAGAGAGAAAATAAAAAAAATAAATATCTGATTATGAGGAGAGAGAAAGAGAAAAAGGAGAAAATTGGAAAAGTTGATTTCGGGAAGACGCGGAGCCGTTTTCGTTCGAAGAGACTGTTGAGGAAATTGTTGTGCACGAGGTAAGGCACATTCCACCTTTCTCAATTTTCAGAACCGTCGTGTTTGGCGGTATTATCTGTCCGGAATTGATTTTTGTTCGTAATTTCGTCCGTATCTTTTGATTGGTTCAACTTTTACCGCGTAAGTTTCTGTATATTGTTGACGTGCCGAGTGTGCACATTTTGGTTATTTTCTGAAGATTTTTGTCCGGGTATTTTTGATTCGACTGTGTTTTTAGTCGACTGGATTTTTCTGTGAACTTGGAAATTTTCTGTGCAATAGAATAAATGTTCTGAAATGTTGATATCTATGTTCTGTGCGAATTTGGTGAATTTTAATTTTCAGGAAAATTGTGTAAATTCTGTATACTGTCGTTGTGCTGCCCGATTTTTGGGTAATTTCTGATTTGTCCGAAATTCTTCTGATTTGATATGCTATCTGTATATGCTATAAAAAGGGAGTTATAAGGGGCCTGGATCCTATGAGATTCAGTTAGTGAAATGGAAATTCTGAAATGAGCTCAATATACATTTTGATATCTGTTATGTTCCGGATCCGAGGAAAAATCTGTTTAGGTGCTATAAGCACTATTTATGTATTTTGGTACTATAAGTTCTGGTGCTGTAAGCACATCTGTTCTAGTGCCGTGGGCACATTTAGCTATTAATTACTCAGCTATTGTTCTAGTGCCGGGGGCACATTTAGCTATTAATTAAATATCTGATATCTGATATATGATTCTGTACGATTCTGATTCTGTTGATCTGATATGTCTGATCTGTTCTATTTCTGATTTGATACGACTTCTATTTCCGTACAGTTCTGTTTGATTTGATATCTGTCCGATTCCGTTCTGATTTCTGTACGGATTTGTCTGATGTGTTGGTTTTGAGATTCTAAGGATTTTGATTGGAGGTTTGATGCTTTGCTGAGCTGTTGAGCTCACAACCCTTGCTTTCTGGTGGTTTTCAGGTTCTGGGAAAGGGAAGGAAGTCCAGGATTAGTTCAGAGTCTGATCAGTATAGGTATTGTTTTGTACCTTTTGATTTTTGTACAGTCATGGCTTTTCTGTTCTGTCTTTCTTTCTGTCTAAAAGCCATGTACTGTATTTGTAGATAATTGTTTTGAGGAAAAGAAATCCGCTGCATTTGATGTTTTTAGTAGCTCTGTGTTTGTTTGTGTTGTTTAAAATAAGTTGGAAGATTCAGTTCCGAACCAAATTCCAAAGCTAGATCCTGGTTAGTGCTGCTCCGTCGCGGCCCGGTGCGAACGGGATCCGTCTCTTCTCGGGTCGGGTCGTGACAAGCTTTTTTTTTTGGTATCAGAGCATTAGTTTTGGAATTTGGGATTTGTGTGAAACAGAGCTATAGGAAGTGATCAGTGAGTCTGTCTGGGGGGATAGTTTTGGTTTGTTCGGCTTTTTATTGTGTTGTTTTTATGATAGTTTTTCGGATTTTCTGGATTTTTCTGTATGGATCAGCCAGACCCAGACATGACAGATGGGCAGAGTGCCGATCAGGCAGCACCAGTGGGGAGTACAGCCCCAGTGGTCGGTGCTGATACGCTTTCTCAGTTTGCTACACTCGTTGCTCAGATGATGAGCGAGACTCAGAGTAGAGCTTCTACTGTCTGATCTGATGACATGGATAGACATTTGCAGTTATTTCTGAGATTGAAACCTCCGAGATTCGAGGGCGCTGTTGAGCCCAGAGCTGCTGAGGAGTGGCTGAGGAGATTGGAGAAGACTTTTGACGGGATACAGTGTCCGTCAGACAGGAAGGTACCGTTGGTAGTTTTTCTATTGGACGGAGAGGCTGAGCACTGGTGGGAAGGCCAGCAGGCAGCCAGATTTCAGTGCAGACTGAACTCTTTGATCACTTGGGAAGAGTTCACTGAGGTATTCCAAGATTGGTTCGTTCCCCCTTCTGCACGACAGCAGATGCAGGAGACTTTTCTGAGACTTGTTCAGGGGAACAAGACGGTTATGCAGTACGAGGCTGAGTTTACTGCATTAGCCAGGTATGCTCTGCAGCTGGTTAGCACTTCTGCTGAGAGGTGTTACAGATTTCTGAGGGGATTACGAGATACTTTGAGGAAGCCCCTGATACCGTTTCGGATCACCGACTTCTCTGAGCTTGTGGAGCGAGCTCGCCTGATAGAGAACGACCTGATGGCTACTCAGCAGCGGTGGACTGCAAGTAGGAAGAGATTTGGAAGTAAGACTTCTGGCAGTGGTTCCTCTGGGAAGAGAAGATTGGTTTCTGGTTCTGGATCTGGAGATTCCAGGAGGAGCGGAGGGTCGTCTTGTACTGCTACCAGTACGACAAGTTCTGGATCAGTCAGTTCGGCACCTGTGTGCCAGAACTGTGGACGACGACACTTTGGCCAGTGCTACAGGATGGCTGGTCTGTGCTTCCGATGTGGTCAGTCAGGACATCAGATTGCAGAGTGTCCACATATGGGATTTGATCAGCGATCTGAGGGCTTCGTCAGACCTGTTGGTTCAGCAGCAGGAAGACCGAGGACTGTTCCTCCACGCCCTGAGGGATTTGCTGGTAGAGGTGGTGGTTCTAGTTCTGGTCCACGGAGACCACCTACGATTCAGAGGGAGCAGAGTAGTTCTGTTGCTTCAGCCCCTGTTCCAGTTCAGCCCCGAGTTTACAGTCTGAGTCAGCAGGAAGCTCAAGATGCTCCCGATGTTGTGACAGGTATGATTTACATTTCTGATCAACCCTGTCGTGTTTTGTTTGACTCAGGAGCGAGTCATTCTTTTCTGTCCGAGCACTGTTTTGAGATTTTGCGTTTGGACTCCTTTTTGCTTCCGGTTTCTTTGTCTGTGATTTTACCGGCTGGGAATCCTTTGATTACTCGACAGTTTTGTTTGTGTGAGATTGAGATTTCTGGCAAGAAGTGGAAATCAAGTTTGATTCGGTTGCCGATTTCATCGTATGATGTGATTCTGGGCATGGATTAGTTGAGTCAGTATGAAGCCCAGATAGACTGACTGAAGAAGCAAGTAAGTTTGCTTATGGCTGGAGAGAGAGTTGTATTCCAGGGATTACGAGGTGTCCTCTCCAGTCTGGTTTCTGTGTTGGAAGTGAGCAGGATGTGGAAGAAGGGATGTCCAGTCTTTTTAGCTTCGGTGCGGGATCTGAACCTAGAGGTTGGTTCTGTTTCTGAGATCCCAGTGGTATGGGAGTTTGTTGATGTGTTTCCTGAGGAGTTGGTTGGTTTACCTCCGGATAGAGATGTGGAGTTCTCTATCGATGTTTTTTCGGGTACCGCACCTATATCGAAAGCTCCGTACAGGATGGCACCGAAAGAACTTTCTGAGTTGAAAGTTCAGCTTCAGGAGTTGGTTGATAGAGGTTTTGTGCGTCCTAGTGTTTCGCCCTGGGGAGCACCTGTTTTGTTTGTGAAGAAGAAGGACGGTACACTCCGTATGTGTATTGATTACAGAGATTTGAACAAGGTCACGATCAAGAACAAGTATCCTTTGCCTCGGATTGACGACTTGTTTGATAAGCTTTCCGGATCTTCAGTATTTTCGAAGATTGATTTGCGATCCGGATATTATCAGGTGAAGGTGAAGGAAGTTGATGTTGTGAAGACAGCTTTCAGTACTCGGTACAGGCACTATGAGTTCTTGGTTATGCCTTTTGGGGTAACCAACGCGCCTGCTATTTTCATGGATCTGATGAACCGAGTATTCAGGGAGTATTTGGATCAGTTTGTGATCGTCTTTATCAACGATATTCTGGTATATTCTGCATCTGAGGATGATCATGCCAGACATTTGAGGATTGTGTTGGAGACTTTGAGGAGGCATCAGCTGTATGCCAAGTTCTCCAAGTGTGAATTTTGGCTGAAGAATATTTCTTTTCTGGGGCATGTGATTAGCGGAGAAGGCATTTCTGTAGATCCCCAGAAGATTCAGGCAGTTACTGATTGGCCAAGGCCGACTACGGTATTTGAGGTACGTAGTTTCTTGGGCATGGCCGGGTATTACATGAAGTTTGTGAAAGGATTTTCACAGATTTCGACTCCTTTGACGAGACTGACTCAGAAGTCAGTACCTTTTGTTTGGACCCCGGAGTGTGAGGCAAGTTTTCAGAGATTGAAGAATTGTCTGACTTCAGCTCCAGTACTAGCACTTCCGTCAGGTACGAAAGGATTTCAGGTGTTCAGTGATGCTTCACTGAAAGGACTGGGTTGTGTCCTGATGCAGCATGGTCAGGTAATTGCTTATGCTTCGAGAAAGTTGAAACCACATGAGAAGAATTACCCGACGCATGATTTGGAGTTAGCTGCAGTTGTTTTTGCTTTGAAGATTTGGCGTCATTACCTGTATGGCGTCAGATGTGAGATTTTCACTGATCATAAGAGCCTGAAGTACATTTTTACTCAGAAGGATCTGAATTTGAGGCAGAGAAGGTGGCTCGAGTTGATCAAAGACTATGATTTGACTATTCAGTACCAGCCTGGGAAGGCGAATGTCGTAGCAGATGCTTTGAGCAGGAAGTCTTCTGGATTATCAGGTATTCAGCTTACTTTTGATGACTTCCTGATTCGTGATTTGGAGCGATTGCAGTTGGAGGTGATTTCCTCCAGTGGTTTGGAGTTAACTCAGATGAGTATTCAGTCTTCCTTGTCTCCAAGGATTCAAGAAGCCCAGAAGTTAGATTCTGATTATTCAAAGTTGATTGCTCAGATTGGATCTGGTAAGACTCCTGAACTTCGAATTTCTGATTCTTGTGCTATATTCTGTAAGAACAGGTTGTGGGTACCTGTGTTTGGAGCTTTGAGGCAGGAGATTCTGTACGAATCTCATCATTCAGGCTACACTGTATATCCAGGCAGTGATAAAATGTACGCTGATATGAAACTTTTGTTCTGGTGGCCTGGAATGAAAAAGGACGTAGTTGAGTTTGTGTCGAGATGCGAAGCCTGTCAGTTGGTGAAGGCAGAGCATCAGCGACCCGGTGGACTGTTGCAGTCGTTGCCTATCCCTGAGTGGAAATGGGAAGAGGTAACGATGGACTTTGCGATGGGTTTTCCACGATTTAGACAAGGGCACGATGCCATTTGGGTGGTTGTAGATCGATTGACGAAATTCGCCCATTTTCTTCCGATCAGACAGACAGATTCAGTTGATCGCTTGGCACAGATTTATGTGAAGGAGATAGTCAGATTGCACGGTGTGCCTCGTGTGATTATTTCTGATCGAGATGGACGTTTTACTTCCAGACTTTGGAAAGGCATTCAGCAAGGTTTGGGTACGAAACTGCATTTCAGTACAGCCTTTCATCCTCAGACGGATGGACAGTCTGAGAGGACTATTCAAGTGCTGGAAGACCTGTTGAGACTTTGTGTTCTGGACTTTGGCGAAAGCTGGGAAGATCACATTTCTCTGATTAAGTTTGCATATAACAACAGTTTTCAGTCCAGTATCGGTATGGCACCGTACGAGGCTCTGTATGGCAGGAAGTGCCGTACTCCTTTGACTCTGACGGAGGTCGGAGATAGACAGGCTTTGGGGGCCACTTTTGCTGATGAAACTGCTCAGAAGATCAGTTTGATAAGAGAGAGATTAAAAGCTGCTCAAGACCGTCAGCAGAAGTATTATAATCAGAAGCACATGTTTGTTGAGTTTTAGGTTGGTGACTTTGTGTATGTCAAAGTCAGCCCGATGAAGGGTGTGAGCAGATTTGGTCAGGTAAGCAAGCTTAGTCCAAGGTATGTTGGACCTTTTGAAATTTTGGAAAGGATTGGAAAAGCTGCTTACAGATTATTGCTTTCTGATTCTATGCCTGATGTGCATAATGTGTTTCACGTGTCCACTCTGAGGAAGTGGGTATCCGACTCTGGGAAGAAGGTATCTGCTGATGAGGTTGAGATTCAGGAGAATCTGGCGTACAAGGAAGAGCCAGAGTTGATTTTGGCGTACGACGTTCGGAAGTTAAGAAATAAACAGATTCCGATGGTTAAAGTCCAGTGGAAGCACCGGACTGCACGGGAAGCGACTTGGGAGAAGGAGTCTGACATGAGACAGTCATACCCATACTTATTTTGACTGAGTTTGGATTGGATAATGTCGAGGACGACATTTTTCTGAGTTGGGGAGATTGTAATATTACAATCTGCTCCAGGATCGTCCAGGACGATCTGGGATCGTCCTGGGACGATCAGTTGAGAACCTGCTCCAGAATTTGCCCAGATTTGCTCCAGGTGATTTCCTGTAGGTATCGTCCAGGCCGATCGAGGACATCGGCCAGGCCGATTGCACTGTTCATAAGCATCGGCCGGATCATCGCCCTGGAGTATCGGCCAGGGATATTGTTTTGGTCTGATCATCCAGGACGATCGAGACGATCGGCCAGACCGATCTGTGTATGATTTAAGGGAAATCAGTCGTTTTGAAGAGAGAGAAAATAAAAAAAATAAATATCTGATTATGAGGAGAGAGAAAGAGAAAAAGGAGAAAATTGGAAAAGTTGATTTCGGGAAGACGCGGAGCCGTTTTCGTTCGAAGAGACTGTTGAGGAAATTGTTGTGCACGAGGTAAGGCACATTCCACCTTTCTCAATTTTCAGAACCGTCGTGTTTGGCGGTATTATCTGTCCGGAATTGATTTTTGTTCGTAATTTCGTCCGTATCTTTTGATTGGTTCAACTTTTACCGCGTAAGTTTCTGTATATTGTTGACGTGCCGAGTGTGCACATTTTGGTTATTTTCTGAAGATTTTTGTCCGGGTATTTTTGATTCGACTGTGTTTTTAGTCGACTGGATTTTTCTGTGAACTTGGAAATTTTCTGTGCAATAGAATAAATGTTCTGAAATGTTGATATCTATGTTCTGTGCGAATTTGGTGAATTTTAATTTTCAGGAAAATTGTGTAAATTCTGTATACTGTCGTTGTGCTGCCCGATTTTTGGGTAATTTCTGATTTGTCCGAAATTCTTCTGATTTGATATGCTATCTGTATATGCTATAAAAAGGGAGTTATAAGGGGCCTGGATCCTATGAGATTCAGTTAGTGAAATGGAAATTCTGAAATGAGCTCAATATACATTTTGATATCTGTTATGTTCCGGATCCGAGGAAAAATCTGTTTAGGTGCTATAAGCACTATTTATGTATTTTGGTACTATAAGTTCTGGTGCTGTAAGCACATCTGTTCTAGTGCCGTGGGCACATTTAGCTATTAATTACTCAGCTATTGTTCTAGTGCCGGGGGCACATTTAGCTATTAATTAAATATCTGATATCTGATATATGATTCTGTACGATTCTGATTCTGTTGATCTGATATGTCTGATCTGTTCTATTTCTGATTTGATACGACTTCTGTTTCCGTACAGTTCTGTTTGATTTGATATCTGTCTGATTCCGTTCTGATTTCTGTACGGATTTGTCTGATGTGTTGGTTTTGAGATTCTAAGGATTTTGATTGGAGGTTTGATGCTTTGCTGAGCTGTTGAGCTCACAACCCTTGCTTTCTGGTGGTTTTCAGGTTCTGGGAAAGGGAAGGAAGTCCAGGATTAGTTCAGAGTCTGATCAGTATAGGTATTGTTTTGTACCTTTTGATTTTTGTACAGTCATGGCTTTTATGTTCTGTCTTTCTTTCTGTCTAAAAGCCATGTACTGTATTTGTAGATGATTGTTTTGAGTAAAAGAAATGATAGATGTTTTGTTCCGCTGCATTTGATGTTTTTAGTAGCTCTGTGTTTGTTTGTGTTGTTTAAAATAAGTTGGAAGATTCAATTCCGAACCAAATTCCAAAGCTAGATCCTGGTTAGTGCTGCTCCGTCGCGGCCCGGTGCGAACGGGATCCGTCTCGTCTCGGGTCGGGTCGTGACACTGCCTTTGCCACAAAAGTAAGGAATGTTAGATTAGATTTATGCACAGATGATTTTTTTTCATTTTAGTCACTTTGCTTCACCTTACTCATGCTGGTCATTAATACTCACCCCATATAATCTTTTACCATAGTTGTGTATGACTATTCCTTACATGTTTCTAATGATAATCATTCCAAATCCGCATAATCCACAATCAAAGATTGATGTATTCTTACAACCATTGATTAATGATTTATATTTATTATGGCATATAATATTTCCACCAAACAGAATTTCATAGTGAGGGCCACATTACTTTGGATATTGGTGACTTTCCTTCTTATGATATGCTCTTAGGTTGGAAAACTTCTGGGAAGTTAGCTTATACATATTATATGGAATATACAAAGGCATTCACTTTAAAGCATGGAGAAAAAAACACTTAGTTTGACTGTCACACATGTTCTTACCTGTAGGTCATCCTTTCAGGCAAAACAAAGATGCATTCGTTAAAAATAAAATTGTGATGTTGCAGCCACCTCCTAGATTCAGTAGTGAAGAAATATTTGAAAGAGGTAGTTCCATGCTTACAATAGTGGATTCGCCAGCATTTGCTTATTATAAATTGCCAGGGTATGGTGTCAATCATAATTGGACAAAAATATATAGTTTGGTCATTGCCATATTGGAGGACAAATTTGATCAGACATAACTTGGATAACATATTCAATATAGTCATGGATATCAAATTTTTTTGATAACATATTCAATATAGTCATGGATATCAAAGATAAATTCAAAGACAATATAAAAGCAATGATGTATACTAAAGGAGATTTGTAGGAGAAAAGTGTTAGAGTTGAAGGATGGTGGAAATGATAAACTTCTTAAACTGAAAGCTCCTTTTACCTTAACTTTGGAGGTGAGACGATCAGTTTGTGACTGGGTAAAGTCCTTACGGGTACCTGATGGATATTCTTTAAATCTTAGTATATGTGTTGACATAAGATATGAGAGATTATTTAGATTGAAAAGTCATAACTATCATATCTTTATACAATGTCTACTATCAAATGCGTTTAGTTATTTGCCAGATTCAATTTTAAAGCCGTTGATCGAGTTAAGTATCTTCTTCAGGAATTTATGCTTTTCAAAATTAAATGTAGAGAATCTAATTCTTATGGAGCAATATATCTCTTTCATTCTGTATAAATTTGAGAAGATATTTCATCCAGGTTTTTTTGACTCTATGGAGCATCTACCTATGTATTTGCTATATGAGGCTCTAGTCGGTGGACCGGTTTAATATCGATGGATGTATCCTTTTGAGAGGTACTTAAATAAATTTAAGAAAACTGCTAAAAATAAAGCACATCCTAAAGGCTCAATATGTGAAGCATATTTAATGTATGAGACAACTCAATTTTGCTCATACTACTTTAAGACAATGTTATAATCAAGCATCAATACTACACCTTAAAATATGGGTAAATCCTTAAATATAAATGTATTTAATGGAAGTGGTGAACCGGTAAGCGTTGGCACCGTGTGCTATTTGACTGATAACGAGAGAGAGTAGCCACTTTATTTGTCTTGCTTAATTATGGTGAAGTTAATCCATATCTTGATTAAGTATGACTTAATTTATTCATATATTGATTACTCATAAATTTGTTCTAAACTAATAATATTTTCAAGAGTTTTGTTGATGGTTTAAATACATCTGAACCATTTAAAGTCCAAAAGTGGGTGGAAATAGAATTTCTGAATTGGTTTAAAAATACGATATAACCTTCGACTTTTCTTTTCAACTAATATCTCTTGAACATGATATTAATATAATTTATCAACTATTTAGGTGCACACTCAAGGGAGTGACAAGCTTGGGTTACTTGATTTAGCTTGGGGACCAAATAGAGCTGTGAAATGTTATCATACTTTTTTGGTTAATTTGTACAAATTTTAAACAAAATCATGGTGTAAAGGTAGGAAGATAGATAATTCTAGAGTATGTGTCACAAAGAACATCCATATAGATGATGATTTTGAGTATTATTGGGTTTTAGAAAAAAATATTATAGTTATAAGATCCTGGTCATAGGAATAATGTTTATCTATTTAGTTGTGATTGGTTTGACCCGTACAGAACAGAGGAATAAAAATACATCTGATTTATGGAATAATAGAAGTAAAGTGAGGGAGAAAATATGTGAAGTTTGACCCATTCATCATTGCAAGTGTGAAACCCTTATGTGTTTTGAAGTCATTTTTTTTGAAAATCCTGTAGCGTTAGTATGTACGAACCATTTGTACGAACTGAACATGGTGCAGGTTCGTCTATACGAACCGTCAGTACGAACTGAGTTCGTCTGTATGAACTGAACAAAATTTTTTGATAGAACCCATCGTCCAGGGACGAAAATCAATTATTATCTATATGATATGTGGACAGAGGAGATCGTCCCGGGACGAACAAAAAAATATCATCAATACGATTGAAAATATCTTTTTTCTCTATTTAAGGATTGTTCGAGACTTTTTGAAGAGAGAGAAAAGATGAGAGAGAAAGAGAAGGAAGAAAAGGAAAAAAGCTTGATTTCGGAGGCCATGGAGCCATTTTAGTCCATCGACGTAGTTGGAAGAATTACTCATCTCGCAGTAAGAAATCCATATTCTATTTTTGATTTCAGATTTGTGTTTCCATTACCGAAAATATGCTTATCTTTGTATTGACCAAACTTTCACCGTGTAACTTTTTATATGTTATAGAGAATTTGATTTTGCACGTTTCGAATATTTTCTGGCAATTTTTCACCGGATATTTTGATATCTGCGGAATTTTTATCGAATAGAAAATTATCTGGATATTAAAAAATAGTGTTATAGTATAATAAAAGTTTTGAAACATTATTTTACACGATCTCTAATAATTTGATAATTTTCTAAAACTGTGTATTTTACAACGACTTCTGTCTACTGTACGATATTTAAGGGTTCTCTAAATTAAGCTAAATTATGTCTGTTTGATGTAATGCATTGATGAGATGAAAATGAATGTGGTTACATGATTGAAAGTACTATCATATTACTATGATACGGCTGTGTGTGTAAAGACAAGTAAAGATTGGTTGAACCGTTGATTGGAGATTGATTGATTTGTACATGATGGTGGGCCGATGGGCTTTCCTTTAAATATAGTTTGGTATTATCCTCTACTGATTCACGTGATACTGATTGTGAGTTATAAGGAGATGATTACTATGCCGACGGGCAAAGAGTGATGACTCTGTTTACTGAGCCAACGGATAATAATAATGATAATGATACTGATAATGATACAAGACTGAAAAACATCGTAATAGCCAGTGCTTCGACTTATTTTGTAAGACTACTATACTGAAATTCATATTTTGAAGCATTGTTCTTATTATTATACGGATTTATTATTATTGTATAGATTTACTGTTATTGTACGATTTCACTATTATTGCATTACTGTTTTTGTCACTGGATTGTTATTGATAATGATACAGACTGATACTAATGCAGACATTGATATAGGAACTGATACCACTGAGTCATCGTACTGACATTATGCATATGATACACTGAGCACGTGATATAGATTAACTGGATTGCAAGCGATCGTAAATTGAATAACTGGATAACAAGTGTACATTCCAATATAATTTTATTTCATTGATCTGATTTTAATAGTTACCAACGATGTATTGATTTGATGCTTTATACAATTTTATATCGAATAATATTATTGACGTAGATGATTTCTTTATTGATTTGATTGATATTACTAATACGATGATTTCTTTAATGATTTGACTGAGGTTATATATACGATGGTTCCTTTAAGGATTTGACGTATGTACTAGTTCATTGAGCTTTATGATTTTTCTACTATTTACTGATTCCACTACTGATGATTGTCGATTCTACTATCTTTGTATTGATACTGGTTATGCATTAATTACCGTTTATGCACTAATTTATGTTTCTATATTGACTTAATGATCATGTGTAAGTGATTGCTATGATTTAACTGATTGACATGCATATTACTTTTGTACCATGCTTTGATTTCAGTTATAGGCTGGTGACCTGTTGGGCTTTTAAGCTCATTATATGTGGTTAATAATTTCAGGTTAGGGCAAGGGAGCATGAGTGTTATAAATTATAGATTATGTTGTACTATTTTTTACTAATGGATGACATAGATAGCTCTGGTATGTTGATTGTTTAAATGATTAAATTAATAATTCTTCCAAGTTAGATTCTTGAGGTTATCACAACAAGCTAGGCAAGCCAAATGTACTTTGCTAACTATCTGATTAGAATACGAGGCAAACAAAATTGGCTTGTAGTTATGAAAACCAAACCTAGGGGAGTAATTGAGAAAACTACATCAGTACCTACATCACATCAAAAAGATTTTATGTCAAATTTAAAAGATATTGCAAATGACATGGATGATCAGAATGTTACTACTGAGAGTGAATTGCAGTTAGAGGAAGTAGATTTAAATATAGATGAAAGTCATGAAAATTCTAATAGTGATGAAGATTTTTTATCGTATGAAAGTGAATCAACATAAGGTAAACATCATGACCCTAAATTTTTTTAATTATTGTTTCATTTTATTTATTTAATTATTGTCCTATTTTATGTTAAATATTTGATTTAATTTATGTTACTAAAATGTTTAAACTTTTTTTAGCCAGATGTCTTTAGGTGATAAAAAGAGTAAAGGAATAGTTAAAAAAAAATTATTTGACATAAAAAGAAGTTGACTATTGGCCCTTCTACTAGTTCTATACATATTGAGGGGACTTCTTCATTTTAGCCTACCACTCAGATTTAGTCTAACCCACCTTTACCTATTCCTGCAGCCAATAGCCCATAGTTTTACTCACCAGATCCATGCTTACCATTGCCAAATGCAGCGCATACTACTCCCTTCTACCCTTACTTCTCACCCCTACCTCCTGGTGTCCCAGCTACATATCCATATCCATCATATGTCCCGCCATACTATCCTCTACTACCCCCTCAGCGTGCCACAAGTGGATCTTCCACCCTAGTTGTAGCCAAGGTTGTGAAAACCAGACCGGACAACGAATCGGAAGAGAGAGAGGTTCACGGTTTGACCGGTTCGACCGGTCGAACCGGATGACGTAATAAATAATAATATTATTAAAATATAATAACATAAAATTCATATAATATAAGTATATGTGCATTTAATAATATTTATAAAATTTTAAAATATATAATAAAATTTTATACATATAAATATTATTTAAGAATAATATTTTTATAAGAATAATACTTAATATAATATATAAATTTATAATATAAAAAATTTATGATTATTAATATAATATAAATAATTAAATATATGACCATTTAATAATATTTATAAATTTAAAATATATATAATACAAAATTATAAATATAAATATCATTTAAAAATTATATATTTATAATAATAATATTTAATATAATATATAAATTTATAATATTAATATTTTATAATATAATTATTATAATATATATTATAGTAAATTTATAATACATATCAATTAAATTTATAGCCCAACTAAAAAAAATTGAAGCCCAACTAAAAAATTTTTTGAAGTCCAACTAGCCCAAATAAGCCCCAAGTCACATTCTAAACTATTCATGCAACTTCTTTAGTCCCACATCATAGGGGGAGTTTAAAGATGTTTCCTTGAACCCTTTATAAAATGAGAAGTACACTCTTTTTATAAAATAAATTATGTGAGGTATCTAAGATAGCTTACATGTATCATGATGAAATTAATCATCATATTTAATAAAAATATTTTTAAAAGTTTAAAAAATTTTAATAAACAAAAAGATATTTTTAAAATTTTAATTAAAACAAAAATAAAATATTTTTATGAACCGGCCGGTTCTTTCCAACCCGGACCGGTTCAACGGTTCACCGGTTGAACCGCTGGTTCAATCCGGTTCTATGCAAAGCCGGTTCTGAAGCTGGATCGGACTGGCCACCAGACCGGTTCACGGTCGAACCGGTTGAATCGGCCGGTCCGGTCCGGTTTTCAAAACCTTGGTTGTAGCAAAGCAGGCAGGGCAGACGACAGATGGTCGCATGTTGATTGAACATGTCGGTGATACGTACGAACTCACAAAATTTTAAATTTGTTTTATCATTTCATGTTAATTATATTTGTCTTTTCAAATTGACTAAATAATTATTCTAAACTAATATTATTTTTTACAGATTTCACCCATCAAAACAAACAACACATAAGATTTGTGACATAATATGGAGCAGGTACAACACTCCTTATATTTCTTGGAAGAAAGTCCCTAAGGAAATGTGACAAATATGGTTTAGAGAGTTTGAGGTTAGTTATTACAAATATTTTATGTATTATATATAAATTTCTTAGCTAACAAATATTATATGGTCTCAATTGTACAAAGATTTTTATTGGTTGTCCCAGCACAATGATAAAATTAGAAAGAATTTTAAGAAGCATAGGTCAACTTGCATGCGAGATATATTCATAGATATTAGAAAGACTAGCGAGCGACCATTTTGTACTGTTGAGAGTGTATGGGCTGAGTTGAATGCTGCTTGGGGTAGCCTAGAGTATACCAGAAGAATAGAGCAAAATAGACAGAAAATATCTTTTGATGTTGGGGGCATGGGTAGTTTCCTTCATACTCGGGCTTCTGTACCACATACTGAGTATAAAAGACATTTAATAATGAATTTGTAAATATTTTATTAATCTACTATTTATATGAATACTAATGTATGCCTACTATAGAAATTAGTGTTAGGTAGAGAGCCGACACCTGTTGAATTACACAGTCGTACTCACAAGCGATAGGATCAGCAATGGGTTGATGAGCGAGCAAGGAAAGCCTATGTAAGTCTATAATTTTAATTTTTTTTATATCATGTAGCATAATATTAAATTTTTTATAACTATCATAGGAGGATTATACATGACTTCGAGAGAGCCAATCGCACCAGTTGAAGGTTATTATACTGGATCGGCCGAATATTTTAAGTATGGTATTTGGTCGCAAGTAGTAGAAGGGATGCAATATGAAAGAGTGTATGGTTTAGGCTCGCAAGCCCACGTATATGAAGGGCAGTCCTCTACTAGCCCCAACTTCACATCAAGTTCCTAGGACTACGCATATAGCCAATAAATAAATTTTTTATTGGGTCTGGCATCCGGACATAGCTCTACCTTCGGATGCCAGTAAAATGGCAGCACATAGCGGCCCAATAACCCGACCCAAACCCGTTGTATTTTTTTAGAATTTGCACGTGTTTTAACTATTTCTAGTTGACCCGACGTAGTATATATGAATTGGGCGTAAAAATTTAAAACCCTCACCTTTTATAAAGGTCTAATAACCTTTTAGTGGATTATTCTATAGATTTTATACAAGATTTAGGGTTTAAAGAGCGCAAAGGTGAAGGGTTCAAGGAGTTCGAAAAGATGAAAATGGAATTCTCTTTGGAAGACCTGGATGATTTCGAGGAAACTATAGGGACGTATAATGTTGATGAATATTTTTCTGATTTATTACAAGTAATTTTTTATCTATATAAAGGTTTTAGATTTTAAATATTTAAATTCTAGCTCTGTATGCAACTCTTTTAAGTTGCTTGATTACCGATATATCTAGGTTTCGACCAATATGACGTATCATGACTTCAACTTTTATTGTACATCGGAACCGACCAATACCTCAATTATATACTAACTTTATCAAACTTATTCATGAGTATCAATCATTATACCGAGATAAATATTTTGAGTCAACTTGGTACAGATCGATAATGCTCGGTATAACTCATTGTACAGTATCGCTAGGTACAACTTGGTACAGATCGATAATTCTAAAATCTATGTCAAAAGCAGGGATAAGAACTTTTAATGTATTTGCATACCTATTCGATGAAGTGGGAGATGTAGGAAATCTGGATGCATACAACTACATTCAAAAAGAGAGAATAGTCAATATTGAGAATGTGGA
The DNA here is from genome assembly GCA_016618105.1 of Dendrobium huoshanense. Taxonomy (NCBI): domain Eukaryota; kingdom Viridiplantae; phylum Streptophyta; class Magnoliopsida; order Asparagales; family Orchidaceae; genus Dendrobium; species Dendrobium huoshanense. The sequence goes on along the minus strand of CM028343.1, from coordinate 42,391,187 downwards.
TACCAATTCACTAATTCAATTATTTAAATAACGGGTAGCTATTGACAACATGTTTGCATGAGATGTTCAAACTGATGAAGAGGACAGGTTGTTGAATTTTTTTGGGTTGATGGGTTGGGGAGAATTGATTATGACCGATCGATACCAAGAAATATCGATCTGTACCTAGCAGTACTGTGAAGCACTGACCACGAATCTATAATTAATTAGAGATCTTTTCATAACAACCATTCAAAGTTTTACAGCAACAATCAAAGTTTGTAAGTAAACCCTAATCCTAAACATTTGAATTGTAATTTTTTTAACCATAAAAAGTATATCTGAATAATATTTGCTTCAGAAGAAAATGCTAATCTGAGGCATTATTTCTCTGAAGTTAATCCACCAAAAATTTGCTCCGGATTCTTCAAAATGATAGAAGATGCCTCTGAATGTGATGAATATCAACTGTGGTAGAAGAAACGCTTCATCTTTGAATTTCATAAAGTGAAGTGAATCACCCCTATTTTTTATTTAAAAATTTATCATTTTTTTGGGTTGGGTCACCGGGCCATCATTATTCCAAAAACGTACATGCTATATACCCACTTTTTGGCGGTTCAGGTCCATGGTAATGTGGCCGCTACGTGGAGCCATTTTAATGGCATCCGAAGGTAGAGCTACGTCCGGACGCCGGACCCAATAAAATCTTAAGGTAGAGCTACGTCCAAAGGTAGAGCTATGTGCCGCCATTTTACTGCCCTTACTACCAAGCTAGAGAAGGTTAGAAAAGCTCAAGTTGACTGACAGTTGTAGATGCAGTAGTAGATGTAGTAGTAATTATAGATGCAAAATAGTTAATTATTAGATGAAATATGAAAAATGAGAGAGCATCATAATCAGAAGAATATAGTTTCTCGAGAGAAGGAGACTGAATCAGAGTAGTTGTGTAAATTTTAAACTTTTGAATAATTGAATGTTTAATGATCAAATAATTTAATATTTAACGATTGAACAAGTGGATTGTGGTTATTTATATATTTTTTATATTTTTATATGTTGTGAATCAGATGTTGATATTATATGTTATTTAGATGTTATGTGAAAATTTGTTTGCAGGTATGGAAGCCGAACACAGGAACTCAAGATCAGTACTGTCACTTTCAACGTAGTCATTGCCACACTATCGAAGCATCTAGACAACTCAATGAGGAGATTAAAAGACTTATCCTTCAAGGCTATCTTTGACAGTTTATTCGAGATTTACCTACCAGAGAGGAAGCTCGTCCCGCTGGGGGGCAAAATCAATAACAGAGAGCACCAGTGAACAATCGAATAGTAGTTGGTGAAATTGAGATAATCACAGGAGGCCCCTTACTATTTGATTAGGTCTTTTTTGCTGTAAATGAAAACCTGACACCAAAGAAGGCTCGTATATATCACTCTATCATCTTTGACGATTCTGATTTCGAGGGAGTAAAAATCCCTCATCAAGACCCGCTTGTGATTAATACGAGGATAGGTGATCCGTTTTACAATGTCAAAATAATTCTTGTGGATAATAGAAGTTCTGCTGATGTTCTATTTTACTCAACGTTTCTCAATATGGGTCTCACTAGAGAAAAGCTTCAACCTGCTATAGGTCCACTGTATGGATTTGACAACCGACCTGTACGAGTAGAGGAAATAATCAGTCTTCTAGTTGTACTGGGAGAATTTTCTTGACAGACTACACACTCCATCCATTTCATTATTCTAAAGTCAGATTCGGCTTATAAAGCTATCTTTGGGAGGCCGCTCCAGTCAATTTTTGGGATCATCGCTTCTATCCCTCACCTCAAGCTGAAGTTCTTTACCCCGGCAGGAGTCAGCGTAGTATGCAGAGATTAATAAATAACACAAACCTGTTATCTTAGACAGGTTAAGCCATGCCCAACAGTTACTCTGAGTATCGAGGACTTTGATATCCAGAGCGAGGATATCCCTCAAATAGCTTCCTCTGTAGAAGATCTCACGACTGTATTCATATCAGAGGACCACCCTTTAAGGACCGTACAGATTGGATCCCTTTTCTCTGATTCAAAGTCAATTTGATATACAAAACGATTATCTAAAAGAAACAAAACTTTGCGCCAGATAGTTAGCAAGTGATCGAACAAGAAGTGGATAAACTTTTAGAAGCTGGATTTATACAGTAGGTGCACTATCCTACTTGGTTGGCAAATGTTATCATGGTTCGAAAGGGAAGTGGAGCTTGGAGAATGTGTATAGATATACATATCTCAATAAAGCCTTACTGAAAGATAGTTTTTCGCTTTCTTGTATTGACCAGTTAGTCGATACCACCTCTGGGCATCAGATGTTGAGCTTTACGGATGCCTACTTTGACTATAATCAAATAAAGATGAATCCTGATGATGAAGAAGTGATAGCTTTTCAAACAAATAAAGGGTTATACTGTTATCGGGTAATGCCCTTCAGGCTCAAAAATGCTGGAGCAACTTATCAGCGCCACATGATAAGATTTTCAAAAGCCTTATTGGGCTTACTATAGAGGCATGCGTAGACGATATGTTGGTAAAAAGTCTTGAAAAATATCAACATATCTCTTACTTTGAACAGTGCTTCCACTTATTGAGGCATTATAATACGTGACTCAACCCTGCTAAATATGCTTTTGGAGTCGCTTCAGGAAAGTTTTTGGGGTTTATGGTAACCCATAGAGGGATTGAAGCTAATTTCGAGAAGATCAAGGCGCTAAGAGATATGGTGCCACCTAAGAATATCAAGGAGTTCCAAAGGCTAAATGAGAGAATTGCAGCACTATCTCATTTCCTGATATGTTCAGGAGACAAATATATGCCCTTCTTCAAGGTATTTAGAGGCGCTCGTAGCTCTAGGTTCCAATGGACAGATGAATACCAAGAAGCCTTTGAACAATTATGAAAGTATTTAGCATCCTCGCCACTACTTTCTAAACTAGCATCGGGAGAGAAATTATATTTGTATATGGCTATTTCTGTCCAAGCCATTAGTTCAGTCTTGGTTCGAGAAGAAAATGTTGTACAACGTCTTATTTACTATGTCAGCAAAATTTTATCTGAAATAGAGGGACGTTATCTTCTAGCAGTTAAGATAGCCTTTGTCACGACCTGACCCGAGACGAGACGAATCCCGTTCGCACCGGGCCGCGACGGAGTAGCACTAACCAGGATCTAGCTTTGGAATTTGGTTCAGAACTGAATCTTCCAACTTATTTTAAACAACACAAACAAACACAGAGCTACTAAAAACATCAAATGCAGCAGAACAAAACATCTATCAATTCTTTTCCTCAAAACAATCAACTACAAATACAGTACATGGCTTTTAGACAGAAAGAAAGACAGAATAGAAAATCCATGACTGTACAAAAATCAAAAGGTACAAAACAATACCTATACTGATCAGACTCTGAACTAATCCTGGACTTCCTTCCCTTTCCCAGAACCTGAAAACCACCAGAAAGCAAGGGTGAGCTCAACAGCTCAGCAAAGCAACAAACCTCCAATAAAAATCCTCAGAATCTCAAAACCAACACAATCAGACAAATCCGTACATAAATCAGAACAGAATCGGACAGATATCAAATCAAACAGAACTGTACGGAAACATAATTCGTACCAAATCAGAAATAGAACAGATCAGACATATCATATCAACAGAATCAGAATCGTACAGATCATATCGGAACAGAATAAAATCATATCAGAATCATATCAGATCAGATATTTAATTAATAGCTAAATGTGCCCCCGGCACCAGAACAATAGCTGAGTAATTAATAGCTAAATGTGCCCACGGTACCAGAACAGATGTGCTTACAGCACCAGAAATTATAGTACCAGAATACATAAATAGTGCATATAGCATCTAAACAGATTTTTCCTCGGATCCGGAACAGAACAGATATCAAAATATATATTGAGCTCATTTCAGAATTCCCATTTCACTAACTGAATCTCATAGGATCCAGGCCCCTTATAACTCCCTTTTTATAGCATATACAGATAGCATATCAAATCAGAAGAATTTCGGACAAATCAGAAATTACCCAAAAATCGGGCAGCACAACGACAGTATACAGAATTTACACAATTTTCCTGAAAATCAAAATTCACCAAATTCGCACAGAACATAGATATCAACATTTCAGAACATTTATTCTATTGCACAGAAAATTTCTAAGTTCACAGAAAAATCCAGTCGACTAAAAACACAGTCGAATCAAAAATACCCGGACAAAAATCTTTAGAAAATAACCAAAATGTGCACACTCGGCACGTCAACAATATACAGAAACTTACGCGGTAAAAGTTGAACCAATCAAAAGATACGGACGAAAATCATGAACAAAAAAACAATTCCGGACAGATAATACCGCCAAACACGACGGTTCTGAAAATTGAGAAAGGTGGAATGTGCCTTACCTCGTGCACAGCAATTTCCTCAACAGTCTCTTCGAATGAAAACGGCTCCGCGTCTTCCCGAAATCAACTTTTCCAATTTTCTCTTTTTTTCTCTTTCTCTCTCCTCAAAATCAGATATTTATTTTTTTTCTCTCTCTCTTCAAAACGACTGATTTCCCTTAAATCATACACAGATCGGCCTGGCCAATCGTCTCGATCGTCCTGGACGATCAGACCAAACAACACCATCCTGGCCGATGCTCCAGGGCGATGATCCGGCCGATGCTTATGAACAGTGCAATCGGCCTGGCCGATGTCCTCAATCGGCCTGGACAATGCCTACAGGAAATAACCTGGAGCAAAACTGGGCAAATTCTGGAGCTTCATATCAACTGATCATCCCAGGACGATCCCAGATCGTCCTGGACGATCCTGGAGCAGATCATGCTATTACAATCTCCCCAACTCAGAAAAATGTCGTCCTCGATATTATCCAATCCAAACTCAGTCAAAATAAGTACGGGTACGACTGTCTCATGTCAGACTCCTTCTCCCAAGTCGCTTCCCGTGCAGTCTGGTGCTTCCACTGGACTTTAACCATCGGAATCTGTTTATTTCTTAACTTCCGAACGTCGTACGCCAAAATCAACTCTGGCTCTTCCTTGTACGCCAGATTCTCCTGAATCTCAACCTCATCAGCAGATACCTTCTTCCCAGAGTCGGATACCCACTTCCTCAGAGTGGACACGTGAAACACATTATGCACATCAGACATCGAATCAGAAAGCAATAATCTGTAAGCAGCTTTTCCAATCCTTTCCAAAATTTCAAAAGGTCCAACATACCTTAGACTAAGCTTGCTTACCTGACCAAATCTGCTCACACCCTTCATCGGGCTGACTTTGACATACACAAAGTCACCAACCTGAAACTCAATAAACCTGTGCTTCTGATTATAATACTTCTGCTAACGGTCTTGAGCAGCTTTCAATCTCTCTCTTATCAAACTGATCTTCTGAGCAGTTTCATCAGCAAAAGTGGCCCCCAAAGCCTGTCTATCTCCGACCTCCATCAGAGTCAAAGGAGTACGGCACTTCCTGCCATACAGAGCCTCGTACGGTGCCATACCGATACTGGACTGAAAACTGTTGTTATATGCAAACTCAATCAGAGAAATGTGATCTTCCCAGCTTCCGCCAAAGTCCAGAACACAAAGTCTCAACAGGTCTTCCAGCACTTGAATTTTCCTCTCAGACTGTCCATCCGTTTGAGGATGAAAGGCTGTACTGAAATGCAGTTTCGTACCCAAGCCTTGCTGAATGCCTTTCTAAAGTCTGGAAGTAAAACGTCCATCTCGATCAGAAACAATCACACGAGGCACACCATGCAATCTGACTATCTCCTTCACATAAATCTGTGCCAAGCGATCAACTGAATCCGTCTGTCTGATCGGAAGAAAATGAGCGGATTTCGTCAATCGATCTACAACCACCCAAATGGCGTCATGCCCTTGTCTAGATCGAGGAAAACCCATCGCAAAGTCCATCGTTACCTCTTCCCATTTCCACTCAGGGATAGGCAACGACTGCAACAGTCCACCGGGTCGCTGATGCTCTGCCTTCACCAACTGACAGGCTTCGCATCTCGACACAAACTCAACTACGTCCTTTTTCATTCCAGGCCACCAGAACAAAAGTTTCATATCAGCGTACATCTTACCACTGCCTGGATGTACAGTGTAGCCTGAATGATGAGATTCGTACAGAATCTCCTGCCTCAAAGCTCCAAACACAGGTACCCACAACCTGTTCTTACAGAAAATAACACCAGAATCAGAAATTCGAAGTTCAAGAGTCTTACCAGATCCAATCTGAGCAATCAACTTCGAATAATCAGAATCTAACTTCTGGGCTTCTTGAATCCTTGGAGACAAGGTAGACTGAATACTCATCTGAGTTAACTCCAAACCACTGGAGGAAATCACCTCCAACTGCAATCGTTTCAAATCACGAATCAGGAAGTCATCAAAAGTAAGCTGAATACCTGATAATCCAGAAGACTTCCTGCTCAAAGCATCTGCTACCACATTTGCCTTACCAGGCTGATACTGAATAGTCAAATCATAGTCTTTGATCAACTCGAGCCACCTTCTCTGCCTCAAATTCAGATCTTTCTGAATAAAAATATACTTCAGGCTCTTATGATTAGTGAAAATCTCACATCTGACGCCATACAGGTAATGACGCCAAATCTTCAAAGCAAAAACTACTGCAGCTAACTCCAAATCATGTGTCGGGTAATTCTTCTCATGTGGTTTCAACTGTCTCGAAGCATAAGCAATTACCTGATCATGCTGCATCAGGACACAACCCAATCCTTTCAGTGAAGCATCACTGAACACCTGAAAACCTTCCGTACCTGACGGAAGTGCTAGTACCGGAGCTGAAGTCAGACAATCCTTCAATCTCTGAAAACTCGTCTCACACTCCGGTGTCCAAACAAAAGGTACTGACTTCTGAGTCAGTCTCGTCAGAGGAGTCGAAATCTGTGAAAATCCTTTCACAAACTTCCTGTAATATCCAGCCATGCCCAAGAAACTACGTACCTCAAATACCGTAGTCGGCCTTGGCCAATCAGCAACAGCCTGAATCTTCTGGGGATCTACATAAATGCCTTCTCCGCTAATCACATGCCCCAGAAAAGAAATATTATTCAGCCAGAATTCACACTTGAAGAACTTGGCATACAGCTGATGCCTCCTCAAAGTCTCCGACACAATCCTCAAATGTCTGGCAAGATCATCCTCAGATGCAGAATATACCAGAATATCGTCGATGAAGACGATCACAAACTGATCCAAATACTCCCTGAATACTCGGTTCATCAAATCCATGAAAATAGCAGGCGCGTTGGTTACTCCAAAAGGCATAACCAAGAACTCGTAGTGCCCGTACCGAGTACTGAAAGCTGTCTTCACAACATCAACTTCCTTCACCTTCACCTGATAATATCCGGATCGCAAATCAATCTTCGAAAATACTGAAGATCCGGAAAGCTGATCAAACAAGTCGTCAATCCGAGGCAAAGGATACTTGTTCTTGATCGTGACCTTGTTTAAATCTCTGTAATCAATACACATACGGAGTGTACCGTCCTTCTTCTTCACAAACAAAACAGGTGCTCCCCAGGGCAAAACAATAGGACGCACAAAACCTCTGTCAACCAACTCCTGAAGCTGAACTTTCAACTCAGAAAGTTCTTTCGGTGCCATCCTGTACGGAGCTTTTGATATCGGAGCGGTACCCGGAAAAATATCGATAGAGAACTCCACATCTCTATCCGGAGGTAAACCAACCAACTCCTCAGGAAAAATATCAACAAATTCCTGTACCACTGGGATCTCAGAAACAGAACCAACCTCCAGGTTCAGATCCCGCACCGAAGCCAAAAACACTGGGCATCCCTTCTTCCACATCCTGCTCACTTCCAACACAGAAACCAGACTGGAGAGGACACCTCGTAATCCCTGGAATACAACTCTCTCTCCAGCCATAAGCAAACTCACTTGCTTCTTCAGACAGTCTATCTGGGTCTCATACTGACTCAACCAATCCATACCCATAATCACATCATACGATGAAATCAGCAACCGAATCAAACTTGATTTCCACTTCTTGCCAGAAATCTCAATCTCACACAAACAAAACTATCGAGCAATCAAAGGATTCCCAGCCGGTAAAATCACAGACAAAGAAACCGGAAGCAAAAACGAGTCCAAATGCAAAATCTCAAAACAGTGCTCGGACAGAAAAGAATGACTCACTCCAGAGTCAAACAAAACACGATAGGGTTGATCAGAAATGTAAATCGTACCTGTCACAACATCAGGAGCATCTCGAGCCTCCTGCTGACTCAAGCTGTAAACTCGGGGCTGAACTGGAACAGGAGCTGAAGCAACAGAACTACTCTGCTCCCTCTTAACAGTAGGTGGTCTCCGTGGTCCAGAACTAGAACCACTACCTCTGCCAGCAAATCCCTCAGGGCGTGGAGGAACAGTCCTCAATCTTCCTGTTGCTGAACCAACAGGTCTGACGAAGCCCTCAGATCGCTGATCAAATCCCATCTGTGGACACTCTACAATCCGATGTCCTGACTGACCACATCGGAAGCACAGACCAGCCATCCTGTAGCACTGGCCAAAGTGTCGTCGTCCACAATTCTGGCACACAGATGCCGAACTAACTGATCCAGAACTCATCGTACTTGTAGCAGTACCAGACGACCCTCCGCTCCTCCTGGAATCTCCAAATCCAGAACCAGAAACGAATCTCCTCTTTCCAGAGGAACCACTGCCAGAAGTCTCACCTCCAAATCTCTTCCTACTCGCAGTCCACCGCTGCTGAGTAGCCATCAGGTCGTTTTTTATCAGACGAGCTCGCTCCACAAGCTCAGAGAAGTCGGTGATCCGAAACGGTATCAGGGGCTGCCTCAAAGTATCTCGCAATCCCCTCAGAAATCTGTAACACCTCTCAGCAGAAGTGCTAACCAGCTATGGAGCATACCTGGCTAATGCAGTAAACTCAGCCTCGTACTGCATCACCGTCTTGCTCCCCTGAACAAGTCTCAGAAAATTCTCCTACATCTGCTGTCGTGTAGAAGGAGGAACAAACCAATCTCGGAATACCTCAGTGAACTCTTCCCAAGTGATCAAAGAGTTTAGTCTGCCCTGAAATCTGGCTGCCTGCTGGCCTTCCCACCAGTGCTCAGCCTCTCCGTCCAATAGAAAAACTGCCAACGGTACCTTCCTGTCTGACGGACACTGCATCCCGTCAAAAATCTTCTCCAATCTCCTCAGCCACTCCTCAGCAGCTATGGGCTCAACAGCGCCCTCAAATCTCAGAGGTTTCAACCTCAGAAACAACTGCAAATGTCTGTCCAGGTCATCAGATCGGACAGTAGAAGCTCTACTCTGAGTCTCGCTCATCATCTGCGCAACGAGTGAAGCAAACTGAGAAAGCGTATCAGCACCGACCACTGGGGCTGTACTCCCCACTGGTGCTGCCTGATCAGCACTCTGCCCATCTTTCATGTCTGGGTCTGGCTGATCCATACAGAAAAATCCAGAAAATCTGGAAAACTATCATAAAAACAACACAATAAAAAGCCGAACAAACCAAAACTACCCCCCAGACAGACTTACTGATCACTTCCTATAGCTCTATTTCACACAATTCCCAAATTCCAAAACCATTGCTCTGATACCAAAAAAGCTTATCACGACCCGACCCGAAACGAGACGAATCCCGTTCGCACCGGGCCGCGACGGAGAAGCACTAACCAGGATCTAGCTTTGGAATTTGGTTCGGAACTGAATCTTCCAACTTATTTTAAACAACACAAACAAACACAGAGCTACTAAAAATATCAAATGTAGCGGAACAAAACATCTATCATTTCTTTTCCTCAAAACAATCATCTACAAATACAGTACATGGCTTTTAGACAGAACAGAAAAGCCATGACTGTACAAAAATCAAAATGTACAAAATAATACCTATACTGATCAGACTCTGAACTAATCCTGGACTTCCTTCCCTTTCCTAGAACCTGAAAACCACCAGAAAGCAAGGGTGAGCTCAACAGCTCAGCAAAGCAACAAACCTCCAATCAAAATCCTTAGAATCTCAAAACCAACACAATCAGACAAATCCGTACAGAAATCAGAACAGAATCGGACAGATATCAAATCAAATAGAACTGTACGGAAACAGAATTCGTACCAAATCAGAAATAGAACAGATCAGACATATCAGATCAACAGAATCAGAATCGTACAGATCATATCGGAACAAAACAAAATCGTATCAGAATCATATCAGATCAGATATCAGATATCAGATATTTAATTAATAGCTAAATGTGCCCCCGGCACCAGAACAATAGCTGAGTAATTAATAGCTAAATGTGCCCACGGCACCAGAACAGATGTGCTTACAGCACCAGAACTTATAGTACCAGAATACATAAATAGTGCATATAGCACCTAAAAAGATTTTTCCTCGGATCCGGAACAGAATAGATATCAAAATGTATATTGAGCTCATTTCAGAATTCCCATTTCACTAACTGAATCTCATAGGATCCAGGCCCCTTATAACTTCCTTTTTATAGCATATACATATAGCATATCAAATCAGAAGAATTTCGGACAAATCAGAAATTACCCAAAAATCGGGCAGCACAACGGCAGTATACAGAATTTACACAATTTTTCTAAAAATCAAAATTCACCAAATTCGCACAGAACATAGATATCAACATTTCAGAACATTTATTCTATTGCACAAAAAATTTCCAAGTTCACAGAAAAATCCAGTCGACTAAAAACACAGTCGAATCAAAAATACCCGGACAAAAATCTTCAGAAAATAACCAAAATGTGCACACTCGGCACGTCAACAATATATAGAAACTTACGCGGTAAAAGTTGAACCAATCAAAAGATACGGACGAAAATCACGAACAAAAAATCAATTCCGGACAGATAATACCGCCAAACACGACGGTTCTAAAAATTGAGAAAGGTGGAATGTGCCTTACCTCGTGCACAGCAATTTCCTCAACAGTCTCTTCGAACGAAAACGGCTCCGCGTCTTCCCGAAATCAACTTTTCTAATTTTCTCTTTTTTTCTCTTTCTCTCTCCTCAAAATTAGATATTTATTTTTTTTCTCTCTCTTCAAAACGACTGATTTCCCTTAAATCATACACAGATCGGCCTGGCCGATCGTCTCGATCGTCCTGGACGATCAGACCAAACAACATCATCCTGGCCAATTCTCCAGGGCGATGATTCGGCCGATGCTTATGAACAGTGCAATCGGCCTGGCCGATGTCCTCAATCGGCCTGGATGATGCCTACAGGAAATAACCTGGAGCAAAACTGGGCAAATTCTGGAGCTTCATATCAACTGATCGTCCCAGGACGATCCCAGATCGTCCTGGACGATCCTGGAGCAGATCATGCCATTACAGCCTTAGCGTTAGTTTATTATGCCAAAAAACTACGCCCTTACTTTCAAGCCCATACAATTAGAGTCTACACAAATTCGCCGCTTAAAAGTATCCTACAAAAGTAAAAGCATCGGGTAGGCTCGTTAAGTGGTCTGTAGAGCTGAAAGAATTTGACATCCACTAGTTGCCTAGGCCCGATATTAAATCTTAAGCACTTACATATTTTGTAGTTAAATGCATCATCCCAGTATCTGATATTCAACCAAGTGCTTCGCCTTCCCCTCTATGATGGACGTTATATGTCAATGGAGCATCTGGAAGTTCTGGCGCTAGGGCTAGAATTCTATTAATTTCTCCGTAGAAAGTTACCCTTGAGTATGAGCTCCAACTCAAATTTTCAGCAACAAACAACACAGCGAAATATGAGGACCTTATTACTGGATTAAGACTAACAATTGATTGTGAGGTGTAGAACCTAGTAGTCCACACTGATTCATAACTAGTCGCCTCTCAGATGGAGGGAGAGTCTAATATCCACAATCTGTAACTGGCCCAGTATTGCAGTATTGTAAAGTTACTTTTTTGCTCGTATAAGAGAGCATCAAATCATACATATTCTCCGAGAACAAAATGTGAGAGCAGATGCTCTTTCCAAACTTGCTACATCAACAATGGGAGAGGTTTATAAAAGAAAGTGTATCGAGGAGATCCACTTTCCAAGTATTCAAGGTCCGTGGGTCATACAATCAATTGATGAACTAAGAGAGGCGTCTTGGATCGATCCCATCTTATCTTTTTTACATAATGGGATACTACCTGAAGAACCCATGGCTGCAACACAACTTCGGAGACAAACAATAAATTTCACCATCATTAATGATGAGTTATATAAACGCGCCTTCACTAGACCGTATCTCAAGTGTCTCCCACCTTCAGAAGCTGATTACGCACTCCGAGAAGTTCATTCAGGAGTATGTGGAGAATATTTTGGAGGAAGAGCACTGGCTTACAAGATTATGAGACAGGGATTCTATTGATCTACAATGAAATAGAACGCACTTGAATTTACACAAAAGTGCGAAAATTGTCAATTACATTCCAATCTCACCCATACACCCGCTCTGGAGCTTGCATCACTTTAAAGCCTCTATCCTTTCACCCAATGGGGAATTGATATAATGGAACCCTTCCCTACAGCCACTGGATAATGAAAATTTATTATCATGACTGTAGATTACTTCACTAAATGGGTGGAGGCAGAACCTTTGGTGAACATTTTTGAAGTAAATGCCAAGCAATTCTTATGGAAGAATATAGTATGTCGCTTTGACATTCCTACAAGTGTCATCACTAACAATGGGACACAATTTACTGCGAAGATCTTTACATCTTTTTGTAAGGATTTTATATATAGCTCGTCTACACAACTATCGCCCATCCTCAAGAAAATGGGCAAACAAAATATTACAAATTGAATAATTCTTAAAGGGTTAAAGATACGCCTAGGGAAGGCTAGGGGCAATGGGCTAAAGAACTCCCAAATGTCCTCTGGACATATCGGACCACTGCCAGAATTCCAATAAGAGAAACGCCGTAAAACCTCTGTTTTGGTACAAAAGTAATCATACCAGTTGATATCGAAGTCCCGAGTAACAGAGTTCAGACTTTTGACTTCAATAACAATGAGGAGAGGCTTAGAACAAACTTGGATCTCCTCTCAAAAGTAAGAGATGAAGCCTCGCTCAGAACTGCTGCATACCACTGAAGGATTTCTCGTCACTACAATCGGAGGGTGAAACCTCGACCTATCTCCATTGGGGACTTAATTCTGCGAAACATCGAAGTTGCTGGAAAAGGCCCTCAGTGTAATAAGCTCTCCCCCCTCTGGGAGGGTCCTTATTTGGTGGCGGCTATGGTTAAGCCAGGAACCTTCAAACTAAAGGATGCTAGTGGAAAAATACTCCCCTGAACTTGGAATGTTAGCAACCTTCGCAAGTACTATTAGTAAAAGTTGATAATACTATTTGTCTCGTGTTATGTTGTTGGTAGTATTTATCTTTTGTTACATCCTCCCAAGTGGTTATGCTTTGTTTTATGCTAATTTCATACATCCCTTGTGTGTTAATTGTGGGAAAACTCTTTTTTCGTATCCCTAAGTTATACTAGAAAATTATTATACTGTTTTATATAACACAATAATGTGATGTTCACTTTATTGTAATACTATATCTTCTCCTCAAACTCTTTTTTTGTGATTCAAGAAATACGCAATCTATATTGTATCTAAATCACTAAATGATCAATCGCAGGGGGATTTGATCTAACCTCTTCCATACAAGTTAAAATCACCAAGCAAATATTTCGATTAACAACCTAGGATAGGTCAGGATATCCAAGGAGGATATCTCTCGCATTCACTTAAGTAAAAAAAAAATACCAAAATATTTGAGTTGATTTCATATGTATATAAAAAAGAGAAATATCTTTTTTATATATATTACTGAAACATCGATTACATCATATGAAAGCTTTAACACCAACCACATATATAATCACCAGAAAGAAATCAAAATGGTACAAAAAAACACCAAATCTATTCTATTAGATCTCAATATCATCCTCATCCTCCTCCAAGGAAAAAACCTGCTGCAACTCATTTTCTAATTCTTTACCACCAGAGTCTAAAAAAGGATCACTAGAAGCCTGACTAGGAGTCAACCCCTCGATCTCCACTCTAGTCTTACGCTGAACTATATGAATGCCTTTCATAAAATCTTTGATAAAGCCATCCTCTATGCACTCTGCCTCCAAAGCCTTCACCCCCATATCATAAATATGATTGCGAGCTTCCTGAACACGATCCTCAATAATTATCTTGAAGGCATAAGACTTCTTGAACTCTTCTATGACTGCAGAAGGCAACTGCTGGGCTTCCTTCTCTGATAACATATTCTAAAGTATCTTATTCTCAGCTTCAAGGATTTGCTAATCTCTCGTCTATTGGTTGATCGTCGCATGTGCATCCACCAACTCTATATGTAGACGATCCATCCGTTTATTCTAGGAGGTGGCCGAAGTGATCCTGTTTGTCAACTCTACTCTACACTCTGCAAGCTGATCCTCCATCGCCTGTAACTCTTTGACTTTGCTATCATATTTCTTTTTGTATTCTCCATGAAGGTATTTGGCCTTTATAGATTGGGTGTTCCAATCAGTCAAAGTCTTGGTCATCTCAAGTTTGAAATCCGTCTGCTACTCCAACTGAAGCAACAAAAATATAATTATAAGAAGCATCTATTTTGAAAAAAATACAAAAGGAGAGAAAGAAAGGTGAACTCACCAACTCCTCAGCCCGTCGACAACCAACACATCGATGCTTCAAAACATATTCTGGAATATATAACTTGGAGGGAGAGATATGAGGATATTTATTGGTAATCGCCAAAATTTTATCTGCCTTCTTCTTCTTTGATGCCTGCAAATCTCTCTCACTCCCTGATCGCTTAGAATGGTTTTTTGAAGGTTGGGGAACTGCCTCTGAAACTTTCACATACTTCTTTAATATTTGGGTATGTGATATTTCTGCTTGAGTAGATAATCCCACCTTGAACAAGTATTCTTCATCTATATATCTGCTCAAATAATGTACCTCATAATGTAGGGCGTCGATGTCAGGAAGCTTGAGTATCTTCAATAAATCTTCTGCTCCAATGTGTAGGGGAACGGGTAACTCCTTCAACTTTCCCTATTTCTCTTAAAGATTCTAATCATTTTGCACATAAAAGAACTAGCTAATCTAACCTTTCGATGGGTCTCGAGTACGCATGTCCAACCACTTGGATCTGAAAGAGATACGAACTTGCGTATCACTAATGAGACGCCCCATTCTACAAAGGCATTCTGAAGATAACAGCATTCCATGATCTCTGAAAAGTACTATCATCCCCATTATGATCGATATGGCCCTGTAGGAAAACTGAGATAAACTCACTCCACAGACCGTCAGAAAGTAAATCAATTCAGGAGATGGTGGAAACCGTAGCCCCGTTCACCATCACATATCCAGGGGGAGGAAAATGGGCACGATTAGATCTTTTTGGTACCTTCATCACCAGATCGTTAGGAAAATGGAATTTTTTTCTAAAGGAAATGAAGGAATTATCAGTGATGGTGGAGATAACATCATCAGTCTTCGACGCCTTGTGAGTCTTCTTCAAACCCTCAGATCGAGCAATAGGGCGATCTACTTTAGCGGAAGAATTTTTGGAGGACGTATGATCACCCATTTCAACTCCTTTATTAAAGAGGGGTGCTAATCTAAGTAGGGAAAATCACCTACAGAAGATAGTGGAAAGCCTCCATAACATAAAGAAAAACGGGCGAGAAAGAAATAAGAAGAGGGAAAATCTCCAACTTCTGTACAAGAGGAGGGACGTCGAATCAAGTAGGGAAAGTCACCTACTGAAAAACAACGGAAAGCCTCAACTATCAAAGATCCAGAGGGAAAAGAGGAGAAGGTATATGTTTCTCTCAAGCCCTGGGGGTGGTATTTATAGTTTTTTGAAGAGAGAAGAGGCTTCAGAAATTTTATGGATTTTTCCAAAAAATTTCAATTTTTTTTGGATTTATTAGATTTTTTTGGATTTTTTACAAATTAAAAAATATAAAACATTTAATTTTGAGTCGGCAAAAGCCCCCAACCGCTGGCCTGAACCAAAAAGACCAAATCATACATTTTTTGGGTCCCCGGGACCGTTTTTCGACGTTACAGACTCAATTTCAGCATTTTAAAGCCATTTGAGGCTATTACACGCAAGATCGGATTTCGAATCACATGGAAAATTCTCCAAAGTTTGTGACGCATAGTTTTGGACTCCTAGAACTTCGACATTCGAAAATAGGGGGGGCAACTGATATATCCTCAAAAAGTTATCTTGATCGGGCACGAATCTAGAGGCAAAATCAAGTCGAAAACTTCAAAAATTAAATATAGGATTACCTGAACTCTGATTCTAGTAAACTTGTAGTCAAACTGAGCGTCTCAGAAATACGAACCCAACGACACCAAATTCAACTCAATCCGAGCCCAAATGAGTCCAAATTAAGGACTCGAAGCACTGTTGGAAAGTTCATAACACAATTTGAGTTACAAACGGTCTCCGAACTTAATGAGCTTATAATCTAATGAAGCGGCTCGACGAGATGAATCCAACGACCCCAAGATCGCCGAATTCTGAAGTCATTAAGACCTTCAAATGCTTGATAAACCGTCCACGATCGAGGGATTCAATATATGTCGTTCATCCATACCAATCCATATTTGCCTCTGATCTCTCATCTATTTACGGGCCATGCCACTCCAGAAAATTTATAAATAGACCCCTCATTTCTCTTGAGGAGGGACCCAAGCAAGAAGAAGAGAAGAGAAGGGAAGGATAGTAGGGAACAACTCCTCCTCGACCATCGCCGGAGTTCTGTCCGACGCTCTAGTGACGCCGAAATTTTGCCGGATGCCAGAATGACACTGGAATTCTTCCCAAGTAACGTCGTAGTTATGCCCGATGCCGGAATTCTGTCAGACTTCCGAGCGACGCCGGAGTTCTGTCTGACGCTTAAGGGACGCTAAAGTTCTGCCCGATGCCGAAATTATATTCAACTTCGAAACGACACCGGAATTCTACCCGACCTCTGAAGGACGCCAACATTCTGCCTGATCTCCAAATGACGTCGAAACTCTGCTCGACGTTGTAACTGATTTTCAATTCTGAAGAGATTCATTATAATTTGATCGTCTTAAATTTTAAGGACGAGTCAGCCTCTTGTATTCCAAGCAAACAATAGTAGAACTCTTTCATCTGGGCGTGGCACCATGGTTTTTCCCCTTTTAGGATTTTCCACATAAAAATCATGGTGTTGCTATTTCTCCTCTGTTTGTGTGCTATATATTCGTGCAACGCTGAGACGGAAGTTTTTTAACTCTAACGTCGCATATATTCTAGTCCGCAACTATAACTTTAATATATTTATATTTTTATATGTAAACAATAAATCATAAATATGTGACTTCAACTCATGATCTAAAAGAACTAATTTTCTACTTTAAACAGATTTTGTGATTTGTGTTTTCATCAGAAACAATTATTTTGCCGGTGCCTAGAAGATCTAAATTTTTGTAAAGCTATGTTAGGCTTAAAAAATATTATCTTAAGATAATGAAATCCGAAACTTTTAATTCCTAGTTAAATCCAAAAAAATTCACACAAAAAACCATCTTTTTTCATTCCAATCAAAACTCAAACGTAAAGATAAATAACTTGAAGACTAGGCTAATAGTTAGGTAATAAGATTCAGAATTCTTACGGTATAACAAGCACTTGGATTGTCGTTCATGAAGAGGGAAACTTGACTATGCGTGACCGCCGACTGGCGACTGGGCAGCAGGGGTGGAACCACGTTTGATTGTTCGAGTAGGAAGAGAGCAACTAGCGTTCGGTCGGGCTTCTCTCTAGTGACTGAATAGTCTCTTCCGCTTCCGCCTATTAGCATGTGAGATGAGAGGATAGCGCCATAGCGGGACGGGATACAGAGGCAGCAGAAAAGTTTTGGGGGAAACATCAGGATATTTAATGCATTAGGGATGAAAAAAGCAATTAATTAATGAATAAATAAATGATATTAATAATATAATATATTACCAAATTAACTAAAGTGGCTGACTTAGTGGGGCTGTGGGGGCACGTGCCCTCAGTGCCCCCACACTACATCTTCCCCTGATTGAGGCTATCCAAGATAATCATCCTTTTGAAGATCGAAACAACACTACCTGAAAATGGTGGAACCTAAATATGGTGGGAAAGGTGGATAGGAAGGTCGTGGAAGATGAGGACTATTAGAATGGTTATCCTTGATCATGTGTGCTCATTTGGAGTTTGATCAAATTACTTGGTCTATTGACTTGTTCATCTCATGGAGAATTTTAATTCAAATATCGGTTTGCTAATATTGGAGTGCTTAAATTTCTTTTAAAATTTCTCAATTCAATTTTTTTTTTAAATAAATGAAAAAAAAGGATAAAAGCTTTAGATACTTTTGTAAATAATGATTGGCATTAAATTATTATAAAACACGCCAAACAAAAATAACGATTTTTAATCTTAGCCACATTATCTACAAATACTTTCTTAATTAATAAAAAAGCCTTAAGACTGAGTGATCAGAAGATTCCAACGCTCTCTCCTTTCAACGAACATAATTATCCATTAATTTCATTTTTTTAATCTAATTAAAATTTTCCTCACTCCATAAAATTAGAATAAATTTTATCGTTCATTAAAAGTTTTTTATATTGTAATATTAATTATTTTATTAATTATGATAATTAAGATTTTATTTTCTAAAAAAGGCCAAACATTTATCTTTATTTGATTCACTCAACCCTTCTAAAGCAATTGCAAATTTAAAATATCTATAAATAACGGCTAATTATGCTGCAAAAGAAATTAAAATAGGAATAGAAATTTCTTTAAATGGCACTTTAAATAAAATTATGGCAATCATAAGGGCATAATTATACTTTGCTAATTATAGAATACATTAAATTTAAAAGGTTAAAAATTATATAATTAAGGCTTCGTTTGGGACGGCTTTTTTACTGCTTTCTAAAACGGAGTTTTAATACAAATTTTTTTATTTTTTACTAAAACTCCGTTCAGAAAGCAATAAAAAAGCCATCCCAAACGAAACCTAAGTCATATCAAAGAAATATGAGATTTTTTTTCTAAATTTGATTCAATTTAAATATTTGATCAAGTAATTTTTATAAAAAAATAAATATTTTAATTTTAGATATTTAATTATTTGTAATATTTTTATATTATTTAATGATTAAAATATTATATAAATAAATACATAAATTTAAATATTAGATATGAAATATATAAAAATTAAATGGCAGGTTTGTAAATTTGCGTTAAAAAATTTCTATTTTTACCGAAATCCTGTCCCCAGCACATACGCAGCCCAAAGTGCACCGCGTTACAGGTCGTCAATCCGTTCAATGGCCATCCAACGGTCAGATCTTCTCCAGTACATTATTAGTTGAACACTTTTTGTTACCCTCCCCTGTTTCGATTCTCCTCGAGCGAAAGGAGAATATCTCTCCTTTTTTTTCTCTACCTCGCTCGATTCAATTTGGGGCAAAGTAGATCGATCCGTGGTGTGCGGTATTCTGTTTTTAATTCGGCGACGGAATCCATAATCTCTGAAACCCTGACTGTATTCCTCGTAAAAATCAAATCTTTGTGTTGAATCTGGTAATTTGGCTGTTGGAATCCATTTAGGACCAGTCGGATGCCTGAAATCTCGTGAAGGTGAGGGCATTTGATCTGTCTCGTTCTTAAAAATAAGGCCTTGTTGTTGTTCCTTTAATGCTTATGCGTCATGACCGTTCTCGCTGTTTTAGGGTGCGGAGTGTGGTGACGGAGGGTGGCGTGAAGATGGCTTCGGTGAGTTTCGAGGAGGGCTTTGAGAAGGACATAGAGGCGCTACTTCGTGAACAGCAGAAGCATCCTCACCTCCATCAAAGCCGAGCTTCTTTCGATCGAGAGAGGGATCTCAATGTCTGTCGCAGCGGAAGCGCTCCACCGACCGTTGAAGGATCGAGGAAAGCCATCGGGAGCTTGTTTGGCCGATCCGAAGTTGTTGGATTTGACGGACAGAACGCAACCGATGAGTTGTTGGAGGAGGACATGCGATCGCAACTTGCTTACATGTCTTACTACTACTCCAATGAGAATCTGAATCCGCGACTACCTCCTCCTTTGCTGTCTAAGGAGGACTGGCGTGTGGCACAGAGGTTTGGCTTTGGCGGGTCTGGGTTAGGAGGGATTGGTGATCGGAGGGGTAGGAAGCTTTCAGTTGAGAGTGATGGAAGTAGCCGCTCTCTTTTTTCCATGCAACCCAGCCTTTCGGTGCAAGGTGAGAAGGGATCCATGGAACATGGTGGCGAATGGCTTGAGAAGGGCCGTGATGGTCTTATAGGTTTGCCAGAGATTGGTCTGGGATCAAGGAGGAAGAGTTTCGCAGATGTTTTGCAGGTGGTTTGATTTCTTTTCTAATAATTTCTACAATTATTTCTCGAGTTTTGTCCCTTCCAGGAATGATCTGCTTTAGGTTTAGATGTCTTCACCAGGTTAAAAAAACTTGTGTTCTCAGGGCTTTTGCGGAACTATATATTGTCCTATCTTTTATGGTTTCTGATGTGAATTTGATAGCTGGTTTTTGTGCTGGATTAATAGTTCCATTTTCGAACTCCGCCAGAACGTTTTAGTATGCACTGCTAAGTCATTTTTTGGTGGTAAAACTGCTTATTTTGAAGCAACTTTACAAACTGCTTTTCCACCAGAGCCTTATCGTGTACAGGTAGAAAAACAGCTTACCTCTATTGAACCAACAGTACCCTTGATAAATTAAATTGCTTTCAAATATAAAATTCATTGCCAAATGTGCACCAAGTTTTGACCTAAGAATAATGTCTTGGTGCCTCTTCATACTTCCAACTCTATTTTTAGCAAATGGTGATAACTTCTGAAGTTCAGCAGTGATTCTGTATTTGAAAGTCCAATGTGGGGTTTCAAGTTCTTGGGACTTGTTACATTTTCTTTGGTTGGTGCCTCGGCTTTGTTGTTTCTAACTACAACTTTCTCCATGGCAAAATTTTGATAATATTTTTCATTTCATTTTCTTCTTTTCCTACTATGTATGCATTCTTGTAAATTTGGAAGATGTTTGAAATTTCTTTTTGATGTTTTTATACTTAGTACCTTTGCAGGACATTAATTGATTTTTTCCTGCACATTTTGTGTATTATTTTTCTGTTATGGATTTTCATAACAAAGAGATAGAATCAGAGGTTTAACTCCTACAGTGTGTGTACAAGTCATTGAATGTATTCTTGCATGAGATGAAATGGCATTCATAGGAAGATTATCATTTTTCAACTGGTAGATAATTAGTAGCTGCTCCCTCTCTAGTGGATAGTTGTATGTCATGCATTTTGGTTTTTGCAATCTGTTAATGATTGGTATCTTTCCTGAGTTGTTTTAGCTGATTTCTTAGTGCATTCAGTGTGTGTCATGGGTTGTTTGATTCGTTCAATTTTTGTATTCAAAAAACTCATTTTTGGATGTAGGACACTTATAGTTTCAATTCTTGTTAACCTCAAATTCTCAATTCTCATTAATCTAATATTGTCATCCTTGTGCTTGCAAATTAGGTTATCACTTCAGCTATTTTTTCATAATTGTGAAGACCAAATGCATTATTATTGAGGCCCTAATTGAACTGTTATAATATTGTTCCATGTATTTGGTGCTCAATATCATGTTATCATGTGTTTTCTTCTAAGCTTTTTTTTTATTTCCTTCTTATTTATTTATTTAATTTTTTTTAAATCAGGGTTTGCCGAGCAAGCCAACCCTATATATTCCATAAATTATGTCTGTCATATTTCTTGATAATCATACAACGTCCATCAATAAAAAGATGTGCGTGGCATACATAGCCAACCGACCCTTTTTAAGCTTTTTTATTTCCTTCTTTCGCTAACTTGAGCATTGTTTTATTTGCAGGAAGATTTGAACCATTCTAGTACTAGTGTAATTGGAAATATTTCTCGCCCTCCCAGTCAAAATGCTTTTGACAATTCAGCCATTGGATCTCTAGAAGGCATTCGTTCTGGACGAACTTCGCCAGGTCTTGCTAGGGTTCAAAGTCTTGGTTCTAAAGCGGCTCAGTCTTTTGCATCTGCTGTAGATCCTTCACTAGCTATAAGTAGAAACACAGAATCTGTGATGATTGGCAGATCATCAAGCCCATGCCTCCCTGCAGTTGGAAGTAGGGTGTTTGATGTTGACTCAAAAAAGATATCCAATGGCTTCGGTGGCGTTCCTACTCAGGTATCTGATTATGTTGATGTGGCAGCTGCTTTGGCTGGCCTGAATCTATCAAGCAAAATAGGAGGTAGAGAAAATGTTGTACTGAGCAAATTTCAGCATGGTTCTGATCCCTATAATACTTCTTCCATCCCTGGACTTGCAAGTAATGAGTTCTCCATGAACTCTGGTATTCTTAAAGATGATATATCTACAAGGGCCACAAATGAGCAAATTGGCTTGCAGAAGTGTTTATCTTCTAGTAATTTATCCAAGAAAGCGGCTCCTGTGCGAAAATCCAGTTTTGCAGGATCTAGCGGCCGATATCAACAAGATTCTTTAAATGCTAATTTTCCTGAAAACAATCCAAATGCTTACCTACTCAATCATGGCCTCCCATCTATGCTGAATAATCACCTTGATGCAGGTTCTTTATAATTAAATAAGATCTACTTGCTGCTGCCTTTGATCCAATTAACGTGGCATGTTTGTTCTCATGTCATAATTTTACTTGTGCAGGTGCTGCTGCTGGTATTGGAGGCCAAGAAGGATCAGGCTACCCTGTATCTGTTATAGATCCATTATATGCACAATACTTACAGGGAGCCTCTGGCTCTACCTCCCCTTATTCTGGAAACATGAATGACCCTTCACTAGGAGGGAGTTTTCTAGGCTCTTCACTCATGGATTTAACTCCTTATCAAAAAGCATATCTTGAAGCATTGCTTGCACAACAGAAATTGCAGTATGGTGGGGCCTTAAATAAAGATAGTGGCTTGAGCAATGGCTTCTATGGATCATCTGGTTTAGGGTTAGGCATGACATATCCATCAAGTCCTTTATCTACTAATCTTCTTTCTTCTTTGGGTCCGGGAAGTCTACGGCCCAATGATCGATTGTCGAGGTTACCCTCTATGCAGCGAAGTGCAATAGGGGTACCCAAGGGATCTTGGAACTATGAAAGTGGTATCATGGAGGAAAGTTTTGTATCAACTTTACTGGAAGAATTCAAGAACAATAAAACTAGGTCATTTGAACTCTCGGACATTGTGGATCATGTAGTTGAATTCAGGTATTGTTTTGTATGCCTTGGCTACACGTTTCAAAGAGTGCAAGACGGGTGTAACTAACTAGGCTTTTCTTTTGCAAACTTTATTTGGTTATTATCCTTCAAGATCAATTTGATTTTTTGTTGTTATCTCTGAAAGCTTTTCTAGTTCCTGTCTTGCACTTTTCATGAATTGGTTAAGTTTTCTGCACCTCTTTGTGAACCATCTGCAGAAATATCTCTCAATTAAGTAATGCCATTCATTTGATATTTATTTTCATCTTAAACTGGTGCATCTACTTTGCCCCGCCCACCCTCTTACAACTGTTTTGCATTTGATATTAATAACCTTGTCACATATTCTTGCACTGATTTCGGACACTTGTCAAGAGATGAATATTCTTATTCGAATCTCTTAAACATGCAGTGCGGATCAGTACGGAAGTCGTTTTATCCAGCAAAAATTAGAAACTGCCTCTGTTGAAGAGAAAAACAAGATTTTTCCAGAGATCCTTCCACATGCTCGTGCTTTAATGACCGATGTTTTTGGTAATTATGTTATACAAAAGGTATGAAATTATCACTTGACTTTATATCTCACCTTTCTAAATGCACTTCAAACACATAATTAACGTTAACCTCTACTTTCAGTTCTTTGAACACGGTACAGAAAGCCAGAGAAATCAGCTTGCAAGTCAGGTTATTGGTCATGTTTTGCCCCTCAGTCTTCAAATGTATGGTTGCAGAGTCATTCAGAAGGTTTGCTCTTAATTCTTTATGGGTTTCATAAATACCCGTTTGGCATGCCCTGCAGGTTATGAGCTAATTTGGATTTGTTTTTTTGCTCACGCACTTGATTACATGCAGTCCTTTGCTTTAATATCAATTACATTTCCTGCTAATGCAAGTCTGATGATTTCCTGTTGCACCAATCATACTATTTTTTATTTTTGCATGAAGGATTGCTTTGCTTATGGTTATTTTGTAGGGTATATGTGGACTGGATTTATGATATGTTTTGGTGTTATCGAATTAATATAAGTGCCCCTTCATTGGTATAATTTTCGAACTTGGTACTAACGGTTCCAGGCTCTTAGCATATGCCAATCTAGACCTCTATGGAAAACACTCAAAACTTATGGAAGCTTGATGATAATGGTTGAAAGTTGAAGAAATGTAGCTTTTAATACTAATTAGAAGAGAGATAGATAGCTTAAAAGAAGAGGAATTTAAAGTGAAATAGGAGATCAGAGAAATTCTGCTTTGTTGGAGTGTGTAGGATAATCCTATAGGGGAGCAAAGACCAAGTAACATAATTTTTACCTATGGTTCTTGTGATTATTCATTTATTTGATGAGACTGGATCCAGGTTCTGAAAAATGTGGGAAGGTTGCTTAGGAATTATTAATCTCTTGTAGAACCAGTGAATTTGATGCACTTAACTACATAATCAGGTCCCCTGTTGTAGATTATAATCTTTGGAGAAATAAGTGTGCTCACTGGACTTTTATCATCTCAATCATGCTACAAATTTCCTCCCCCTTTTTTAAATCTCTTATCTTTCTGGTAATTTCTTGGTTGTTTCTAAAGCCAATTTAGTTATGTACGATCAAGAAGCTTAATCTTTGACTTTTGAGATGCAGTATAAGAAGACTGGTAACAGAGAAAAATTTTCAGGACAATGTATATAAGCCATCTAATGCAGTCCTTCCTAATCATTCTCTTCCCTCTTGAGGAATGCACAGTTCTAGGAATTTGATTGAGTAATTTTATTCCTCTTAAAATGGCCACATTTTCGGTGTTGAGCATTTGATGTTAACTTTAACTTTTAAAGGATGATGAAGGCTTCGTTTGGGACGGCTTTCTTATTGCTTCTTAAAGCAGGTTTTTAGTTAAAAAATTAAAAAAATTTGTACTTAAAAGCTGCTTTAAAAAGCAATAAAAAAGCCATCCCAAACGAAGCTGAAGATTATGTGCAAACATTATGTGCAATTGGATGTGTGTGTCCGTATGCATGTGTTGTGATTGTCATCTATTAAAAGCTAATTTCATTTAGCTGTGTATTTTTGCAGGCTTTGGAAGTTGTAGGCATGGAACTTCAAACTCGAATGGTATCTGAGCTTGATGGTTCAGTTATGAAATGTGTTCGAGATCAGAATGGCAACCACGTCATTCAGAAGTGTATTGAATGTGTTCCTCAAGAAAGGATTCAGTTTATTATATCTTCCTTCTATGGACAAGTTGTGGCACTCTCTACCCATCCCTATGGTTGCAGAGTTATACAGGTTTTATTTTCTTGTAGCAATTGGCTCGGCCTTTTTAATCTCTCTTTTCATTCCTTTCACTTCACCTTTTATTTGCTGTTTCATTTTACCCCAAACAACCTTAACTATGTGATTACTGATAGAAGTTCTCTGCGTATTCGCAGAGAGTTCTGGAGCATTGTAATGATGCACAGACAGAAAGCATTATGATGGATGAGATACTGCAGTCCGTTTGTGCCTTGGCAGAAGATCAATATGGAAATTATGTGGTTCAAGTATGTTATGAAAATCATGTCCCTTTTTATGTTCCTTTTTTTATTTGACAACTTCATACTTTAATAGCGATTTTCTTTTTCACAATCCTATGCTTTAATTGCATAATTTCTAATGGGAATTATTTCATGAATTTCAAATGTAGGGATAAACTTTTTAAGTATTTGGTTTGAAATAAAACAAATCCAAAGTAATATTTTGATGAATTTGAAATTCTTTCGGTAGTTCATTTTTGGCGTATTTTGAATTTTTCCTATTTAGACAAATTTGAAATGCATCACGCGAGGCATCACGAAGAACCCATCACATCCTCACTTGTGACCTCATAGTTGCACCTTTCTAGCTAAATGACATCGTAGAATCCATCACGACGCCATGCAATTACAACACAAAGGCAACCTTCTCAAACATTGTTATGCTAGTGTGGCCCTCCTGCCCATTAAGACCTTGCTGAACCTGTCATGTTTCCACGCCACGACAATCACCCGCAACATCATGGGGATGTTGGAGAACCTGCCAACACCAACAACGTTATTGTTTCCTCTGTTTGCCACCATCGTAAGCTCTTATAATGTGGCCTAACTAAAGAAACATCGATTCACTCTATAGTTTACACTCGTCCAAATACTAAATGTAAATTATTGGATTTAATTTATGACTAACCAAACACCGCAAAGTATTTCAAATATAATGATTAAAGTTTACAAGACATTTAAAATTTACTTGTATTTGAAATGCTTGCAATCAAACAACCCTTCAATAAAATAAAAAAGAATATATATATCTACGGTGTAGAGTTTCATTGCTATTTTTAGTTTTCTAGCATAAAGGATCTTGAATGTCAAAAAAGTTTGAAGTTCGACATTTTAACTTGATTGGGAAGCTTTACATTGGCTCTTCTGATGAAAAATTCAACCATCAGAGTTTAAAGAGGATTTCAGGTGTCAGGTTTTGAAAAAGTTTAGCATTTTTAAGCACTTTAGCTGCTATCATCTTATCTTCTTTGCTCTAACTTTAAATTATAGTCGCAGTTTAATTTGTTTAATATTAGGGACCAATTTGTTTCATCCTAAGTGTTTAAAAGTTATTTGATATCATTTTTAAAAGTTGATGTAAATGTTTGTTGAATTAATTCCCATTCTTGAAATTCACTTTGAAAAAGGTAAGAAATGAGTTCAATTTTGTGAATTAGGAATCCACCTTCACCTCTTCTTTTTACTCTTAATATAGAATAATATTAAATTAATTTGATGAAAGATTAAAACATGATTTTTACTTAAAATGTTTGTAAAATAATTCAAAAATAATGTGGGTGCAAGTATGCAGGAAACTTACCCCAAACAAATACGGGAATTTAGTTGACCCGAACAGGATTCTTGTCAAATAAATAAATATCATTGCAACTAGTGTAAACGAGTCGAGTCGAGTTGAGTATTTGCATTATCGAGCTAAGCTCATTTAATTTTACGTGAGCTCAAACTCAAGCTTGAGCTTGACTCGTTTAGGAAATATCAAAGCTCAAGTACTCGAACTCGTTTGAAAATCTCGAGCACGACTCGTTTATTTGGCTCGATTATTTGATTTTAAATTAACAAAAATTTATTATTTTTTTTAGAATTTGTACTTCCAACAATAACTTAAATTTTTTTTCTCATTAGGATAACCAAGAATATATTGTATACAAATTCATGATGTACAACAAACAATTCAGTAATAGTTTAAAATTTTGAGCAATTTGAAAGACCATTTTCATGTAGTTAATTTTAACAATAACCATTTTATAAAGTTGAAACTTA
The DNA here is from genome assembly GCA_016618105.1 of Dendrobium huoshanense. Classification (NCBI taxonomy): domain Eukaryota; kingdom Viridiplantae; phylum Streptophyta; class Magnoliopsida; order Asparagales; family Orchidaceae; genus Dendrobium; species Dendrobium huoshanense. Next base: position 42,363,436 of record CM028343.1, on the reverse strand, counting down.
TCAAGCTAAAAAGCCAGATATATGAAAATATAAATTTGTGTATATCTAGACCTGTCAATATTGGACCCGACCCGACCTGAAAATTTCGGGTTTGGGTTGACCTAAAGCTGGTCGGGTTCGGGTCCTAAAAGCTGACCCGTTTGAAAAACCAGGTCGGGTTCGGGTTGACCCAGGAATAACCCGGAATGCACACAAACCCTGCCCGGAATGACCCTGCCCGCTTCCTGGTTGCCCCGCCTGCCCGGACACGTCACGTCGCGGTGCGTCCTGATGCCAGGTCGCATCCCAAGCCCAAGGCATGTTGTGTCCGCGGCAGTTTCGCGGCGCTCCTGCGTTCGGCATTAGTCGCCGCCTCGCCGGCGTCCGCGGCAGTTCCGCTCTACGTTTCGTCCCGAGGCCATGTCGCGTCCGCGGAGACCGCGGGTCAGGTTGGGTTGACCCGAACCCGAAGCGGGTCGGGTTCTGGTCCAGAAAGTCGACCCGTTTGTTAAAACAGGTTGGGTCGACCCGAACCCGATAGTACCGGGTCAGTTTTGGGTTCAACCCAAACCCGACTCGTAACCCGAAATTGACACCCCTATGTATATCATTACATCATTACAATAACAATTCATTAAAAAATTCTATTATAAAACCAAAAGAAGAACTCAACAAAAGATATAACTATTCATTGTCTTCATCTTTATGATACTTCATACTCTCCCAATTCTTTCATTTTGACTTTTGTTTACTCTAACGTGAACCTGAGAATTGCTTTTAAAGACAAATGATTTGTCCATATTTTAAGAGAATAGTTGGAAGTAATGTAATGCTATATTTATTAACTGTTGAAGAAAATATGCTCACCAAACTTCATGGACTAAGAATTGTGCACTATTATTACATGAAAGATTCTGAAAAATAGCAAATTGAGAAAACTTGAAAATACATAGCATTAAGGCCTCTTTGTACAACCAAAAACAGCAAATTGACAAAAGAAAAAAAAATGTTAAATCTTTCGATACAAAAGATGATTTGTAGTTACACAATCTGAATTTACACTTAAGTTGCTACTTATTCATGAAGAATAACCCATATCTAAGCAAGAGTTAGGATATAAGCAAAATGAGTTATACCTTCAACCTCATGAATTCTCATCCAATTGATAGGAGAATCTCCATCTCTTCGTCATCTTCTTCTTCCTAGAAGAAATAATACTCCATATATTCATATGTAATTTTTCAAATTTTAATTGAATGAGTTCAATGAGTGAAAGTATGGTGTGATCAACACCATTACCTTGACTCTTCCCTTCAATCCATAGTGACAATGAAGCCAATTCGACTTTCCTTTGCTCATCAGAAAGAATAACTTCCTTAAATTCATTCCAAAATTTTGATTTTTTTTTCCTCTTCTTACTCAATTGCATTATCAATATCATTTTTATCATCCAACTCTTTAACTTCATTTTCGTTATTTTCATCATTTTCTCATTCATCTTCATTGCCAACATCATTATTGTCATTACAAAGCTCATTTTCAAGTACCAACTCATTCATCTGCTCAACACTTCTATTTTCAATATTTCATTGTTCACTAAGTTCATGCATTTTGTCTCCTGTGATCGACATTCTAAAAAAAAATTCAATGAGAATAAAATTATACAAAAAATGTTAAAACTGTTAATTTATCTTAACAGTAAATTATTTAAAGAAAATTAGGGTATTTATCTGACAGTAAATTTATCTAACAAAACTAATTTTCAAGCACAACCTCCATCCATGTAATAATTGTTGATTAAAAGGAAAAAAGTCTCTTCATTGAGTCTAAAAATGCTTACCTCTCACCAATCTGAACACAGGATTTAAGCAATTATGTAAATTAAACACAGAAGAATCTCTACAAGAAAATATTTTGTCAATATGCATAAAAAAAAGCATTCCAATGAATAGAAAAAGAGATCTTCATTTCTAACTAGTTGATCTGGAGAGAAAAACAAAATACGCCTTATTACTTCTCCATGTATTATCTTTTTAATTCACAAACACATTTTTATTTTCAAAGATGAGAGCATGATTGAGTTAAATTTTAACCCAAGTTAGGTATAAAGCATGCAGCTGAAAAATTACCCATAAAAAAAATAAAGCAAAAATAAGGAGATTGAAGGAGACTAACCGAATGGTCTTCGGCTTAGAGCTTTCAGACGCCGCAAAAACCCTGCCAAGAAACATATCAACGATTTCTTTCAAAAGGAAATAGGAACAATCATATGTTGTGATTCAGAATGGTAAAATAGAGTATTGAAAATTTGCATAACATAGAACAATTCACCGAATACAAACCTCCACAGATGTTGAGCACCAAAGAGGAAGATTAAACATAAAGTGCAAATAGAGTCTTGGCGCCGGCTAGGGAAATTATCGCGCCTTTCCCTTGCTAGGTCACTCGAGATGAAGATGGACGTCCGCCGTCCACTTCCGCTTGAACTTCGAACCGTCGCCAAGAGAATGAAATTAGGTTTTGGGGCCGATGACAACTATGTGGCTTTGGAATTGGAATAGAGTTGAACAGGGTTATGGGATAGTGTAACGATAGTTAATATATTGGGGTTTTTTTTTATATTTTCTTTTTTATTGAGTCGGTTCAACGAGCTCGTGAGTCGAGTCTACCTATGCTCGAACTCGAGCTCGACTATAAGCTCGAGCTGTAAGTCGAGTTAATAAGCTAGACTCGCGAGCTCGTTAATGAGTCGAGTTCAAGCCGGCTCGGCTCACTTACAACCTTAACTGCAACTCCTTTCCAATTTACTGACTTTTGGAATTGATCTATACAAGTTTAAATACTTACATAATGGAAACAAATAGCCACGGTAATAGATGGATGCCAACTTTGGCCTAATAAATTACTTTCTTTCTTTTTGATTTACTTTCTTTCGTTTGGATTCTAGTTCTAGATTTTGTTCGACTTTGTTATTGGAGTTGTTCTTATTTTCTTTTTTGCTATGGTACACTGATACATAATATGGGGACACAGACATAATATGACAAAGTCACGGGACAAGTTTATTTTTGAAAATATATGTATTGGACGCTATACTATAATATTATATTTTTAAAATAAAAAAATGCATACTAATTACCCATATTAAATAAATATGAAATAAATTCATTTCAATTGCTCATAAAATATGAAAAATATTTAAATTTATCAAATATTATAAACACAATTGTAGAAGAAATAGTTGCATGATATTATAGATTGTTATCATGAAATTAAAAAAATTGATTCTTTTGTGAAAAACTAAAAAATAAATATTATAAACAAATCATAGGAAATTATTCAACAATAAGTTTAAACAAAATTAATGTTAAATAGCTATTAAGTTATTGAATTAATTTATTTTAAAATGAAAAAAGAAACTAAGACTTCAGTGATTTATGTGCTATGCCTTTGAATTTAAAATTTATTATTCAAGACGTATATAGGATGCTTTTCCGTATTTTGTTTTAATTGGATATGTAGATAGCATTGTTTTGGGTTTATGTTGTGCAATAGCCCATGTCCTGCATCTATTCGATACGCCACAGTTCATCTCACAGAGTGTCGGTGCATCTTAATAGCTTTTTTGTAGTTTCAAATGATTTAGGCTTCATTTGAGACAGCTTTCTTATTGCTTCTTAATATAGCTTTTTAGTATAAAAATTAAAAATTTTATACTAAAAAACTGTTTTATGAAGCTGTAAAAAAGCCATCCCAAATGAAGCCTTAGTTTTGTTTCTTTTCAACATTCTTGTTTGTTTGTGCTTGATGACTATTTGAGCATCTATTAACCCATCTAATACTGATTTGCAATCAAATATTTGAGTGCTGAATCAATATGGCTTTGATTTCTATCTATTACTTGTGTAATTTTCTAATTGAAACTGTTTGATAGACTGGAAGAATTTAATTGATCTTTTCTTTGATTTTTTAGCATGTCCTGCAACATGGAAAACCAGCAGAACGGTCTGCTATAATCAGCAAGCTTTCTGGCCAAATAGTAAAGATGAGTCAGCAGAAATTTGCTTCTAATGTTATTGAGAAATGTCTGACGTATGGTAAACCTGAAGAACGGCTACTTCTAATAAAAGAGATGCTTGGTCCTAATGATGAGAATGAGCCCCTTCAGGTTTGTTTTTGTATTTATAGCTTTGGAAGGACTAACTTATATTTTTATAACGAGTAAATGATAAAAGCCTATGCACAGAACTTTCACTCCTGTATTTTGTAGCTATTAGAAGTGAATTTGTATAGTTTTCTAGTTTCCACTTGTCTGATTACAACAACAAAAACAACAAGCCTTTGTCCCACTATGTGGGGTCAGCTACATGAATCAGTTTTCGTCATTGTGTCCTATTAAGATTCAAATTCTCATTTAAATCTAATAAAGACAGATCATTTCTAATATTTTCTAACCAAGTCTTTTTAGATCTATCTCTACCTTTTTTAACATAAGTCAAATCTAATAGCTCAACTTTTCTAACCGGGTCATCGGAAGGCCTCTGTTTAATGTGACCAAACCATCTAATACGACGATTCTCTCTAATTTTATCTTTCGCTGGAACTATTCCAAAATGCTTTTAATAATTTATTGACCCCTTCAGATTCAGCAGCTTGTCTGTTTTCTTAAACCAGATTTGCTATTCTGCAATTCGATTTGTACATGATTTTCAAAATAAATTTGGCAGGCAATGATGAAAGATCAGTTTGCAAACTACGTTGTACAGAAAGTTTTGGAGACCTGTGATGATCAAAACCGTGAGCTTATTCTCTCACGCATCAAAGTCCACTTAAATGCGCTGAAGAAGTACACCTATGGGAAGCATATTGTTGCACGAGTTGAGAAGTTGATTGCTGCTGGAGGTAAAAAAAAAAATATTCTTACTGGCAGTATATTTTCTACATTCAAAATTGTCCTGGTTCATTAAATTTAGGTTATTTCTTCTTTTTTGTTTAAACTCTCTTTTATAGTTTTGTTTGAAACTTCCATTATTATGAGGGGGGAAAGAGAGAGAGAGAGAGATAAGTTTCTCTTTTAATTACTGTTAGAAATAGGGGTGTCAATTTCGGGTCACTGGTCGAACTCGAAACTAAGCCGACACTATTCGGGTCAACCCGAACCCGACCTGTTGTTCGGTTTTTCGGACCCGAGCTCGACCCGCTTCGGGACCGGGTCAACCCGATCCAACCCGAATAACTCCGTGCCAACAAAAAACTGCTAGTTTTTTGGTCCAAAAATTGGTCAATCTCCGTTTTTCGGGTAAAAAACGGGTCAAAGGGTCAACCCAAACCCGACCCGATTTTTGAAACGGGTCGAATTGTTGAACCCGAACCCGGCTCGATTTAGGTTCGGGTCAACCCTAAACTCGAAATTTTCGGGTAGAGTTTGGTTCTGGTTTTAGTGTCGGATTCAATATTGACACCCCTATTTAGAAAACAAACACTGAAGATTTCATACGTGCTTGTTTCACAGAAAGGAGAATGGGAATGGCTCCAAGTTCCTGATCAAGAAGAAATGTGGAAAGAATTTTGTACAGATAATCAACTAAGTCTACCAGCTTGCAGCAGCCCAAGTTTCTTTTCAGCATAAATTGGGAAATCAGAACTAGTATATTTGTACTAGGCTGTGTAAATAAATGGTAGGCTTATGGTAATAAAGTCTTTTTGTTTCCTCTAGTTCATATGTACATTGCAAATGAGGTGTAATCAAAGTGACAAATATGTAGGGTATATGGCAATTTTAGGATGCTTGGCCTTATAGATTTTCTGAACTGTGTAAAGATAGCAGAATGTAACGGCAACAAGCTTGTAAAAAACAAGGTTGCAATCTTTTGACTTATTTTTTTAACAATGTTATCGAGTAATTTCTGCTTTTCTGTCGCTTGGCTTTTGGATGATGTGAAGCAATCATATTTTGAGAGGCTTTGTGTAGTTTTTACATATCATTTCAGACATTTTGATGCTTCAATATTGCAAGACATTATTTGTCTTTTTGATTCACTTATTCTTCTTTTTCTTTTATTATTCACTAACTTGAGCACTTTAAATAAAGAAAATATTTTAATTCTATATATATATTGGATTTGGGAGATTTATTTATTTATATAATATTTTAAATTTTATAAAAATAATTAATATTAACTTGTTTAAAATAAATATAAATTTATGTGTATTTGTTGATATGACTTAGATTTTAAATTGGTATAAAAATAAATATTAGATTTTAGGTATTATATCTGTAAATTTATAAAACCTTGCATGCATGTGAACTTCCCTATCAATTTTTGCTTTTAAAGTAAGATTAGATGTTCCTAGAAATTGTGAAAGCACATGCAAGTAGGATTAATTATTTTATGTGAACGCCGAACGTCGTTTGGAGACTAATTAAAATGTGCAACGTCATCCATGTGCTTGGTACCACAGTTTGGTATTGCTAATTTGACGCATTTTGGTTGGTCTCCGGATGATGTTCTGCGACTGGTCTTCGCACAGAATAATTTCTTTGTAAGTAGGGGTATTAGAGAAATTACTACATGAGGTCATTAAATGGTTCAGAGGCGAATCAATATGTGTCACGTAATCTCTGTACATAGCAAATGGTAATGTGGCAAGTCCTAATTCGCCTCTTCACAGCGTCTGGTGACCGCATATAATAATTTCTCATTAAAATAGGTTAATAAGTTGAATTTGAATTCAATATGAAATTGACATAATTTAAATTCATTTAAACTAAATTCAACCCGTTTAATAAATATATATGTCAAAAATGTGAATCTGGATTATTTAAATTTGACTCAATAATTTATTTGGATTTTATAAATTATTAATTATACAGTTTAGCTTAGTTGATTAAAATAAGAAGATTATACTAACAAGCAATTAAGAAAAAAATTAAACGGGTATTAGCTAAGTTTTAACCTGAAATAATTAATCAACTCATAATTGGTTAGGGTAATCAATAATTAAAACTTCACTTAAACTCATTAAAGATTAAGTTATGATTTTCATAAGATATTTAAAGTTTATTTACTATTTAATTATAATAATTGACAAAGAAAGCTTAATTAATAGTTTAATTCTCATACTAATTAAAAATTAATTATATAATATTCTTAATTAGAAATGAATTAGTATTTAATTACAATTATTCAAGGTTAATGATAACTAATCGAACACAAGCAGAGAAATATCAAACATTATTGAACATAATAAGAGAAAAAGTTTTATGAAGAAAATTGAAAAAAAAAACCATTGGTTTATATGGGGCTCCTTTATAGGAGTAATTATTACATGTGGAGTATGACTATCCGAATTCGTGAGGGTACATAGTTTTTTATAAAATTATATATTGATCGTATATTTGATGTGTACCCTCACAAAATCCGGACACATCTTACGTCCAGACTCCACACGTAATAATCTCTTTGTTTACAACCACTATAAAAATAATATAATAGTTAAGAAAAAAAAGTTAGAATTCTCATTTAAACTCTCTTAGCTTTAAACTAACAGGCTTGTTGCTTGTTGCAAATTTCTTTCTAGAATTTGCTCCAAGTTCCTTTTCTTTGGGAACATTGTAGACAAGAAGATGCGTCTTATATCTTGGAAATCTGTGACTTTACCAAAGTGCAAAGGGGGACTTGGTCTGCCTTTTTTTGATTATCTTTATGACAACATGGATTGTTCCTTTATTTTTAGGATGTACAACTATGATACTTTAATTGGCTCTTGGTTTAGGGAGAAGTATGATTCTCCTTGGAAGTTGCCCCCTATTACTGCTTCAAAATTCTGGAAATTGTTTTGTCGTATGGCTGCTGTCGTTTCCCTCTCTGTTCACCGGCATTACAAGCTCTCTTTCCTTTGGGATCCTTGGTGTAACAAGAAATCTGTCTCAGAAATATTTGATTCTCACAGAAATACTCATCTTTGGGTTAGGGATTACATTGATCAGGACCATTGGGTGCTCCCTGAATTTCTTCCTGCTAATGTTAAATCCAATATATTGAATACTGTCATTGGTGGTGAGCAACAAGTGCTTGCTTGGGACGGCTCACCTAGCCCCTCCAACAACCCGTTTTGCACTCCCATTTAGATGATGTGGCTTGGTTTAAATTCATTTGGCATAAAGGTTTTTCCTTACGGTATGCCTCTTATACATTGATGGCCATTAAAGGTAAGCTCAAAATGGCTGATATTCTTAACTTGAGGAATAGGGTATTCCTGTTAATCCCGCCTGCTCTTTCTGTCTTGGGAATTTGGAATCTCATTCACATGTTTTTTTTTTAATGTGATTACTCATTCTCAATCCTTACAGCTTTGCTACCTTAGATGGTTAAATTTTATTTGAGGCCTAATCTTTTATAAGTTTTTGACTATTTGGGGAGTTTTCGGAATTATAACAGATCGGACACCAATTTCTGTTTCTTTACTGTGGCTGTCTTGGTGTATTATATTTGGAGGGAAAGGAGCAATAGGAGGTTTTCTAGTGATTGGAGAAGTCCTAATGAACTTAAAAGTGTTATTATTCATGCTATTCGTGCTAAAGCTGGTCAGTGGAAACATTATGAGCTGCTTAAATAACACTTTATGGCTATTCTGGGCTGATCAACCTCTCTTGGTTGGCTGGAGGTTTTTATGGTTGGTTGATGTTTTCATTTTGAGCCACTATTTTTGCTCCCAGCTTGAGAAGTTTTTGGTCATTGCTGGGCTGAATTTTACTCGGTTGAGGTTTTTTGGCATCTCCGCTATGGTTATTGCAGTTCTAGAGCTTTGGCAGTTTTTACTTCCTCAGTCTCTCCCGGTTCTTCTTCGGATGGATGCTTGCAGATTTGGGATGATGATGTGCAAGATCTACATCTTTGATGCATCCTTGGATGGTCATTTGACAACCAGGATTGCGTTCTTTGGGCACTGTGATGCCTACCCTATTGGCTTCGGGCAACCAGTGTCTCACCGTTGGCTGTGTGGGTTACTTTAATGATCTAGGCTTTGATGCCTTTGGGATGTAGATCTTTTTTCCTGAGTCCTCTCTTTCTGCATTTTCTATTTTCTGGTGCTTTGGTGGTATAGGTTTCTATGCTTGTAATTTATATTTCTTGTAACTCTTGGTGATCAATATACGGGCTTTGCCCCTCTTTTTTCCAAAAAAAAAAACTTTAAACTAACAGGTAAGTCATTTTAGAAATTGTTAAAAGTCCCGTATTTTTTTATATATATATATATATATATATATATATATATATATATATATATGAGAGATTAAGGACTCATTTGGTTGGATTTTTGCTTAGGTAAAATGGAGTTCTAAAAGCATATGTTGAGAAAAAGGAGTTTGAGAAAAGTTCTTTTAGTAATGAGCTATTCTTTGAGTAACACTTTTTTAATGCTTACGAGAACTTGAAAGCAAATATTCCTTGTTTGTTTAGGATTTTAGCTTTAGCGATTTCACAATAAAAGACTTATACGTACTCCAAAAATTAGCTTGATCGGGCACGAATCTCGAGGCAAAAGCTAGTTGGAAACTTCAAAAATAAATTTTGAGAGCACCCGAACTCCGATTTCAGCGAGCTTATAGTCAAACTGAGTGTCTCGGAAATACGAATCCAACGACACCAAATTCGACCCAATCCGAGCCCAAATGAGTCTGAATCAAGGGCTAAAAGCGCTATTGGAAGGTTCAAACCGCAATTTGAGTTACCAAACGGTATCCGATTTTGACGAGCTTATACTAGAATCGAACGGCTCGACGAGACGAATCCAACGAGCACAAGATCACCAAATTCCGACATCATTAAGGCCTTCAATTAATCAATGAATGGTACATGATCAAAGGATTCGATATCGGCCGTCCATTCAAAACACTCTCAATTCGCCCCTGATCTCACGCCTATTTACGGGCTATGCCACTCTAAAAAAACTATAAATAGAGCCCTCATTCTACACCAAGGGGGCTCAAGTGAATAGAGAGAAGAAGAAGAGGAGAAAGGGGAAAAGGAGATTCCTCACCTCCTCGACCACCGCCGGAGCTCTTCCTGCCGCCTAAAGACGCCGGAACTCTGCCGGATTTTCAAGAAACACCAGGAATTTGCACAACTTCCACGTGATGCTGAAATTCTTCCCAATTTGCAACAGAGTTCCCTTCTGACGCTGAAACTCCGCCCAAGGGAAGCCGGAGTTCTCCTTTGTCAACAATAGACGTCGGACTTCTACCCGACGTCGAACCTTCACTCTTCGCTAAGTTTCTACCCGACGCCGGACTTCTACCGGTTATCGGACTTCACTAGACGTCTACGCGAAGATGGATTTCTTTCCATTGCTGGACTTCTACATGACGCTGTCCTACTGATCTTCGTCGTCAGACTACAGTCCTTCCGACCTCTGTCGCCAGCCGACTATGGTCCTCTTGACTTATGTCGCCCGTCGACTACAGTCTTTTCGACCTCCGTCGCCCGCCGACTACGGTCCTCCTGACTTACGTCGCCCGCCGACTACAGTCCTCCGTCGCCAGCTGACTACGATCCTCCTGACCTACGTCGCCCGCCGACTGCAATCCTTCTAACAAAGCGAACATGTCAATAGTGATTCTTTGTATTTACATCATGTAATGTATTTCATAAGATGTACATAAAGCTAAGACCTTCCACCAAAGAAGGGCCTCATTTGTAATCGACTGCAATACTAGTGGATTCGTTCAAACTGGGCTAGACCCTATGGTTTTTCCCCCTTTTTACAGGGGTTTTTCACGTAAAAATCTTGGTGTCTCATAAATGCTAGACCCTCTCTCCTTATCTGATTGCGTGCCGGATTTTCGTACAATGCTAAGACGTTAAATATGATCTACCGCCGCGAATACTCCTGGACGCAACAAGACTAAATTACGCATCTTTGAAATTTAAATATATATATAACTAATTTTTCTTATTTTATAAAATAAATTTTACATAAATATGTATATATATGACATTCTAAAAAACTATTATTTATTAAAAACTTGTATTATCAAAAGTTTACAATATTAACTTATAATATCTTAATTTACAGCATAATACTTAAAACAACTATAATTAAATTTAAATTATAATGGTTTTTTTATAGTTACAGTATTTTTTTAATATTTATTCCATTAAAAAAAACTCATATTGAATTAGAGAATAAAATTTATGTTGTTAGCAAAATGTATTGCAGTAATTTCAATCTTATTTTGGAATTTTAACAGTTCACGGATTGCATCAGTATTAGCCTTGATGGAATAGATGAGTTCAGTGATTATTGTATACACAATCCAAATTAAATCCCTTATAATCTTATCTTGCCGAAAAAATGTTAGTTCGGCTCCGAAAATTTGAGCCCCGTCCTCTCCGCGTACCTTTTTTTTTTCTTTCTTTTTGAGTCGTCAGAGTTTTAACGCTTAAGTTTCAAGACAAATTTTCTGAAGGTAGATTGAGTTTTAAAATTTTGTCCTTATTTTGCGAGGACTTTATGATATGGATTCAGGTTTCCTATAGACGTAAGCTCATATAGTTAATTATCCCTCCTGATAACAAGAGAGGACTTTAGATTAAGGCTTGTCATCAAACAAATATGTAGTATATGGCAGGTTTAGTTGGTTGTTTAATGGGGCAAATTATTAGGTCCGGTCACCGGACTTAGAGATAGGTCCGGATATTAATAAAATATTATTTTAAGTTAAGTATGTCAAAAGCACATGCAAAACACAGGTAAAGTGCAGGTAAAGCGGAGTCAAAGCGCACCTAAAGCGGAGTTAAAGCACAATCAAAGTGCTGTCAAAAAGCACAGTGGACAAACAAAAATTACGATTACGATGTAAAAAACATAGCAATAAGAAAGTTGTCACAAACGAAGAATAAAGCTTTTTATTTATTTGCTTTTTATATCACAATCATAATTTCTGTTAAGCCATTTCTTTTTTAGTACTTAAAAAATTGTACAAAAAATTACTGTCTATACCAACTTTACAAAACAATAATTTTTTTTTCAAACGAAGCCTAAAAGTGCTACTTCTCATACATATGAGTGCTTACAAACTAAAACAAAATATTCTGACATGCTAAACATGAATTCAAAAACTCACTAACTAGAACAACTCATCACAACCATCCAATCTAGATTGGATGACTAAGATGAATATGATGTGAGACAAATATGCGATGAGTTGCTTTGAAAAATTGTAACAATAAAGATTGAATTTATACTTTGCTAATTAGTAACTCATGCTTCAATCAAAATAAATGCTTAGAACTTTTCCATTGAAAAATTAAGTAGTGGTAAGCCGTTACAAGAGGTTAGCAAGACAGTTGCAAGAACAACAAAAATTAAATAGTAGTTCTAATAGCTAGCAAATAGAAATCCACAGCGTAACATCAAGACATGGTCACTTAGAGTTCCTACTCACTCAATCACTCTTAGGCTTAACAGTTGAAGATGAAGCATACGATGAGAGAAATTGCCACTAGGAAGATAGTACCGAAGGTCTTTGTTGACGGAGAGGTAGCCACGGATGGAGAAGGGATAGATCTCCGAACGAGAAGCCAAGGCGTCTTAGGCTTTTGAAGATCGATCGTCTCTGCTAAGCAATAGAGGATGCGCTTGACGTCTCTTTCCACAGTCTCGTCGTATTCTCAATCGGGATCGTAGAAAGGAAAGAGAAGAATGTCGATCTCCCCACGATCGTTGTAAGTGAAACCGTGATCAACCTCGGGATCGACCATTCAACATTGAAGAGAAGGTGAGAGGGCGTCGTCTTCTTCTCTTGGCATCAAATATTATGAGCAACCAAAACTTCCCAAGGGAGGGAGCAAGAAGAGGGGCGGCCAAAGTAGAGAGAGAGGGGGCGGGTGGGTTGGGTGAGAGAGCTAAGGTTACATGGAGGAGAATGAGATTTACTCCAAATCTAAAATTAATTTCAGATTTTGAGTAATTTTGGAGGGAATCAATTTGAAATTGATTTCAAATTTCAAATAGAATTTAGGGGAATTAATGAGTATTTAATGGGAGCCCATCAAAAGGGGGGCCGACGGCATTGAGAGAGAGGAATAGGGGTTTTATGTTAATCCTGAAATTAAATTCATGATTTGAATAATTTGGGAGAGAAATTAATTTGAAATTTGATTTCAAATTAATTATAACAATTGCATTGATTGGGGATTAATGTGGGGGGGGGGGGGGGGATCCATGCATGTGGCCGAAGGCATGCATGGGGGAGAGGGAGAGAGATGAGGACTTAAAAGCTTCTTTATTTAGCTTTCAAAATAAAGAAAAGGAGAATTAAATCCAACTCAATTTAAAATTAAATTGAAGGGGATTTAAAACTTTCCAAATATGGCTTTGACAAATTAGGAAAGAATTTGAAATTTCAAATTGAGGAATTCTCTTCCTAAATCAAGGGAGGATATTTAGGTAGGTGATGATGATAACATTAATCCTCCTTAATGGTGGATTGGCACTAGGGCCGGCGTCATGGTGGTGGGACTTGGGTGAATTTGGTAGGGGAAGGATGAGCTGAAGCCGGAGGTGGCTTGAAGAGGAGTTTGATGGTGGAGGTTAAACACTTGGTGGTGGAGTAGGAAGGGGTGATGGATGGAGTGAGGAAAGGAGATGAAGGAGAAAACAACTAAGATAAAGTTAAACTAATCACGAGTCGCGGACTCTTCCAACGACTGATGGGCCTTGCAATCTCTCCCCTTGAGCTCACTCTCCCTTCTCTCTAGCTCTCATGCAAGAAAAGAAGTAGAAGAAAATAAAATTTCATTGATCAATCATCCCTTTTACAACACATATGGCCAATATATATAGGCCTCTCAACATGAAAAGAAAAGTACAAACTTGCCCTCAGGGCTAAAATGACAAGATACATCCCATAAGGGTAAAATGGAAAACAACAAAAACTAAATAAAACATCATGCAAACAACAAAAGATAAAACATAAAGCGTCAAAAGTAAAGACGTTGAATCGTAGCCGTCGATCTACGATTCCGTCGCCGGTACACATGTCTGAATCTCTGAGCGATGTCCTCATCATTCTCCGCAGGTGGGAGAAAACTCGACCCAGTCGAGTCAGCATCTCTAGAACTCTCGTACCACTCTAATAGATCAGGATCCAATCGCTGCAGCTCCTCGCGGTCAATCCATGTATTCTCCGTCTCTGGTTTCCCTGTCCATTGAACTAGGTACCTCCGGCGGCCACCGTCTCTAGTGGAAATAATCTCATCACCAAGTATAACTTCAACCTTCTCCGCGGGGAGATGGATAGGGATGTTTGGGAGTGGGGGTAAGCTAGGGTTCTCACCAGGTGGGTTCACACAAGGCTCTTTATTTAGTGGATTGAAAGGGTTAAACTCAGGACCCTCAAAGGTTACCAGATCTTCAATGTTAAACATAGGATTAATGTTAAGACCTTCAAGAGAGGTCTAGCACATAGACATTATTATTTATTTTTGAAGTTATTTTGAACGATCATGCACTCCTTGCGTGTAACTTTTTAACGGTCCCTGGTGGAAACCGCTCCGAACGGATCCGAACAATTACAAAGTCTCCAATTTCAAATTCTTTGAATCGATTCTTGAGATCTGCATGCAGTTTATAATTAGCATTGCTTTGTTCAATTTTTTTGTTAATTTCCCTATGCAACTCTTGGAGATGGGATGCAAATGTAGATGCAGACTCAGATGCTCTATGCTTATGACTCATAGGGATCAGATCTATCGACTGCCTAGGTTGGTATCCATACACAATTTCGGCGGGACTTAGACCTGTGGTTCGATTGACATAATTGTTGTAGGCAAACTCAGCTAAAGGCAATTTGGAATCCCAATCCCGTATGTTATCTCCAACCAAGGTCCTTAACAGATTTCCTAGTCCTATTCACAACCTCATTCTGTCTATCTGTCTGGGGATGGAAAGCAGTAGAAAATTGAAGTTTGGTCCCCATCTTGTGCCATAAGTTTTTCAAAAGTAGCTTGTAAACTTAACATCTCGGTCTGACACAATCGTTTTGGGTATCCCGTGGAGTCTCACAATTTCGTCAAAATACAGTTGACGATCCTAGAAGCATCGAATGTTTTGGAGAATGGGAGGAAGTGAGCCATTTTAGAGAATCGGCCAACTACCACACACAGAGTTATGCTTCCTCATAGTTTTGGGTAACCCTAAAACAAAGTCCATACTAACATCCTGCCACGGTTAGTTAGGTACATGGAGTGGTGTGTAAAGGTCAGTGTTTTGCTTCCTTTGTTTGGCCAATTGACAGGTATGACACCGCTTTACTAATCTGCTAACGTCCCTCTTAAGACTCGACCAATAAAATTGATTTTCGATAGCAACTATTGTCTTGGCTTGACCGAAGTGACCTGCTAAACCACCAATATGTAATTCCCAAACAAGAAACTCACGAAGTGACGTATTGGGAATACAGAGTTTTTGAGACTTAAACAAGTATCCATCTTCCAACAAGCAATCATCTATAATCCGTTCAGCTCCAGTTGCTAACGTAGAATAGGTTTTTTTAAAATCAGGGCAGTCTAAGTAGTCTTCCTTAAGTTGTTCGAAACCTATCACTTCCATCCTCATCTCATGAGTAATCATCATCCGACAGCTTAGTGCATCAGCAGCCTTATTCTCAGATCCCGCTTTGTGCCTAATCGTGTAAGTGTATTCTTGTAAAAATTCAACCCACCGACCATGATGGGCATTCAGTTTCTTTTGGGAGTTTATATATCGCAGGGCTTCATGGTCAGAGAAAATAACAAATTCTTGGGGAAGCAGGTATTGTCTCCAGTATCTGAGGGACTGAACGATGGCGTAAAATTATTTATCATAAGTGGAGTAGCGTTGCCTAATGTCGTTTAACTTTTCACTAAAGTAGGTAACCGGGTGTCCCTCTTGAGATAATACTCCTCTTGTGCCTATGCATGATGTATCACACGTCACTTCAAAAACTTTAGAAAAATCTGGCAGTCGCATGACTGGTGCCTCAACCATTTTCCTCTTTATTTCTTCGAAAGCCTTAGAGGCAGATGCCGTCCAGTAAAATTCTCCTTTCTTCAAACAGTCAGTTATTGGACACACTATAGTGCTAAAATTTCTAATAAATCTCCTGTAAAACGTGGCCAGTCCATGAAAACTTCTAACATCTCTAATATTCTTGGCTATGTTGCACCAATACACCTATTTATGAAGGCGTGCTATATCAGATACATCGATACACGGATACGCCTCCGATACTCCACCGATACGTGTCGGATTTGCCAAAGATGTATCTAATTAAAATACTATTTAATTTCAAAAGGACACGCGTATCTGATACACGTGTACGTTGAAAAACAAAAAAGAAATCCGAAAAAAAAGACACGTCGTATTTACTTCCATGATTGCGAGCAAAGTTCTTTCATTTCCGAGATGGATTTGAGTCTCTTGATGATATGAGAATTTTAGAAATTACTAATCTTTCACTTGATGAGCCTGAATTAAAAGCTATGATATTTATTAAAGATGATATAGAAGTTCAAAGACAAACCACTGAAGAAGCTAATCATATCATTCCTTCTATTGAATAGTTGAAACTTTATGTGCTAGACAATTTATGTTTATGCTTTTTTTGTTGTACTAGACATTTAATGCTTACTTATATTTTGATATTATAAGCTACAAGGCTACAAATGATGTTGTTGTCTTTTTTTTTTTTTTAATTTCAAATATTATGCTTTGATTGCTTTCTTAATTTTTATGTATGATTTATAAATTATGATGTCGTGTCCGCGTCGTACCCGTATCCTGTATTTTTAAGAATTGACGTGTCCCGTATCCGTATCGTGTCGTATCCGTGTCGTCGTATCTATATCGATGCAACATTGATTCTTGGGTTCAGGCCATTCATTGATTGCTCTTACCTTTTTAGGGTCAGCAGAAATGCCTTGGGAAGATATAATGAATCCCAAAAAGAATACGTGATCGGTGAGGAAAGTGCATTTCTTAGGATTGGCAAACATTTGATCTCTCCTCAGGACTTCGTAGACTTGCCTTAAATGATTCAAGTGTTGTTCCACCGAGTTGCTATAAATTAGAAAATCATCAAAATAGACCACTACAAATTTTCCTATGAAAGGTTTGAGGATCTGGGTCATCACTCTCATGAACGTACTTGGAGCATTGCTAAGTCCAAAAGGCATCACAGTCCACTTGTATAAGCCCTCTTTGGTTTTGAACGCGGTCTTCCATTCATCCCCTGGGTGGATCCTAATTTGGTGATAGCCACTTTTAAGATCAATCTTAGAAAAAAGTGTGGCCCCAGTCATCATATCTAGCATGTCATCTACCCGAGGGATTGAGAAGCGATACTTGACCGTGATTTTGTTGATAACGCGGCTATCAACATACATTCTCCATGACCAATCCTTCTTAGGGGTAAGAAGGGCGGGAACAACACACGGGCTAAGACTTTCCTTGATGAAACTGCGTTGTAACAACTCATCCACTTATTTCTTGAGCTCCCTATGCTCAATAGGGTTCATTCGGTAATGGGGCAGATTTGGGAACAAAGCTCCGGGCACTAGGTCAATAGCGTGTTGAAGGTCCCTTAATAGTGGCAATTGGTGGGGCAGATCTTCTAGGAAGACGTCAGCAAAAGTTTCCAAAAGTGGTCTTACTTCCTCAGGGATAGGCTCTTCTTGGGTTACACTCACTTCCCGAGCTACCAGCGCATAGAGAGGGGCTCCTGATTCTAGTTTCGTACCCAAGTCTTCAGCAGTTAATAAGTTCAAGCCCGTGCTGGGTTTAAGGGAGTTGGGTTTGACGTCCTCTTTGGTGGACTTAGGCTGAGTGGGTAGGAGCTTAATTTTCTTGCCCTCATGTTCAAACACGCAGGTGTTTGATCGGCCATAGATGTGTACATCGTTATCGAACAGCCAGGGGCGGCCGAGGATTATTTGGCCAACATCCATAGTTAACACATCACACCATATTTTCTCTTTATATCTGACGAACTCAATAGGAACAAAACTCATATCTTTCACCTCCAAGGTGGTCGAGTTGATACAAGTGACTTTGTAGGGGTTCGGGTGTGGTGTGGTTTTCAAGTGGAGTTTAGAAATCATCATAGACGACACAACATTTATGCAACTTCCACTGTCGATTATGACTTTGCAGTTTTTATCTCCGATCTTGGTAAAAGTGTAGAAGATCGAAGTTCTTCGCCAGTCGTCGCTTAGCTTTGGTTATGAGAAGGCACATCTGACGACTTGTAGGTCTAAGTGATCCATTTTTTGGAGGCAGTGGATCACGGCAGTCTCTTCATCGCATAAAATTTCCTCGTCGTCATCAATGTGATGAAATAGTTCGGTGTCCGGTTCATCCTCTTCTTCCGTGACTTCTTCAATTGTTGTGACCTTAAACGGGTTGGAACATTGGGAGGCAATGTGTCCGTACCCATGACATCTAAAACACTTAGTGCCGGCGGGGGTTTTGGGTGTCTCCTGTTCTGGTGTTTTGCCTTTATAGTCCGGACGAGGTTGGGTTTGGCCAGGGGAAGACCGACTACTCGGGAGTCCAGTGGTTTTGTTATAAGGTTGACTAGAGGAGGATTTGAACGGGTTAGGATGATGGTCTTGGTTTCTAGAGGCGTAGCTCCTAGATTCTTCTAAATCTAGTACAAGATTACAGGCAGCTTCAAAAGTGTTCACACCTCTGGCAAAAAGTTCATTCCGAATATCTTCTCTTAGTCCAGCTCTAAACATCAACAGAAGTTGGGCAGGAGTGGTGGTGTCACGACCCAACCCGACCGGGACAGATCCCGCTCGTATCGGGCCGCGACGGAGCCAACAAATCCAGGATCTGACTTTGGAATTTGCTTCAGATCTTACTTCCAAAATAACACATATAGAAAAACACAGAGCTATTATAAACATCCAAATACAACGCAGTTCATCTATCTTTTCTTTCACCAAATAATCATATACATATACAGTACATGGCTTACAGACAGAACAGAATAGAACAGATAAGCCATGACTGTACAAAAATCAAAAGTACAAAATACATAATCACAGATCAGACTCTGGACAGCTAATCCAAGACTTCATTCCCTTTCCCAGAACCTGAAAACCACGTAGAAAATAAGGATGAGCTAACAGCTCAGCAAGACATCAATCACCAATCAAAATCATCATAAACTCACATCAGAAATAGCCTATGAAAATCACAGAACAGATACTTATTCAATCATAAATCAACAACCCATACCGAAAACTGAAGTCATGTCAAGTCAGAGTTCATAACAGATATCATAAAACTTTCAAGTCACAGAACAGACAGAATCGTACGAAATAACTAGAATCGTACATATATCAGAGAATTCATAAAACAGATCAAATAAGTCACATAACATATCTCAGATATCAAACATCATGTTCCAGATAACATATCACATATCAGATTTCAGATTCTCCAGACCCTTACAGAATCTCGACGGATTCTGGCCCCTTATGTCTCCATTCCCTGACACTTACAAAATCTCAACGGATTCTGACCCCTTATAGCTCCATTCCCTGACACTTACAAAATCTCGACGGATTTTGGCCCCTTATAACTCCCTTTTAATAGCACATACACAATTTATATTCAAATCATCTTATTTCAGAAATCTCAGAAATCATACGAAAATTCAGCGACATAACGACAGTATACGGAATTTACACAAAATTCACAGATTCAGAAATTTATCAAATAACCACAGAACATTCACAACAACATTGTAAGACTTTCATTGTACTGACAAAATATTTTTCAACATCCTGATAATTTGCAGTTCAATTAAAACACCGCAGAATCCAAAATATCCTGTAAAAATCTTCCATAAAATACTCAAAACATTCACAATTAACATTTCAGAGACATACCAAAAGTTACGCGGTAAAACCTTTATCAACAGAAAATAATAATCGAAATTCGCTTACGGAAACGAAATTCAGAACAGAAAAGTCGTCAAAATCCTCGTTTCTGAAAATTGAGAAAGACGGAATGTGCCTTACCTCGAGTCGGTCAACTTCTTTAACTACAACAACGGACGAAAACGGATCGGAGTCGCCCAAAAATAACTTTTCCTTCGTTTTTCTCTCTCATGGCGTCCTTTTCTTTTCCGAAAATATCTTATTCTATATATATTCAGACTGATCGTACCGGACGATCGCAACTTCGTCCCGAACGATCTATGCTATGGACAAATTTCATCCAGACGAAATTAATTATCGTCACGTACGACTGGGCTCTGGACGATTTTCGTCCAGACGAAATTAATTATCGTCCCGTACGATCGGCTCTGGACGAATTTCGTCCAGATGATCCGACTTTTGTCCACCATGCAGTCAAACATGTTTTCCTGCACAATCTGTACCGATCGTCCCAGACGATCCAACTTCGTCCGGACGAACCTGGGAGCAAAAATGGTCTTTACAATCTCCTCAACTTCAGAAAAATGTCGTCCTCGACATTGCCAATCCAAAACTCAGTCAAAACAGATACGGATACAACTGCCTCATGTCCGACTCCTTCTCCCACGTCACTTCTCGTGCTGTTCGGTGCTTCCACTGAACTTTAATCATAGGAATTTGTTTACTTCTTAACTTACGAACATCGTAAGTCAAAATCAATTCAGGTTCTTCTTTGTACTGCAGATTCTCCTGAATCTCAACCTCATCAGCAGAAAACTTCTTTTCAGAATCAGATATCCACTTTCTCAAAGTAGATACGTGAAAAACATTATGCACATCAGACATCTGATCAGATAGTAATAGTCTATAAGCAGACTTCTCAATCCTTTCAAGAATTTCAAACGGTCCAACATACCTTGGACTAAGCTTGCTTACCTTTCCAAATCTGCTGACTCCTTTCATCGGACTGACTTTGACATACACAAATTCACCAACTTGAAATTCAACAAACTTGTGCTTCTGATTGTAATACTTCTGTTGTCGATCTTGTGCAGCTTTCAATCTTTCTTTAATCAAGTTGATTTTCACAACAGTTTCATCCACAAATGTTGCACCCATTTCTTGTCTATCTCCTACCTCAGTCAGAGTCAAAGGAGTTCTACACTTCCGGCCATACAGAGCTTTATAAGGTGTCATACCAATACTGGACTGAAAACTGTTATTATAAGCAAATTCAATCAAAGGAATATGATCTTCCCAGCTTCCTCCAAAATCTAAAACACATAATCTCAGAAGATCTTCCAGTACCTGGATAGTCCTCTCAGATTATTTGTTACTCTGCAGATGAAATGTCGTACTAAAATGCAATTTTGTACCAAATCCTTGCTGAATACTCTTCCAAATTCTGGAAGTAAACCGTCCATCTCGATCAGATACAATCACTTTAGGCACATCATGTAATCTGACAATCTTCTTCACATATACTTGTGCCAACTTATCCACCGGATCCGTCTGCCTGATCGAAAAAAAATGTGCAGACTTCGTCAATCGATCCACAATCACCCAAATGGCATCGTGCCCTTGCCTTGATCGAGGAAAACCCATAGCAAAATCCATTGTTACCTCCTCCCATTTTCACTCAGGGATAGGCAACGACTGCAAAAGACCTCCTGGTCGCTGATGCTCTGCCTTTACCAACTGACAGGCTTCACATTTCGAAACAAAATCCGCTACATCCTTTTTCATTACAGGCCACCAGAATAAACTCTTCATGTCTCCGTACATCTTGCCACTTCCCGGATGAATCGCATAGCCTGAATGATGTGATTCGTACAAAATCTCTTTCCTCAGATCTCCAACCATAGGAATCCACAACCTGTTCTTGCAGAAAATAACACCATAATCAGAAACTCGAAGTTCAGGCTTCTTACCAGATTCAATCTGAGCAATCAACTTCAAATAATTAGAATCCGACTTCTGAGCTTCTTGAATCCTTTCTTCCAGTCTTCCCTGGATGTTCATCTGAGTCAAAATACCAGAATCCGAACCAGTAGAGGAAATTATCTCTAATTGTAATCTTTCCATATCTCGTATCAAATACTCATCAGAAGTGAGCTGAATACCTTATAATCCAGAAGATTTCCTGCTCAAAGCGTCTGCTACCACATTAGTCTTGCCAGGCTGATACTGAATCGTCAGGTCGTAGTCCTTGATCAACTCAAGCCACCTTTTTTGCCTAAAATTCAGATCATTCTGAGTGAATATGTACTTCAAGCTCTTGTGATCCGTGAAGATCTCACATCTGACGCCATACAGATAATGACGCCAAATCTTCAAAGCAAAAATAACTGCAGCCAACTCCAAATCATGCGTTGGGTAATTCTTTTCATGTGGTTTCAATTATCTCGAAGCATAAGCAATTACCCTACCATACTGCATCAGAACATAACCCAAACCTTTCAGTGAAGCATCACTGAACACTTGAAATCCTTCCGTACCTGACGGAAGTGCTAACACTGGAGCTGAAGTCAAACAATCCTTCAACTTCTAAAAACTAGCCTCACACTCTAATGTCCAACTAAAAGCTACTGACTTCTGAGTCAGTCTCGTCAGAGGCGTAGAAATCTGAGAAAATCCCTTCACAAATTTTCTATAATATCCGGTCATGCCTAAGAAACTACGTACCTCAAATACCGTAGTAGGCCTTGGCCGATCAGCAACAACTTGTATCTTCTGGGGATCAACAAAAATACCTTCACCGCTCACCACATGCCCCAGAAAAGAAATGCTCTTCAGCCAGAATTCACACTTGGAAAACTTAGCATACAACTGATGATGCCTCAAAGTCTCCAACACAATGCTCAATTGTCTAGCATGATCTTCTTCAGAAGCAGAATATACCAGAATATCATCGATGAAGACGATCACAAACAGATCCAGATACTCCTCGAACACTCTGTTCATTAAATCCATGAAAATAGCTGGTGCATTGGTTACCCCAAAAGGCATAACCAAAAACTCGTAGTGCCCGTACCGAGTACTGAAAGCTGTCTTTAACACATCCGCTTCTTTCACCTTCACCTGATAATATCCAGATCTCAAATCAATTTTCGAAATACAGAAGAACCAGAAAGTTGATCAAACAAGTCATCAATCCGTGGTAATGGATACTTATTCTTGATCGTGACTTTATTCAAATCTCTGTAATCAACACACATACGGAGTGTTCCGTCCTTCTTCTTTACAAACAGTACTGGTGCTCCACAAGGAGAAATACTAGGACGAACAAATCCTCTATCCACCAATTTCTGGAGCTGAACTTTCAACTCAGAAAGTTCCTTCGGTGCCATCCTGTACGGAGCTTTCGATATCGGAGCTGTACCCAGAAAAATATCAATAGAGAACTCAACATCTCTACCCGGAGGTAAACCAACTAATTCTTCAGGAAATACATCAGAAAACTCCCGTACAACTGGGATATTAGAAAGAGAACCCACATCCATGTTCATATCCCGTACAGAAGCCAAAAATATCGGGCAACCCTTATTCCACAATCTTTTGACTTACAATACAGAAATCATACAGGATAAAACACCTCGTTATCCTTGGAATACACATCTTTCCCCATCCATAAACAAACTCACTTGCTTCTTCAAACAGTCAATCTGAGCCTCATACAGACTCAACCAATCCATTCCCAAAATTACGTCGTAAGAAGAAATCGACAACAAAATCAAACTCGATTTCCACTTCTTGCCAGAAATATCAATCTCACAAAAACAAAACTTCCGGGCGATCAAATTACTTCCAGCTGGCAAAATAACAGAAAGAGAAACCGGTAGCAAAACAGAATTCAGATGCAAAGCATCAAAACAACGCTCGGAAAGAAACGAGTGACTAGCTCCAGAATCAAACAAAACACGACAGGGCTGATCAGAAATATAAATCATACCTGTCACCACATCCGGAGCGTCTCGAGCCTCCTGCTGACTCAAACTATACACTCGAGGCTGAACTGCAGCTGGAGCTACTGAACCACTAGACTCCCACTGACTACTAGTAGGTGGTCTCCGTGCCACAGAACTAGATCCACCACCATAAAATCCTTCAGTCACAGTACGTGGAGCAACAGTCCTCGGTCTTCTTGGTGAACCAACAGGTCTACTATCAGATCGAAACTCAGATCGTCTATCGAATCCAGCCTGTGGACACTCTGCAATCTGATGTCCTGGCTGACCACATTTAAAACACTGACCAGTCGTCCTGAAGCACTGGCCAAAATGTCGTCGTCCACAAGTTTGACACACAGGTGTCCCATTGACTAATCCCGAACTGGTCGTACCGGTAGCGGCAGTACCAGAAACTATCGTGGATCCCGACTGTCCACTCCTCCTGGAGTCTCCAGAAACAAACCTCCTCTTGCTAGAGGAACCACTACTAAAAGTATCACCCCCGAACCTCTTCCTACTCGCAGTCCACCGCTGCTGAGTAGCCATCAGATCATTCTCTATCAGACGAGCTCTCTCCACAAGCTCAGAGAAATCAGAAATGTGAAATGGCACCAGGGGCAGCCTCAGACTATCTCGTAGTCCCCTCAAAAATCTGTAGCACCTCTCAGCAGAAGTACTTACCAACTGTGAAGAATAACGGGCTAAAGTAGTAAATTCTGCCTCATACTGCATCACAGTCCTGCTTCCCTGAACAAGTCTCAGAAAAGTCTCATGCATCTGCTGTCGTGCAGAAGGAGGTACAAACCACGATCGAAATTCCTCAGAAAATTCTTCCCAAGTAATCAAAGAATTTAGCTTCCCTTGGAATTTCGCCTCCTGCTGGCCTATCCACCAGTGCTCTGCTTCCCCATCCAACAGAAAAACTGCCAAAGGCACCTTCCTGTCCAACGGACACTACATACCGTCAAAAGTCTTGTATAACCTCCTCAACCATTCTTCAGCTGCTCTGGGCTCAACAGTGCCCTCAAATCTCTAAGGTTTCAATCTTAGAAACAACTGCAGATGTTTATCTATATCTTCAGATCGCACAGTAGAGGCTCTACTCTGAGTCTCGCTCATCATCTGAGCAATCAATGTAGCAAACTGAGAAAGTGTATCAGAACCAACCACTGGGGCTGTACTACCCACCGGAGCTGCCTGACTAGCACTCTGCCCATCTGTCATATCTAGGTCTGGCGGATCCATGATCACACAAAACTAAGCACAAAACAACAGAATAAAAATCCAGACAAACCAGACCTACCCTAGACAGACTCACAAATCACTTCCAATAGCTCTGTCTTACGATCCAAATTCCAAAACCATTACTCTGATACCACCAAAGCTTGTCACGACCCAACCCGACCGGGACGGATCCCGCTTGCATCGGGCCGCGACGGAGCCAATAAATCCAGGATCTGGCTTTGGAATTTGCTTCAGATCTTACTTCCAAAATAACACAGAGAGAAAAACACAAAGCTATTATAAACATCCAAATACAACGCAGTTCATCTATCTTTTCTTTCACCAAATAATCATATACAGATACAGTACATGGCTTACAGACAGAACAGAATAGAACAGATAAGCCATGACTGTACAAAAATCAAAAGTGCAAAATACATAATCACAGATCAGACTCTGGACAACTAATCCAAGACTTCCTTCCCTTTCCCAGAACCTGAAAACCACGTAGAAAACAAGGATGAGCTAACAGCTCAGCAAGACATCAATCACCAATCAAAATCATCAGAAACTCACATCAGAAATAGCCTACGAAAATCACAGAACATATACTTATTCAATCATAAATCAACAACTCATACCGAAAACTGAAGTCATGTCAAGTTAGAGTTCATAACAGATATCATAAAACTTCCAAGTCACAGAACAGACATAATCGTACGAAATAACTAGAATCGTACATATATCAGAGGATTCATAAAACAGATCAAATAAGTCACATAACAGATCTCAGATATCAAACATCATGTTCCAGATAACATATCACATATCAGATTTCAGATTCTCCAGACCCTTACAGAATCTTGACGGATTCTGGCCTCTTATGTCTCCATTCCCTGACACTTACAGAATTTCAACGGATTCTGACCCCTTATAGCTCCATTCCCTGACACTTATAGAATCTCGACGGATTCTGGCCCCTTATAACTCCCTTTTGATAGCACATACACAATTTATATTCAAATCATCTTATTTCAGAAATCTTAAAAATCGTACGAAAATTCAACGGCATAACGGTAGTATACGGAATTTACACAAAATTCACAGATTCAGAAATTTATCAAATTACCACAGAACATTCACAACAACATTTTAAGACTTTCATTGTACTGACAAAACATTTTTCAACATCCTGATAATTTGCAGTTCAATTAAAACACCGCAGAATCCAAAATATCCGATAAAAATCTTCTAGAAAATACTCAAAACGTTCACAATTAACATTTCAGAGACATACCAAAAGTTACACGGTAAAATCTTTATCAACAGAAAATAATAACCGAAATTCGCTAACGGAAACAAAATTCAGAACAGAAAAGTCGTCAAAATCCTCGTTTCTAAAAATTGAGAAAGGTGGAATGTGTCTTACCTCGAGTCGATCAACTTCTTTAACTACAGCAACGGACGAAAACGGACCGGAGTAGCCCAAAAATCACTTTTCCTTCTTTTTCCTTCATTTTTCTCTCTCTTGGAGTCCTTTTCTTTTCTGAAAATATCTCATTCTATATATATCCAGACTGATCGTACCGGACGATCGCAACTTCGTCCCGGACGATCTATGCTCTAGACAAATTTCGTCCAGACGAAATTAATTACCGTCACGTACGACTGGGCTCTGGACGATTTTCGTCTAGACGAAATTAATTATCGTCCCGTACGATCGGCTCTGGACTAATTTCGTCCAGACGATCCGACTTTCGTCCAGATGAACCATGCAGCCAAACATGTTTTCCTGCACAATCTGTACCGATCGTCCCGGACGATCCAACTTCGTCCGGACGAACCTGGGAGCAAAAATGGTCTTTACAGGTGGTCTCTTCCCCGTTACAACGAATCATGAAGTCATCAAAGGCCGAGATGTATTTCTTAACGGGCTTGCTACCTTGGGTTAATCTATTCCAACGATCCAAAAGTCTAAGATAGTAGGAAGGAGGGAGGTATTTTTGCTTCAACTCTTTCTTCATCATTCCGCAGTCAGTCACGGGGTATTCTCCTCGTGTTTCTCGCATTTGTTCTATGTTATTCCAATACTGATTGGCTCTCCCAGTCAACTTCATCTCTGCAAATCGAACCTTTCTTTCCTCTGAAATATTGTACCACTTGAAATAGCTATCCATTCCTTTGAGTCAATCAAGGAAAACTTGGGGATCTAATGTACCATCAAAAGACGGGGCATCTATCCGAATGTTCTTAAGTAGTTGGGTGTTATTATCCCTCTAAGGAGTGTCACGTCCTACTGGTTCTTGATTGGGTCGATAGTGTTCTCTAGGAGGTCCGTAGTCAGTTCGGTTATCTTCACCATAAGGAGAGTGGTGTCTAGAGGGGGTATAGATCGTTGGGTTTCCTATTCTCTCAATGTTATCCAGCCTATCACCCGTTTGGCATCTAAATTCAGCTAAATCATTTTGGGTGTTCCTAATTTTTTGAGTAACCGTTCCAAGTCGGCCCACAATTAGGTCTAAAGTTGCTTGGATGTGTTCCGGATCCATGTTTGGGTGCTAGGGGACACTAAGGAAGGTTCCTAGGTCAAGGACAGCAGCTAATCACAATGATTTGCTCACCAAAAGATTACCAACAGCAACAGGAAAAATCAGGACAACACACAAAACAGTGGTTTAAGTTGCCTAAAAGTTAGAGTGATACCACTAGGGTGATGACAGCACCTAGACACGACTTTAAGTTTACTAAATGATGTCTAAAAGTTGCTGGAATAGTGCGGACAACAGTTTATATTAAGGACGTAGTGGTCCTACACACTTAGAAATGATATGGATACAATGGCAGCACTAAATGCGTGTAGGAAATGCAGGAACAACAATGAAAATAGCGAATAAAAATTATGTTTGCGATGATATGCATGCAAAATTTAAAGCTTACCACAAGGTTAGACCCTAGGATATTTTTCTAGTACATGACATGCATGCCTACCATGCTCTGATAACAAATATGATGTGAGACAAATATGCGAAGAGTTGCTTCGGAATTGTAACAATAAAGATTGAATTTCTACTTTGTTAATTAGTAACTCATGCTTCAATCAAAATAAATTCTTAGAACTTTTCCATTGAAAGATTAAGTAGTGGTAAGCTGTTACAAGAGGTTAGCAAGACAGTTGCAAGAACAACAAAAATTAAAAGTAGTTCTAATAGCTAGCAAACAGAAATCCACAGTGTAACATCAAGACATGGTCACTTAGAGTTCCTACTCACTCAATCACTCTTAGGCTTAACGGTTGAAGATGAATCATACGATGAGAGAAATATCCACTATGAATATAGTACCAAAGGTCTTTGTTGGCGGAGAGGTAGCCATGGACGGAGAAGGGGTAGATCTCCCAACGAGAAGCCAAGGCATCTTAGGCTTTTGAAGATCGATCGTCTCTACTAAGCAATAGAGGATGCGCTTGACGTATCTTTCCACATTCTCGTCGGTTCCCAATCGGGATCGTAGAAAGGAGAGAGAAGAATGTCAATCTCCCCACGATCCTTGTAAGCGAAACTGTGATCAACCTCGGAATCGGCCATTCAACACTAAAGAGAAGGTGAGAGGGCGTCGTCTTTTTCTCTTGGCTTCAAATATTATGAGAAACCAAAACTTCCCAAGGGAGGGAGCAAGAAGAAGGGCGGCCAAAGTAGAGAGAGGGGGCGGGTGGTTTGGGTGAGAGAGTTTAGGTTAGATGGAGGAGAATGAGATTTACTCCAAATCTGAAATTAATTTCATATTTTGAGTAATTTTGGAGGGTATTATATTGAAATTGATTTCAAATTTCAAATAGAGTTTAGGGGATTAATGAGCATTTAATGGGAGCCCATTAGGGGGGGGGGGGGGGGGGGGGGGGGGGGGCGGCGTCGGCATTGAGAGAGAGGGAGAGGGGTTTTATGCTAATCCTGAAATAAATTTCATGATTAGAATAATTTGGGAGGGAAATTAATTTGAAATTTGATTTCAAATTAATTATAACAATTGCATTGATTGGGGATTAATTGGGGGGGGGGGGGGGGGGGGAATCCATGCATGTAGTCGTCGACATGAATGGGGTAGAGGGAGAGAGATGAGGATTTAAAAGTTTCTTTATTTAGCTTTCAAAATAAAGAAAAGGAGAATTAAATCTGACTCAATTTTAAATTAAATTGAAGGGGATTTAAAACTTTCCAAATATGGCTTTGACAAATTAGGAAAGAATTTGAAATTTCAAATTTTGAATTTCAAATTGATGAATTCTCTTCCTGAATTAAGGGAGGATATTTAGGTAGGTGATGATGATAACATTAACCCTCATTAATGGTGGATTGGCACTAGGGCCGACGGCATGGTGTTGGGTGAATTTGGTAGGGGAAGGATGAGGTGAAGCCGGAGGTGGAGCTTGAAGAGGGGTTGGATGGAGTCTAAACACTTGGTGGTGGACTAGTAGGAAAGGTTGATGGATGGAGTGAGGAAAGGAGATGGAGTGAGAAAACAACTAAGATAAAGTTAAACTAACCATGAGTCGCGGACTCTTCCAACGACTGGTGGGCCTTGCAATCGCTCCCCTAGAGCTCACTCTCCCTTCTCTCTAGCTCTCATGCAAGAAAAGAAGTAGAAGCAAATAAAATTTCAATGATCAATCATCCCTTTTACAACACATAGGGCCAATATATATAGGCCTCTCAACATGAAAAGAAAAGTACAAACTTGCCCTCCGGGCTACAATGACAAGATACTTCCCACAAGAGTAAAAATGGAAAACAACCAAAACTAAATAAAACATCATGCAAACAACCAAAGATAAAACATAAAGCGTCAAAAGTAAAGACGCTTAATCGTAGCCGTCGATCTATGATTCCGTCGCCGGTACATGTGTCTAAATCTCTGAGCGATGTCCTCATTAGAATAATTGATAATTGAAGAGAATATGAATCCATTAAGACTAATAGGTATAACAAAAGAACTATGAAGAGAAGCGCATGAGAGATAATGTGAAGGAAATATTTACTCATTTTATCTTTATCACTCTCTCATATATTAATCAATAAATAAAGACCTAACTCTTATTTCTTAGCTCTCAAATTTTACTAGATCAACAATTACAATTTTTTTAAAAGTTTTTCTTATTTTGATTTTTTTAAGAATTTTCCTATATACCTTTCACCATGAAGAAAGTGCAAGAAACTGGACAAATACAATGGGAGTGTCAACCACAAAATCACCTGGTTTTTTTTTTTTATTGAAGAGAATGATCACCAAATGGTTCAAAACAAATCCAGGTCCTGATTTCTATCAGAATTAAAGCGAAAATTAGATGACTGGTTCAAAGACTCACTATTCTCGAAGAACAAATGCAGGCTCTGTTGATATTTCTGTATCAGTTCCAGGACATCAATTTTCTTCACTGAATTAATTTCTCTGAGTAAGGTATTTGTTAGTCTCTTGCAATTAGCTGCAGGTAGCTCATTATCTGAAGAAGAAGAGTAGCCATCCTCTAAGCCGTCGAGCATGGCTAAGTCATCGTACTCTTCATCCGACTTCGTTGATTCCTCATCTACTGAACCCCCCATCTGAAAAGAAAAAGAAAGCCATTTCATCAATATGAGGGATAATTAATCATAAAAGTTTATACATATAGATAACATGAACTCAGTGAGAGTGAAAAGTTTATACATGAGGGATAACTAATCATAAAAATTTATACATATAGAAAACAGTCCTCCCAAGTGAGGGTGAAATCTCTGGATAATATCTTATGTTTCACCAATCTGCTTTTAAAAAATTTGCTCAGAAACTTAATCTGTTAAAATTCTCCACAAATCAATGCGGAGAGGTCGGGGCATCCAAATTTTTTGGAGCCCACAAGGTTTTAACTATAGAACAACTTTTTTCCCACAAACTTTGAGTCACATAAACTTTTGCCTACCAATTTCTCCTTCCCACCCCCTATTGATGCA
Organism: Dendrobium huoshanense; assembly: GCA_016618105.1. Lineage (NCBI taxonomy): Eukaryota > Viridiplantae > Streptophyta > Magnoliopsida > Asparagales > Orchidaceae > Dendrobium > Dendrobium huoshanense. The sequence continues at coordinate 42,332,326 of CM028343.1, read as the reverse complement.
TCTACCATCATCTTTCTCTAGTCTCTATTATACATGACAAAATCATCTAAATATATCATTAAAATGAAATCTTCATAAGATAATACTTTTACAACCTATCTAATAAAATACATTATTGTTTTATATTCTGATCTCATGACACACCCATCAAGGTGGAAGCATGTGATGCGAGAGTTTTAGTTTATGCACCTACACGTAGTATTTGTGTGCATGAAATAGTGTGAACTACTCAGAATATGTAGGTTTTCCATGCGAGTTTTAGTTTGTGGAATTAGTTCTACGAGGTTTTAAGAAAAAATTTCATTCCTTGATGCTTTTGCATGGACTTTGATTTTCACTATCGAAAAAACATATGAAGAACATAACATGGTTCACCGGATGCAAAATAATTAATATTTGATTGTTCCAGAACTTATCATCAGAACTAGTTCAACATACCTCTTCATGGATGTCCTCTATGTAAATGTGATCGTCTTCACTGTCAGCAGCAGGTGGCTCATCAGCTTCATCTTCACTTCCAAATACAGATATTTCTTCCATAGGCTGGTATGGAGAACAAATTAGAGTTTAAAACTTGTCAAAAGCATTGGAGATATGGTTGGTGAGTTTAATTACAAGCATATATGCAAAGAAATAAAGGACATATTTTACAGCCAAATATCTTATGGATATCTAACTCTATAAAAAGGCATTACTAGCTTCTTGGGGAACTGAATGAAGAGTAGAAGTATTTACAGCACCGAAAGATATACAAAACTACGTTTTAGTTTTAATGTTGAACTGCGTGCTTATCATTGCAGAAATGGGAATAGAAGGAATAAAGTACCCATTTCACAAAGGGCTCGTTTGTTTGTCCATTTTTACTGTTTTTTCGGTCTCCTAACAGTAGAGCAAACAAAATTTATTTGTTTGATAAAACTACTTTCTTAACCATGTTCTGAATACCGTTGTTTTTGTACTATTTTTAAAAGCTTTTTGATATTAACTTCTATGTTAGAAAATTCTGTTCTCTCAAACAACAGTTTTAAAACTACATATTATAAAAGGTACAAAATAATCAATCAAAGCCTAAATAATAAATTCAGGTCTTAATAATCGTCATTTAATATCCAAACAAACAAATTGATTGTTGATCAGGTTGCAAACAAAATGATGGGGAGGAAAATCAACTAGCACATAGTCAAGTTGCCTCAACTAACAACCTACACTTCACAGTGCTAGTATATGATGCTTATTAAGAAATAATAGGCATATTAGCAGAGTATATATTTTGGGAAAGCAGACATTTATTCTTGTTTAATTATAATTTATTCACTTTACTTTCTTCCTGTTGTATTCATCTTGTATAAAAGAAGTGATCCTAACTATCTATTTCCTCGCTAATCATATTACCTTTACACTTCTCAACAATAAATCATCAATCAACATACTTTCTTCCAATCTATCTATTATTTATATTACTCCATTAATATGAGGTTAAGATATATGTAATGACTGCAACAAATACACATAAGCCACAATAAAGAAACATCTTAAAAAGCCTACATTTGCAGGGAAAATAAAGCCTCGTTACCTCTTTGGAATTTGCTGAAATTTTAGGAGAACTAGAGAAAGAAGAGTAGTATTTGCTCATAGAATCAGTGCCATCAGCTCTGGAATCATCCATACTTCCAGCATAACTAGTACCACCAGTATCATTTGACCAAGCACTAATTCCAAAATTTCCAAACTGAAGATTAACAGGCTCTGCCTTGCAAATCAGCAAATGACCAAAGATGTTGCTTTCTTCACAGCTTCCATCTTTGGATGAAGATATTATGTTACCGTTAACAGAATCAACCGACCATGTTCTAGCAACCGAACCATCAGTATTGACAAGTGCCATCAGACGCCTGGAAGACCCTAATCCCTGTATTAGCTGAAACATTCGTTTGGAACTAAGAGAATTAGCAGCACACTGATTTCTGTGCTCTTCATAAATTATGGGAACTGTATTTGTAACTGGATCATACAACTTCTCTCCTGCCTCTTGCCTCCTTAGGCAGCTAAAAACTGTGGCATGAATTGCCGCTACACTCCGGTCAACATTTGTATTGTTTATCTTAGGCACCAGATGTTTATCGGCACGATTGCAGAGGTAATCTTGAATCGTTCTTATATTATGTATGTATTTAACATACTTATTTCTTGCAGGATCCAGTGCCATGTATTTAGCACGCACTGCAAACCTCTCCTTGTGTTTCTCTTCATTTGTAATGTAAACCATAAAAGGTATTATTGAAGGATGCTTCTTCATAAGTCCCATCTAGCAAAAAAAGAAAATATCTAGCAAAATTAGAAATTAAAAAAATTATTCAACACTCTGATCGAATTTCAATAGAGAGTGATATGTTAAATGGCCTAAATAACATCATAAGGGGATTTAGAACGAGTATATATATATATATATATATATATATATATATATATATATATATATATATATATATATATATAAAGAGAAAGAGAGAGAGAGAGAGAGAGAGAGAGAGATAGAGAGATAGTACCCACCACAAAATTGAGGTTCAAATGAACACCTTCAACGATGGCAGATTGATTTTGATCTTCCCAATTGGTGATCAATCGATCAAGACTATCAATGACCATCTCACTCTGTGCCTTAAAACCCTCAATAGCCATTTGCTTTTTGCTAATGGTCTCAGTCGTTGAACCAACATCTGGTGGTTTTCTCCCAAACTTATCAGCTGTGGATTTATCAGGCAAATCTTCCATAAGAAAAGATTGGGAAGCACCATCTAGTCTTTTTGCTTTCCTCTTCATCTTTGCTTTCGCAATTGCCACTGGATCCAAGCATTCACCAGCATGGTAAGTTGAGGACCATAAGAGTGGATTTTCCTTTTCATCAGCAAAGCTTCTCATCATGTGGCGAATTGAATCAGTTGAAATCACGTTGGTTATGCCTAATCTGCTTCCCTGCAAGCAAATATTAAAATTTCAACCACATAAATAGTGCATTTAATAAACTATAGACAAAGATGCCTATTTCATAGGCAAACATTTTCATTCAACCATCTAAGAGGTTTGAGTAGGCATTAAAAAAATTAAATTGCTTCTGATCTATGATGCACAGACACGGACACGGTGACACGGACACGACACGACATGACACGGACACGTCAATTATTGCAATTATAGGACATGTACACGGGTTGGACACGATATTATGTTTTTATATTTTAAAAATAATGAATAAAAAATAAATAAGTATAATTTTAAAAATAATTTAAAAATATTAAGTCATTTAACTAGAATTTGTGCTTAAAATGATTAATATTAGGATGTTGAGAGCCAGGCGTCTATGTTGTTTATCAGTCATCGAGAGAGGAGATGAAAATACCTTCATTGCTAAAGAGAAATGAAAAAAGGAGAATATTCGATGAATGGGGTATAATGTGCGGGCAATTGATTTAGTATTGTGGATAGGAAATAAGAAATTTAGTTTTTATATTTTAAATAAGTAAAATTTTAAATGCAAGAAATTATATTTTAAAAAAATTTATAAAATATTTAAGACATGTGTGTCGAACATGCGTGTCCAATTTGTATTTAACATTTTTTTAATCTAACACATTTTCAGCATGTCCGACACGTGTCAGAGGAGTGTTGGATGAGTGTCGTGTCGGACACTGCACGCCTCTTTGAGGAGAAGTGTCGGTGCATCATAGCTTCTGATAAGGATGCAAATTACATAGGTAGCAGTGGCCTTTGTAAAAATAAGATAAATAACATTTCAGAAAATCAAAGAGCTAGGTTGAGTTCTTTGTATCCAAATGGTTTACATGCCATATGATAGGGCCAATGTCCCAAAACCAATACATTAGCAATTTTTATAACTACTACAAGACAGCAATGAATTCCACTCTTTCCTTCAAAATAATTCATATGAAACACGATTACTTCATTCCTGTGTAAGATGCAAGGCAATATGAAAATCTTGGAAAAATAGAAGATTGATTTGACTGAAATTTGATGCGTTCAAAATCATTACACACACACACACATATATATATATATATATATATATATATAAGTCATAATAAAATTATTCACATGGTGTGAGATGATCAGAGAGTTGAATAAACTTAAAAAGTGATTTATGAGACATCGATCATCAAATAAATGATACAATAAAACCCACCTCCAAGCAAGAAGGCTACTCAATAGTTATGAAATATGAACCATCAAACAAACACCAAGAGTAATCCTCCAAAAAATAATACAGATCTATGATTCGATCTCTACCATACAAGTGATTGCCTTCATCATGGAAGATTTGATCGTCGCTCCTCTCAATAGGATCATCTCTCAGGAACACTTTCTCTGAGGGTTTAAATTTTCTCAGAAATATGTTGTTTCCTAATAATGCACTTCGGGCACCTTCTTTGAAAATATTAAATGTCATTATCACAAATTCTCATATATCGTATCACAAAAGATTATAAACATTTATGGGAATCATGACATTCCAATCGTTAATTTGCTTCATTAAATAATAAATATGCTTCTCCTAATATTACAATTTTCAAACCCTTATCATACCTCCAAACATGTCAATCTGTCAGAAGATAAGCACAATTACGAGCTCACATGCATGGCACAAAAACATACTACGAACTCCAATCTCTTTCGCTCCCCCTCTATCAGAGTATATGATTCCATAATCCAGCATTCAGTTCTGTTGAAGTTTTCATAAAGCACTACCTTAATCATCAAAAACTATCATCATGATTGGTTCTAACTTCAAGGTGCTCAAACCCATAAATACTCAGCATCAGCCTATGAAAGCGATTGGTTAGGAGTTTTGTTGGTAACTATAACAAAGGCTTTGCAATGTAATTCATCATAGGGGATCTAATTTGTCAATGATATATGATTCATAGTTTTCTATTTTTCTTTCTCCCGTTTGTAATTTATTTCTATTATAACTTCTTCCTATTGTGGTTTCTCTGTTCTATCTCTCTAATCTCTTTTCAAGTAGTCACAACTGTGAGTTATAAGCTCATCCCACATAATATCTCTCTCTCTCTCTCAAGCAAGGAATAAATCTTCTAAGCTAATCCCATAGCCAACTTAAGTTTCTTGGCCTAACCACTTTAAAAATTCGTAGTCTGCTTTGTGTTATTTCTCTTCCCTGTCTCATTGTAGAATAATACAGACATGGTACTCCCAATCTCTCTCTTGTTACCAAATCTCAACACGCACCTCTCTCTTAACCGCACAGGGAAGTGAGTTCACATCGTTCGCATCCTTGATGTCATCTATAGGAAGTCTATTGTTATATCTGGTATGAAGTAGCCATATTAGAGGAAGACTGTCATGGAAATGATGTCCATTTTGTGTCCAATCCTTTGTGCCATGCAGGGGAACCTTTGGGAATGACACCTTGGCACTGATGGACTACATGATGCCCATTTATGCGGGGGAACCTTTGGGAATCCTTGGCGCTAATGGACTACGTGATGCTCATTTTGAAGATCTTTGTCAACAACCTCCTTGTCAAAATAAGGTGTTCCATGCCTCATACACCTAGTTTGCACCTATTGCTCAACCTTCTCGCTTGCTCAACAAGGGGGGAAGGGATTGCAATTAGGACACTGATTTGCCTCCTCTTCACATTCACAATATTGTGCATAGCTTCTTTGCTTTTGATCCTAAGATCCTTGAAGAAATGATTGTTTACCTAAGGACCAACGCAACAAATTCTTAAATTTGAGATTTGAGAATGTTATGTTGGTTAAAAATGATAGATTTAAAATTCTCTCGCTCGAAAACTTGTGACAATTCTATAAAGCTGCCAATCACTTTGAAAAGCACTAACTTGTTTATAAAGTTAAAATCACTCGCATGTACTTCGATTAATACAATGAAATTCTAATTTTGAATCCGAAGATGCTACAAGGGTTAAACACTAGTCAACCAAATCTCTCATGTTTTGAAAAAAATGTGATCACTCAATTATTTAAAATTTACATATCTCTTTGTAAATCTAGAATACTAACATGTGCACTGACCAATCATCAAAGTCCCAAATTTTATGATGAATAAAATTTAAATTCATTTCTCATTTTAAGGTGTAAGAACCGGATGGACCGATACAGCCAAACCGGTCCATCATAAGTAAAAGCAGGCGAAGCTGAGCAGGTGAGCACGGACATTATTATTTAAAATTGTGCAATATGAGCCACGCCTTGAGGCCTGTCTCAAAACAATTCTAGTGAAAAGCTTCTCGAGGCTTACGCCTCTAGTTTTTTTTATGAAGCTTGCGCCTCAGCTTGGCTGAGGCCCAGCTGTAAGCACCTCTCGCCTCCCTTGCACAAGGCTTATGCCTCACCCTATTTATATATTTTTTTGTTAAAACTAACATAAATCATGCCTTCATGCATATTCGAGCGCAACAACTTCATCTCGATCGCCTCTATCTCCAGCCCACGACCTTCGCCGCAACCAACACTGTCGTAGCCATCACTGACAATCACTTGAAAGCTATACACCACCATCCTAAAAATTTTGGAGCATTAATCTATTATTTATGTTGATGAGAATATTTCTAAAAGATAAACATGATTGAAATAAATTTAAAAAAAGTATATTGGGAGGCATTCGATTCTACCGAATGAGGCAGTGGATCAACCACTTTGTTATGGCGATAACTCAGATAAAGATCACCTCAATGATGACAATACAAATGAATTTTAAGATGTTGCAAACTATTTCAGCTTTGATTAAGAATTAAATGTAAATGAACAGAAAATTAAGAAAGAAGAAATTTAGGTTGAACTTGATGTTATATGATACTTTTATGCAATTTCTATAATTAATATTATTTTTCTCTTATAATATTTGGATTTTAATCATATTTCATGCAATTTATCACTTGTCACTTTATATCTTGTGCAATTTTTTATTTCATATGTATGTCAATATGTTAATTCATAATTCAATAAGAAGTTAATATGTCATCATTTAACATATTATTTATATATTATATAAAAATCACTTTGACATTTATTATCACTTTACGCAATTTTTTTTATTTTAAGGCTTACGCCTTGCCTTATTAACAAAAAAAGCCTTAATACCCAATTGCACAATTTTAAACATTAATGGGTATATAAGCTGGTGAAGTCGATCGATTGAGTGGGCGAGCAACCAGGAACGACTCAGGCAAATGCAGGTTCGGGAACGATCGCGAGTAAATCTACACGAATCCTCATGAGAGATCCAGTGGAACCGCACGAACGAAAGAAGGCTATAATCAATAAGAGGTAGCAAAAGAGAAGAAGAAGAGGAAATTAGGAGAGAAATAAAAGAACTCTGGTGAGGAAGAAGAATATTATGCTTATAAGAGGAGAAAGTTGGAAGGAAGAATAGATCGAATGCTCGAGAGAGACAAAGGAGGAAGAGTAAGATTTTTTTTTTTAGATGAGGAATTAGGATTTTCTTTTTTCTTAATTAAGCAAATTGTTATTTTATTCCATAGGAAGTAAGAAATAATAGGTCGCAAGTCATACAATTTTAGCTCAGCAAAGAAGAACCTTTGAGACAAACCATGAAAAAATTATTTAAATATAATGTTTGATCATTTTCAGGAGTTAGAAATTTGAATTGATAATGTGAAGTGTTCGACATTATATTTAATGATATTTAATATTATTTTTAGACTGTGGAAGTTTGCAAAATTTTTTGAAGGAAGTTAGATGTTACATTAAGGAAGGCTATTTCAAAGCTCGAGCATTTGAAAAAAGATAAAAGAACGAAAATAATTAAAGTGGGTAATTACAATTATTTTATAGTAATTACATTTCGTTTCATTTCATTCCAATTATTGAATATTGTAGATTATGTATGGACTTAACATTTAATGTCTACAAATGAATTAAATAGAGGAAAAACAAAGTGGATAATTATGTTTATAGTATAACAATATTTTATTATTTAAATTTTGTGCAGTTATTAATATAGAAATTTCTATATATATATATTGATAGTTCATTCAAAGGGAAGCATGAAATAACTTTATATATTCTCATGGATAAATTTATATGTTATAAATGAAGAGATAGATAGAACTTCTTAAAAATAATTATATTATATTAAGATTATTATGCTTATGAAAAGGAAATTGAAAGTTAAAGAATAAATGTTAATATGAAATAAGGATTACTAAAAATGAAAAGGATATATGCATGCAAATCAGGAGTTCAGCCCTTTATGATATTGGCTGGAGACACAACATATCCATGCATGTTAAAAAAATTAAAAATAAAAATAAAAAAGTAAATAGAAATTATTGTAAATTTATTGATATAAAATTTGGCAGTGCTCCTAAAATAAATGAAATGTTAAATGCATAAAGTTTATTTAAATGAATAAAATTTTCATTTATATTTATGTTAAATATTCTTATATATGTTATAGAAAAAGTTAAATAAATTAACATGACTACTTATATGCAGGTTTAATTGTTATGTTATAATTGTAATTGTTAATTGAGTTTTTATTATGAAAACTCAAATTGTTAAATTTAAAATGTCAAGCAAATCTCTATTGGATTAAATAGCTGATAGATAAGAGTTCTTATATAGAAGAAAATCAAATAGAAATAGGTAAAAATTGATTTGTGATATGTTTACATTGAAATATTTGTTTAATTGGCTCTTTAGTTGTATCTTGGATATTAGTATACCGAGTAGCTAATATTTTTCAAAAAACTGTATTAACCATCTGACTGTCTGTTCCTACTTCATTAATTTTGAGCTTTTGGGCCAAGTCATAATAAAAATAGTATCAAAGCCAAACAGGATATGAATCGTATTGAAAGAGTCATAGGTTGATTATTAAATCTAAGAAAGTTGATAAAATATTATTAAAAATTTTAATTAGATATTTTACTTTATTTCAGGACTTAGGATGATCCTGAAGAGAATTTTTCTATTAATTATGATGTATTAACTCAAATGATGACAATAATAACTCAATTAAGTTATGATTCAAAATCTCAGCGATTACGAAGTAATAGTAAAAGCATCTCAACAGATAAATATTTAAAATTAATAGAATGATCAATAGAGGTAGAAATTTGATTATTAAGAATAGAAAAAATATTAGATGGCATGTTCTGCCCATAAGAAAGAAATGTTTTACTGGCAATATTTGCACTTAATGGCTAGATTCAAAGGTGGTGGAGGGGGCAGAATCAGAATAAGTTTGGAGGGATACCTAGTATCCAAATCAAATGAGATGAATTTACATAGCTGTTTAGAAATTCATTTGTGCATCTTTCTCCAAGGAGTTCAAGGAGACAGATCAGCAGAGCCTTGCATTGGGTACCCATACCCACACCCACTCATGTACCCACCCATATGGGTGGGTATGGGTACGCCCATAGCCTTGTGGGTGGGTATGGGTGGGTACTCAACATCGGAGGATAAATCAATTTATATTGCTAATCACCGTATATTTTATATTACTTCAATCCTCACTACATAGTATGCAGCACTTAACCACGCTGCGACTACGATAAATTCTGATATGCAGCTTGAAAGTTTGCAATCAGAGCAAATGGGAACAAGCCTCAAGGCCATCAGTCTATGACAGATTGCATTCAAAAAGCATGAAAAGTGGGTGGGTATAGGTGGGTACGACATCCCAAAAGTCATCATGGGTGGGCGTGGGTGGGCGAAGCCCGTCCGAATAAAACATGGGTACCCAACCAGGACCCCTTGTAGGGCTTTGCAGATCAGTAATGCACTATAAAACTGAATTTACTACTTTATCAAGATATGCATCTTAATTAGTTCATATTGTAAAATAAAAATATTATAGAATTTTATCTGGATTAAAGGATGCGATCAGACAATATCTTGTTCCTCTAAAGATTGAGGATTATTCTATTTTGATGGAGAGAGCTACGAGAAGTGATGGATAATTAAAATACCCAAAATAGGCGTAAAATTAAGAAAAAAGATGTAGAAGGTATTGGAGCTTCACAAGATTCTCAAACTAGATCATTCTCACAATCTAGAAAGTCTAATTAGAAGAAAGCAAAAAACCTAGTAGCTGTGGTAGTTAGAGGAGTTTGAATAACTGCAACAAATGTAAAAATATCATAAGGGTGAATGTCTTTTTGGAATAAATACTCACTTCTAGTGTCATCAACTTGAACATATAGCTATGAATTATCCTACTCTTGGACAAAGACTACCAAAAGAAACAACGACAAATGTTGGATCATCTTAGAGAAATGTTGGTAGACAGAGGATGATAGAATCAGTTGCATCAACTCAAGGGCCAAATTAAAGTCAATCTAACATTCAGCCAAGCGGCGTAGGTCTCTTGACCAAATCACTGTTAAAATCCAATCCCCTTCTGTGTTATTGCTATTCCCTCTATCTCCTCGTAGAGTAAGCAAGCGTGGTACTTTCCTAATCTCACCCTTGTTATCAAACCTCAATACACGAGCTCCCTCTCTCAACCTCTCGAAAAGTGAGTTTATGCCATTCACACAGGGTACATATCATGTTCTTAGTCTTATCATCTATATTAAATCTGCATGGATATATAGAGAAAAATAGTATTAGCTACAAATATCATGGAACCAAAGAAATACTCATAATTCATAATATTTTGTGCTTGTCTTATTTATTCTTTTGATTAAACTAAACCAGGATCATCATATTCCATGCAATAGTTATGATAGCAACATCTATATTTTTTTTAGCACACCATAGAATCCAAGTGAATATGAATTAAACAAAAACAAGGAGAAGATAGATTAGAAAATAGTATAGCAACAAAAGTTTATATGGGTAAAAGGTATTCAAATTACTAGTTAAGGACAAGTGTTCAAAGCTTAATCATACATGATGCCGGCTTGAGGGGAACTATTACAGAAACAAAAGGAAAAAGAGAATTATACGGACATCATGCATTCAAAACTGATTTGAGATGGACCTAAAGCAGTCAACTAAAATAAAAAAATGATACCCAAATAATAACTGCATCTTCGATTATAAAATGAAAGCAAACTATCGCCATAAAATTCAATGCATGAATAACTCTTTTCCTAACAGATTAGGACATATTTACCAGCAATGCTGACAGTGTAGACTTCCCACACCCACTTGTACCACACAGAAGAATTGTTACTGATGCCTTTCTCTCCCGTATTCTGGAAGAATTAAGGGATCAAGTTAAAAAGGTTCAATATGTCAGGCCCTTTAAAAGCACAGCAATAGTCGTGTTCAAAATAATGTGAAAAAGAATCAAAGAGGAATCTTATGATGTATACAACATCACTAGGCTTCTCAGAGTACACAAATGAGAAATCCTTAGTAAAAACATAATTGATAAACCCTCCATGAAAAAGAAACAAAAAAAAAAGTTTATCGAAGGAGAAGCACATCATGTCATATAGTTATCCCACAAAACAACTAGCATGTATGCATAGGTGCACGTGCAATAAAGTGAGGTAAAACATTTGTTCCAAATTAAGGTTTTGTTTGGAACGGTTTTCTTATTGTTTCTTAAAGCTACTTTTAAGGTCAAAAATTAATTTTTTTTACTAAAAAACTGCTTTAAGAAGCAATAAGAAAACCGTCTTAAACGAAGCCTAAGTATGTTATTTCAACATTATCCTTTAATTACTATTGCTATTAAAGTTAGTTAATAAAATATAGCTTGGTTATTATGAGACATTCAATAGTAGGATTTTCTACCTGCATGCCAGAAGCAGATCAGCCATTTGATTGGGACCCACATACTTGTACACAGAAAGTGCATCACAAACAACATTCAAGAAAGTTGATCTTGTGACGATAACAGTTGAATGTCTTTTGTAGAGTTCAAACTGTCTTGAACTTATTTTATCAACATTCTCTTCAATGGAGTTATGGTCTAGCACCTCATGACTGCTTTCTTTATCAGATCTAATTTCTGGCATATCTGATAATGACATATTAGCCCCAAAAGTAGTGAAACCATCATTGGAACGATTATTTCGCATCACATCAAAAACCCTTCTGCTAATCTGACAAATATAAATGCATTCAATTTAGTTCAAGCAACCAAAATCATAGTGTTATATAGTGGAAGGAAGATGCCTGCAGATGGGAAGATTTAGATTATTTATCTGATATGTAAGAATTGTTACAGAAGCTTTTGGTGGAAAAAGAAAAATATTTATGGAAAGTTGGGATGATTTTCCCAGTAATGCTTCAATTTTTTTTTTCTTGAGGTTTGTTGATTAGCGTGGAAGCAGCACAAAACCACTATAAGTACATACCTAAATGTGAACTTTTAGTCAGGTATTGAATATAAGGGCGCAGATTAGAAGATCAGAGAATCAAAAAGCAAGTGCATGTGCATCCATAAGTTGCAAAGTAAAAACAGAGCAATGCCTCAATGTTTCTTTGATTCAAATTTGAAATCTCAAACTCAGCTCTACAGTGTTCACAAGCTAGAAGATCTGGTTCAAAAAAACTATTAAAAAGATAGAAAAAATGGTTTACAAATTCACATGAAATTCCATATTCATACAAACTGGAATTAATTTTTAAAAAAAACAACATATTATCAAAGTAAAAAAAGAATACATATAATCCTGAACAGAAATAAAATCAATTCAAAAACCATAGTGATACACAAACTGAAATTCTAAATTCAAAAAAGCTTAAAAGAAGTTAAACAGCATGGCAATTTACAAAAAATTCCAAGCTCAAGTCGGTGGAAATAGATGAAAAAAAAAATTTAAAAAAAATTAAAAACAAGACAAAACAAAACATATTGGCACCGCGCAAAAGAATACAGAAAATACAGAGCATGCAATAAAAACCATTCAAATAAACAACAGAATGAGATTACAAAAGAAAGATAAATAAGGATCAACCTTGAAGGAGTGCCGAGCTTTGCAACCCATAAGCTGCAGAGTACTCTGCAACACAGGTCTTGTATATTTGAAACCTCCTTCTTTTCCATCCCCCTTCTTCTCACTTTCGTCCACCACCACAATGAACATAAGCTTCGGATTCTCCGCCATCCCGAAACACCCCAAAAAATCACTACACAATCCAAAGCCGGTCGTTGCACGAACTAAGCTTCCCACAACAAACACCGATTCCTCTGAACGAGAACGGACTGCCGTGGAAGCGAACAATGTAGGTACTCTGTACTCAACAGCGTTCGTGTAATAAAGGAAGAAACGTGGGTGAAGCCTCGAGAACGCATAAGGAAACTTGATGGGGGAGTAAAGCTTAGGGTTAGTACGTCAGAGCTTCAGAAGTTCCAGAGACTTTCTCCGCCATTTCAGTAGCTTGCAACGTTTTGTCCAGATGGTTACTCGGCGGTTTCCACAGAGCCCAGAAACATCATCGCCGCTGCAAAGGACGGTTTTCTTCTCCCTCCCACTCCCTCCCTTTTCAGCGAATCTGTGGATGGCACGACTGTAATTATGGGGAACATATGAGTACATGAAAGTCAATTTGTTAAGGTGGAAGCGGCAAGGAGACGCCGGCCGCGTTGATGGTACTGTTTGTTTCAACGACTCACTGAATAATAAAACTTACGCATTTGCCGGAAAAGAACTCGACAAGTACTAAATACTTTTTAATTAAATTAACAATCATTTTTTGATAAAATTGTTATAAATAATAAATTTAATTAAATATATATAATTGTTGCGTCCTGAAATATTCGCGGCGGTAGATAAATATATGATTTAACGTCTTAACATTGTACGAAGATCCAGCACACAAGCAGATAAGAGAGGGGGTGAAACATTCATAAGAGACACCAGAGTTTTTACGTGGAAAACCCCTGAAAAGGGGAAAAAACCACGGGGCCTGGCCCAGTTTGAATGAATCCACTAGTATTTGTAGTCGATTACAAATGAAGCCCTGCTCAGGGAGAAGGCCGGATTGATGTAGCAAATGTACATCATATAGGTTGCATTACATGGTAGGAGTTACATATACATGTTTGTTTGGTCGGAAGGACCGTAGTCGGCAGGAGATTGGGGTCAGAAAGACCGTTGTCTTGTGATGGAGGTCGGACGGACCGCAGTAAGCGACGGAGGTCGAAAAGACCGTAGTCGGCAGGAGACCGAGGTCAGAAAGACCGTTGTTTGTTGATGGAGGTCAGACAGGCCTGAATGTCGGATCTTCAGTAGAACGTCGGGTCTGAACGTCGAGCCTTGAGATGGTGGTGCGGCGAAACTCCGGCGGTGGTCCGGCGAGGCTCCGAAGGTGGTCCGGCTGTGGTCCAACGAGGCTCCAGCGGTGGCCCAGCGAGACTCCTACGGTGGTCCGGCGAGGTTCCGGCGATGGTCGAGGAGGAGCTTCTTCCTTCTCTTCTTGCTTGAGTCCCCTTCTTAAGAGAAATGAGGGGTCTATTTACAGATTTTCTGGAGTGGCATGGCCCGTAAATAGGCGTGAGATCAGGGGCGAATAGGGAGTGGTTGAATGGACGGCCGATATTGAATCCTACGATCGTGCACCGTTCGTTGGTCATTTGAATGCCTTAGTGATGTTGGAATTTGGCGATCTTGGGCTTGTTGGATTCGTCTCATCGAGCCGTTCGATTCTAGTATAAGTTCGTCAAAATTGGAGACCGTTTGGTAACTAAAATTATGGTTTGAACCTTCCAACAGCGCTTCGGGTCCTTGATTCAGACTTATTTGGGCTCGGATTGGGTTGATCTTGGTGTCGTTTGATTCGTATTTCTGAGACGCTCAGTTTGACTATAAGCTCGCTGAAATCGGAGTTCGGGAGCTCCTCAATTTAATTTTTAAAGTTTCCAACTAGCTTTTTGCCTCAAGATTCGTGCCCAATTAAAATAATTTCATGAGGACGTATCAATAATAAAATAGCTTAAATTAGGATTTTTATTTTAAAAAATATATATTTTAAATAACTTAATAATTATTTAACTCGAATTTTCTTTTCTTATTTTTCTCTATCTTCTTTTTTTTTAATGTATATTTTTTACTTACATAAAAAAATTAAAATCTTCAATTACAGACTAACAATTTATAGTATAATATAATGTGATTATTTTTTTCTTTAATTGAGTTTTAAATAGTTAATAGATTGAAATATATTTTTATTCTATTAGTGATTAAAATAAATTATTAGTAATAAATTATTTCATATTAATTTTATTTATACAATTATTATATATTTTCAAATTTTTAATATGTATTATAATAATATCAGACTCGATGCATCTATACATCCTATATTTATAGGAGCAATTATATCATCTATTTGTATCATATTATATATGCATCTTATACTCATAAAATACAACATAATTTCAAAACTAATCAAAGATTTTTACCGATAAAGAAAAAAAGATGAAAAATAAATAAATAAATATAGCTCATATTAAATTACTAAATCAACTAAATATTTTATTTAATTTTAGATGCATTAATTTTTTATTGGATCAGTCATTAATATATATATATATATATATATATATATATATATATATATATATATATATATATATATATATATATATATATATATATATATATATATATATATATATATATATATATATATATATTGGATCAGTCATTAAATTACTAAATCAACTAAATATTTTATTTTATTTTTGATGCATTAATTTTTTATTGGATTAGTCATTAATATATATAAGTTTCATTTAGGACGACTTTCTTACTACATCTTAAAAATACTTTTTAGTACAAAAAAATTATTTAAAAGTGCTTTAAGAAGTAGTAAGAATGCCGTCCAAATGAAACCTAAAAGTTTTTAAAAAATAATTTTACCCACCATTGCTCAGCTTGATTGGAGGGCGAGTACGATTGGGAACCCCTCAATCCATGCTCGATTCCCCTCGAGCGGCAGTGCATCTTAAGTAATGCCCAAAGAAGTGCGGGCACGGAGGTTTCTGGGGTGGGTTAGGGGTGTCAATTTTGGGTCACAAGTCTGGTTTGGGTCGAACCCAAAATTGAACCGATACTATTCGAGTCAACCCGAACCCAACTCATTTTTTTACAAACGGGTCGATTTTCTAGACCTGAAACCAACTCGCTTTGGGTTCGGGTCAACCCGAAAGCGGGTGCCGGACATGGGCGGCCAGACAGGGGCCTGGATGCATTCAGCCGAAGCCGGTCACGCAAAGCTCAGGACATGCAGGCATGGAGGCAACAACCGCGACACGAGGCGATTCGGGCAAGCGGGGCAAGGGAGGGAAGGTGTGGTCACGTGGCGTGCTGCCTGATGTTGGCAAGCAGGGGCGACGCGTGATTGACCACAGGCAGCAGTGGTCACGCGGGCAGCTCGGTCAGCAGATTAATCATGGTCATTTCTGATTTTTCGAGTCAACCCGACGTCGACCCGATTTTTTAAATGGATCAAAAACTCTAACCTGAACCCGACCATGTTCGGGTTCGGGTCAACCCGAACTCAAAATTTTCATGTCGTGTCCAATATTGACACCCCTAGAGTGGGTGCCTCTTCTAGGTCAACCGAGGATTAGTCATGCTAGCAAGCACCTTTTCGAGGTGACAATGAATGAATACCCGTTCTAAAAAAAACAAATCTTAATATAAATCAAACTTACAATAAATGAGACAAATATAAGACAGATGGAATCCACCAATGGCTAATCAGTTTCCTTCCGACTTGAGATCCGTTTGAATAATTTCAAGTGAATCTTAGGACGGGTTCGCAACTGCTCTTCGTTTGGAAAGCCGGACCGGACCGCAGCGAGTGGTAATCCGGAAAATAGAGCGAATTTTAGGGTTAAAACTGGTAAAGTCAATTAAAGTAAACGAAGGCGCGATACTCGAGAACATTTGAACGGGTCTATCGCTTAGATCCTATGTTGACTCGAAGCTCTCTAGAAGAGGAAAATGCTAACGTTACACCATTGATTTTGAATTTTTCAGAGGCACAGAGAAGGATTCAATATTTTTACTCTCAATTGATAGATTTGTTGAGCAATGGAGAATTTACTCTCTGCTGCCCACAGTTTGGTCAAGATAATGAAAATTTATTTAAGCTTGTTAGGAAATTTGAAGAGGTTGTAACCATTTTTCATAATCACATCAATGTAATAGTAAGTTAAAATTATTTCTTTTTTTATAAGGGGTTATTTAGTTGGATGAAAAAGGAATGCGAACTAAAATAGATTAATGTGTAAATAGAATGTAATGTAATTGACTTGAACTAAAAGATCGAAAGCAGTGTAAACTCATATAATAATTGTGGCCAGTGGCTAGTAAACGGTTGTGGCGCCAAATGATGAGTGACACTAGCTAGAGATGAGCAACATGCAGTAACAACGATGAACAATAGCAGCAATGGCGACGACCAATGACAAGTAGTAAGTGGTGAGTGGTGGCCAGCAGTAATGGAAACCAACGGCGAGCTGTGAAGGCGACGGTGGCGATTAGCGATATCGGCGTGACAGTGAACCTAAAGTGTATTTGAAAATCTATCTAACCTAATGGTTGGCAAGAGAGGGTGGTGGTCAGCATGACAGAGAACCTAAAGTGTATTTGAAAATCTATCTAATCTAATGCTTTCTAAAATACACCAAAATTAAACTTGATGATGAACTCCAAATGTTTTGAAAGTTTATTTTGTATTTTTTTACTTCAAACCAAACGCTCATATTTTCAAAACCTCTCTATATTTGAAATATTTTACACTCATTTTACTTCAAACCAAACAACACCTTAAAACATAAGGCAAAGATTTGACAATATTACTCTTTGAGAACAAGATCTAGGGATGCATGATGGGAAATAACTCAACTTTTCTTTAATAAATACTTCACGCAACATTAAACCAATATACTTAACATACAAATCTCAACGATTTCCCAAAATAAAATATAGCATTATATCAAGAAAAAGTTGTTGATTATGTGACCTCATGTGAGTAAAATAAAAACATAGTACATTATTAGTTTTTTTTTTTTAAGAGACTAACACGTCGGATGTCATTCTCCAAAATCTAATAGAAGAATTAAAACCTAAATCCAACCGTCTCATCTACAATATAGAACATACTAGAGCTAGCTAAGTAATCCAAAATAGTTAAATAATATAGGTAATCATCAAAATTTCATTTCAAGAAAAAATATATAAATAATTAATCTAGTATAAATTTATTCTATACATCAAGATATAAAACCGAACTAACAAAATATCTTTGTTGAGCTAGCTCCCAATGGCCCTTCCCTTATCAACCTCTACTCACTTAGACCTTTCCCCTTTCTTGAAATTTCATAAATCACACACAGAGTAAGAATTCACATGCTCTATAGGCTTGTCCCAAACTTTTATTACTGAAGTCAATGCTCATATTTGCAGTATATAAATAAAAGATTTAAATAACATCTATAAAACGATATAAAATAGCTTTACTTGTAGGAAGCATAAATAGAGGGATTGCTTAAATTTATTGGTTTGAATTATCAAAAGAACAATATAAGTGTGTTTTAAACTTGAATATGCATCAAATAAAATTTTCTACAACTTATTACTTGAATATGAACACTATAAACATTAAAGTGCATCTCGCTATTTAATTTGATGATAATAGTTTATTTGGTGTCATCTAATAACTTATTATTATTTAAGGCATATCATTATTAATAACCATAAAGAAGATGAGTTGATTTTATTATGCTTACTAGAAAGATTTTTTACTTCGAGATGTTCTAAAGTGTAACAAAGTTGAATATTTAATTATATAAATGAAGACTCCATGATATATAAGTATAACTTAGCGAAGTTGTTTTTAGAATTCATTATATTTGATTGAATATATATGTTGCAACTCAGACTCTTGAGTTTATGTTTTGATGATAACTAATATTATTGATTACCTATTTATTTCTTCTAGTATTTGTAGTGTATATTTGTCATTTGATGGAGTTGGTCGAGTCTCGTCGGGCTCGATTTAATCCGAATCAGGATTAATTTGGGTTTGGTTTTGTTGATTTGGATCGAGTCGAGTCGAACTCGAATTAACTCAAATCGAGTCAAATTGGGTTTTGATTTGAACTTAATTTCAGCTTATTAAGCCCATCTAAATTCCAATTAAATCTTGATTGATTTTTTTTTGAGCCAAATTGAATCCCACGGTCGGATCAAGAATTTGATCGGACGGCCCCGATCTACCCTCTGATCCCTCTCGTGCCCTAACTAAGGCCGAAGCCTCTATCTCGCTGCCCCCCGGAGTATGTTGGAACGAGAGAAGAGGAGGCTAAAAAAGCCCCGGGGCAGCTCTCGGTTTGGGGCGAAAAAATCCCTATCTTCCTCTCTTGGTCTCTGGTTCACGCCCTAGCCGGAACCCAGCCCCCGCTCTCCGTCTCCTCTCTGTTCGCACGGAGCCAGGCCGAAACCCCCTCGCTCTCTCGATTTCGCGAATCCCAGACGAGCCGAGCTACCTCCGACGCACCCTCTCCCTCTCCCGGCTTCGCACGGTCCAAGACCGGACCCGACGAGCCCCCGACGCCCTCCAGCCGAAGCTCGGTGCTCTCTCCGTCTTCCTTGGGTCGGAGAAGAGCCGAAGCCCTTCCTCGACGACTCTCACCCTACCCCGAGGCCCGTCCGACTCCTACCTTTGCGGTGGGCTTCACACCTTCTGTGAGAAGCCGACCGAATCCCCCTCTCTTTCGTCGCTGCTGTTCGCACGGACCGAACCCATGCCGGATTCGCTCGTCTCCCCGATCTCCTCTAGATCGCACAGCTCCAGGCCCTCTCCCGAACCTGACGGCAGCCACCCGAGATTCCCTCTCTAGATCGATCTCGACACCTGGACTGACCAAACTCCTATTTGTGAGTATTCCTTCCTCTTCTTCTTCTTTCTCTTGTTGTTTCTTCTCATTTTTATCTCCCCCTTCCTCTTATTTCTTCTCGACCTTCTTCTTCATCCTTAGCTTGATTTGCTTCTCGTTTTAAATTAAGACTTTATGGTTGTGTTAGTTGGTGGAGGGTCATTTTAATGCAAGGTTTATGCAAGTATTAAGGTGTATATGTCATTACACCTACAATCCTCTTATCACTGTGGAATACATTCATTAACTATGCCAAAATTCTGCAATGGTTTGTGATGATAGTAGTTGATTTCATCGTATTTTTGTTGTTCTATACCTCTATCTAACTTGTTGATTTCACATTATTTTTGAAATTGGTAGTTAGCATGTGAGACTACATTTGTTTTATATCACATGGTTTAGAAGTTTTAGGGGAGAATGGTGACAAATCATGGGGAACTACAGGAAGCCATCTTTGTATCTTATTTATTTTATACTCTTAAAGAGCAAGTTGAAACATGATAAATCTTCTTTTTGTATGCTTTTGTACATCTCATGAAGAAAGAGATTTGATAGTGGGTATTTTAAAGTTCTTTCTTTAATGGATTTGTTTCGTCTGGTAGAGAGATTCTCTTGTTCTTGTGCAATGAATTTTATTCTTTGAAAAAGTCTTGATATTTAAGAGGTATCACAATTCTTGGTGGCATGTAGCATGAGAGGTCAAAATATGTTGGAAGTTTTTCTTTTGAAATTTGTTTTATGTGAGAAAGGATTTTTTATGTTACAAGGAATTGTTTGTATTGGAGAGTTTCAAAGTCTATTTTATGATTGTTGGGCTTTATGATACTTTGCATACTTGACGTCGCCATCATGTGTCGATTTATAGATCTCTCAAACGTGTTGATTTATGTTGTTTGAGAATGAACAATAGGTTTTTGAGATAGTTGTCCTTGAAGCATGTCATACAGTTCAACATTTTAGGTATAAATGGTGGAAAGGCATGTGAAGCCATGTTGATTCTTTATTGAAATATGCAATCGAAGTGTTTGTGATAATGCCTCAAGGGAAAGTCATCGTTGGTTTGCTTGCATCGAAACTCTATACTACGATCTCGTTCATGTGAAGGTTTTCTGAATGTGTTGTTTAGATGTTTATCAACAAAAATCTAAAAAAAAAATGGATTTGTTTATTCTATGAAATATGTGTAGAGTTGAAGGTCATCCCTTCATGAATTATGTGTGTTGATATGATCAGATTCTCTATGAGGGATCGAGATGAGCTTTTTGAGTACTCATGTTTCAAAAAAAAAGAGGGGTTGTCCTCGGATTCTTGGCAAGTATAGTAATGCGTGTTTGATAGTAAAAGAAGTTTGTAGGTTCTCTTGAGGTGGAAATGGCTTTTCTCAAAATTTTCTTTTCTTTACTTGCATGTGGCTTGAAGTTTGGGTTACTTCTTTATGTGTATGCTGTGTCAAAAGTTGCCTGGTTGAAGTTTCATTCTTTGGTATGGCACCCAGAGATCAATGAAATAAATCTGTGTTGTTTGAAATCATCTCCATGTGTGTAAGAGTTGTACTCATCAAAATATGCATATGCATTGTTTGTGGTAAAGCTTGTTTCCTGTCTTCAAAAAAAAAAGAGATTGATGATTCTCATTGTATTGTAGAAATCAAGAAATGATGGTTTGATGTCTTCTTTGCATTAAGATGGATTCCATGTAGGAAGAGGGTGTTGAAATTTATGTTCCCTTCTTTCAACTTTGAATGACAATGGGATGTTCTGGTTGAAACTATATTTCCACTATAAGATTTTGGGAGTTTTAAATGTATGCATTCTTTAAAACTATATGAAAGTGTTGGATATCTTGAGTTATATTTGTTACAACAAGCAAGATATGTGATTATCAAACATATTTTCTCAAGTTCTTCAGTTGTTAAGCTTTGATTTGTTAAGTGGAGTAAGGCTATTTTCCTGTCATGTTGCTGTCCCGATTGAATATAGAGCCTTCGGTCATGGTGATTGGTTTTGAGTGCTTGGAAAATAATCATATAAATTTTGATTAAAAAAAAAAAGAGATGAGGTTTTAAATGTCTTGGAAGGCTTTTATGGGTTTTAAATGTGCGCTTGTTTTCTTGTAGGTTTAAGTGCTATGTTGCCTCATGTTGGAAAAGATTTATGATTTGCTTTATATTAAAAAAAAATTTGTCATTTGCTTTATGATTGGAAAGATTTACAAGTGCCCTTATATTGAAAGTCGCATGATTTGTCTTTGTAATGAGAAATGTTATGAGTTGTTTTATATTGTGAATATATGAGTGGTTTTATAGTTCGAAAACTTTACGAAAAGCTTTATGAATTGTTTTGCATCGAGACGCTTTATGATGAGTTTTTGTGAATGGTCTTACGTTGTGACTTGTGAATGTTTCATAATGAAAGGCTTCACAGTGCCTTCTCCTTAAGAAATGTTCACAAATCAACCCCACGCCAAACTTAAAAAGCACTTGATTGTTGTCTTTGTGTCAGAGTTGCTTTGATAAATTGCTTATGGAAAGATTTCTATACATTGGTTCATTTTGGTAGAATTTTCGTAAGATATTATTTTGGGGTAGATAAATTTTTTTAGGGTGGATTGGTGTTACAAATTTCTCTAAATATTTCTTTTTTGGGACGAAGTGATATGTCTTGCATAAGTTGTCGCTCTTTTATTAATGTTTGCTTCTAAAATATAAGGTTGGAAGAATGTGGTGGATAGAAAGAGGTGTTGTTTTAGCTATAGTTTTGGGAACTTGAGTTTCCCTTGTTGCTTTGCGCTTGATAGGGAATAGTTTGTGTAGTCGAGTCAGGTCCGTATCAAGTGCTGTGTTTGGATCGTGGGGATAGTAAAATGGCATTTAAACACCTTCTCTCCTATTCATATCATATTGAATGGGAGTGAAGGGTGTCTTAGAGACATGCTCGACTTCGAAGAAGCATGTTCAATAACGAAATGACAACATTCCATTTATTATTTTAGTTTCCATTCGTTCTTTCTAGCATTTTGTCGTATTTTTTTCTTTTCTTTTTCTAGCTTTTGCATTTCTACTAACTTTCTACTCATTGGCTTATTTCATTTATGGATTCCTAAATCTTTGGATACATGTACAAATGTCTAAAAGGTTAGAAAAAATATTTCCTTTTATCCCCTATAACACTAGTGACATCTAAGGACAAAAATTAAGGGCTGAGTCTTATATAACATAGACTTAGGGTGCATGCTCCTTATAAGATAGAGACATCAGAACATAGAAAATTTAGTGACACTTTTCCTAGATTTAGCATGCCTTAATCTGTTGATAACCGACCAATCGAATCAATCATAATCCAGCTTCTAAAAATGTATCAAAACATTTTATTCTTAATCCAACCTTAATTAACGAATATAACTACTAAACTACAAAATTCAAACCAAATTTAACCGATCCCTTAAACAACCCTTAACCAACCTAAAAATATTAAAAGATGTAGATTAAATTAGGAGAGTAAATCTAAACTAAAATTGGCCCAACATAAAAGACTTATAAAAATCGAAGTTTTAATCAAACTCACTTATAATTAACAACACACTTAGTTTAAAATACCTTTAATATTAAGTCAAGTGAATCAAAACCTAACCTAAACTAAATGAATTATAAAGAATTTATTAAGAGATTTCATTAGAACTCAAAGTCTAATAACTCATCTAAAATCCATTAAACTCTTAAAACAATCTTTTAAAATAAATCAACAAACCTCTTAATACAATTATATCAACTTGGTTTTTAGGATGGACTACTCCGGGCTGCGGGGCTAAGTGTCCTAAGGAGGCCTGATTCCTTGAGCCTGGTTGCACAACGCCACGAACCAGTTGATAGCAAACTTAATTAATCTAACTCCTTAATTGATAATAAATCACTCAATTCACCTTTCTTTTTAATTTACAACCAACTAAAGTAATTCAACAAAATCGGTTGACACTGGGTAACCCAGGCCTACGAGGCTATTAAGTTAGCCCCAAGGAGGGTGAAATAAACCTCACGGCCTCGGTGTGAAACAAAGGTGGTAATCAATCAAATCCTAAAATAAAATCTCAAAAATCAGTCCTAAAGTACTAATATTTAGACTTAAACCAAAACCCTCCTTCTGCCCTTCAACAAATCAAATGAAAGCAACTATAATTAAACTATACTACATAGGACATATGCTAAACTACACAGCCTGTCACACACACTTCAGATTTGTTTGGCTAGGGCACGACTACTAGCTTTAGGTTAGGCTAATATCTTTCTTTTGTTGTTCAGTGTTTACTACGTACACATGCTCTATAAATGCAATTATTAAATTTCTTGTTAGCTTTATTCAATTTCATGTTAGTTATATCTTTATTATTTATCTTCATTTCTTTTCTGAATGGCATCTACGCTCATATATATATTTCTATGTTATCTTCTCTTGCGAGGTACATTGGAGCTTAATGATCGGGAGCTAAACGGGACCGTTTGCTTATAAGCTTTTAAGTGGCAGCGCCACATATAGTCAGGTATAATTTCTGCAGCTTGCAAAAATAAATCTTTAATTATATATCGAAACTGCTTCACATCACACACTACTTGTTAATAGGTATTCTAGCATGTTTAGTTAGCCAGCTTTAGGTTAGTTCACTAACGAAGCTTTGACCCTATAGGTCAAAGCTTGCCCCCTTCTGTGAGCCCTAGAGACCATTAGGGTCATTTAGGCCTGTAGAGTAGGCCACCTACTTGTGTCATTGGGCATCGTTGTTTTCCCACACGAAGTGGGCATCGCTAGGTTTTTGGCCTTCTGGTTTTGGGTACGATACCCCCCCCCCCCACTTTCTGTGAGCCCTAGAGACCATTAGGGTCATTTAGGCCTGTAGAGTAGGCCACCTATTTATACCACTTGGCATTGTTGTTTTCCCACACGAAGTGGGCACCGTTTGAATGATTTTCTGTGCGGGTACCTTGCATGGAGGGTACCCTTAGGGTGTGTTTATTTACTTTTTATGTACTCTGAATGTCATACATGCATTTATTTTTTTACACACCTTACCCCACATTATGCTTCACTTACATACATGCATCACATTAGTAGACTTAAGAATATTTCGTATCTGTTTCATGCATCATACATGGCGCTAGGTACATCCTTTTGCATATTGTAGAGTCCCTGATTGAAATCTTTTAAACTACAAATCCTTGATTTCCTAGGATAGAGCCTTCCTATCTTGTATACATATAGGGCAATTGATTGTGTTTAGGATGTTAGCTGACAGCTCACTCCATGCAAGCATAAGTCCAGGTTGTATACCCCTCAGTGTGTCTCCTTTCATCTGTGTTTTGAGTCTGTCTTTTCTCTTAGGATAGTAATATGGTCGTTGATCTTCTAAACTCAAAATTTTAATCATATCTTTATCCATTCAAAAGGTCTAATCATCATTAAAGATAAATAGAAGAGACTCTTTGGAATAGAACTTAAGAACTTTTTCTGTGCACCAAATTAAGAAGTGAATAATGCATCGTCCTTAATCAAGAGTTTTCCTAGGTCAAGGCCTAGGATGTAATTAACTACGGGGGCTTGCGCCCGTATAAAATCGATCACCACAATCAAATAAACCCTATTCGATGCTGATGTATCGAATAGGAAAAATCTCGTGAACTTTTAGGTTATAGATATTATTATCCATCGAGGTTGGTAGGTGAAAGCCGCCATCCTCCATGGTTAATCGTATCTATAACTCCATATGCTCTTCCATCAGCCTGCTTGTGTCGATTATAAAGGTCTACGACCATTTTGTCCTACGGGATAGTGTGATCGTACCCTTTGCATTTGAACCACACGAGCAGAATCCTTTCGAAGACCCACAATTACCTATTTATTTCTTCTAGTATTTGTAGTGTATATTTGTTTGTGTGTTAACTAACATTTCTCATACAAAATGTACTATTATTTGAAGATTCAGAGCTCAAGATGGGGTAGAATAGGTTATGCTAAAAAAGTTCGTAATTTTTATTTATTTATTTTTAATTTCTTGAGTCAAGTCCAGTAAGAGTGTATGTTAGTCTGGTGATCATGCACATGCATACAAGGGGAGCAAAATTAATTTTAATATTTTAATTTTTTTGTTTAACGTACTATATGATATGGATCGAATTATATGATATGGTATTACAAAATTAATTAAAATTATTTATTTTTTAAATTTTTTTTTTTGAAATATAACTAATAATACAGTACGAACACCACATTGTATTGGATGATCTATTAAAATTAGAAACCACACCGTTCATTAAATTAGGCAAAAAATTGAATTTGAAAAGTTAGTTTATTCATACTATGCGAACCTAATTGTATTGTATAGTGTTTAAAATATTGTCTAATTTAATCTTGTGATTAATCAATCGAATCTGCTTAATTTTAATACTTTGATCAAACTGAATCATTCTGTATGATCAATAGAGATAAATTTGATCATCCCATGAATCGTCATGCATGGACGAACTATATTTCGATTGAACTAATTATACTGTATGATTAGTTATTTTATTGATGATTGCACATTACTAATAAAAAAGTGAAATATTCGTATAGTATGAATAGACAAATCAAATTATTTGTATTGTACTAACTGGTGGTCATATAGTAATAACAGGTTAAATTATGCTTATCGTACTGGACGATCCTGCAATTGTAATGTACGATCTTTGATGGCTGAAATAATTTTTTAGGATTTTTTAAGCCCTCTATTTAAGCTTTCTCCAAAGATATTGTAAGTGTCTTTGGCATGGATTGAGTCTTCATTCTTTTGGAGAAAACTTAAAGAGAGAGCCTTGAAAGGGAGAAAGAAAAGGGTGGAGATTAAGAGGGAGAAGATCATTGTGGGGTTCAAGGGAGTGTGGATGGAGGTTTCACATGGTTGCTCCGGCAAGCTTGCATCTTAGTATCATCCGATTCAAGGTTTATTTTGAGAAAAGTTTTGAGAAGAAGAAGATCTTTTTGGTGTCAAAAGACCTAGCTATTCCATCGCACCAGGGAAGGTGAAAGTGATTCAAGATTCTCTACCTCATCAGGAGGGTGAAAAGGAGTCCAGGTTCTTTGCCTCACCAAGAGAGTAAAAATAAGTCAAGGTTCTCTACCTGTGAAAGGAGTAAGGATCTCTGCCTCACTAGGAGGGTGAAAAGGAGTCAAGGTTCTCTGCCAGTGAAAGGAGTACGTTTGGTCCTCTATCGCATTGAATTGGTGAAAGAGAGTTTGTAAGGGCTTCTCCGCCTAATTATGAGGGCTAAATGAGAGACATTATAGTGATAATGTAATTTTCGGAGTGGGTGACTCCACGGAGTGAACGTAGGTCATGATTTGATAAAATCACTATAAATCTGGTGTGTGCTTTTTATTTTATTTTCTATAGTTTATTTTTTAGCATTTTATGTTTTATTATTATTGCTTGGTTGAAAATATGTAATTGATATTCTATGGTATTGATTAAATTATCATCATCATTTATGTAACTTTTGATAAGTATATTGGTCTTAGGGACTATTCAATTGATAGTATTCCTTTCGTATCAATTGATAGTATTACTTTCGTATTAGTGAGCCTTAGGGACAGTTCATTGAGATCTAACAACCTCATAGCACTTCCAGTATATAGATTTTATCAAATAATTTTAAAGATTCTGAATCTTTTAAATAATAGATCTAGACTATATATATATATATATATATATATATATATATATATATATATATATATATATATATATATATATATATATATATATATATAGAGAGAGAGAGAGAGAGAGAGAGAGAGAGAGAGAGAGAGAGAGACAAAAAATAATTCAAAATTTTAAGAGCTAGTTTGATATACTTAAAATTTTATAAAAATAAGAATTAATTAGTATAATAGAGAAACTATATTCAAATGAATTAACATGGGAAAATGCCTATTCCATCCATTCGTATTGGTCTTCTTAGTATTTTTTTAGGACATTTAAGTAACTTCATACACACATCACATATGCAAGACTATTCAAACTCAATACCTCTTGATTGATAGCCAAAGCTCACAAGTAACAAGTCAAGATGAGCTGCATACCTTTTAAGTAATTGATTCACTCACTTGTCTTTATTATTAATCTACAATTTAACAAGGCTTGTTCAGTGCCAAGCATAAGATTGCATAAAAATATGAGTATTCTTTATTTTACTTGAATGTAATAAATTATTTATACACTCTTTATATTAATTTATACAAATTCCCTTATACTGCTATTTAAGAAATATTATTTTTTCATTATTTTAAGATATATTCATTATAAATTTTGGTATATTATCTTAGAAAAATTTTAATCAAATATTGGCAATTTTGATTGAATCATTTAGGCTTCACTTGGGATGACTTGCTGCTTCTTAAAGTGATATTTTAGTAAAAAAAATATTAAATGCTCTCACTTGTTTGTTTCCAAGTGATTCTAACATAGTGAGAATGAAAGAACTGGATGAAAATGGTTTTAAGGAGAAATTTCAAGATGAATCACATGTCTCCGATTAGAATGAGAAAGAAGCTCTAAAAGAAAAATATCAGATTTTCTAAAGAGGAAAAGAAGAAAGGGAAGAAGAAGAAAAAAAAAAGTCAAGGGTAAAGAAAATAAGGACACTGATTAGAAGACCTCAATTAATTTTTGTAGAAGAATAAAATGAAGAAAGAAGGAGAAGAATAAGATACCACCACTCATATAATTTCGAGCACCCAACAAATGTCTGAAAGTCAAAATTAAGCAATGCAAATTTGATGCTTTGGAGTTTTTCTTCTTATTTGAAAATTTGAAAGAGAAAATATTTTCTACTATGGACGAAGAATCTACTTCTTAATAAAGAATAGTAAATGATTTGAAAAATAAAATTTTTGAAAATCAATAAAATTTGAAAATCTCTCTAACAAAATTTTATCAATAGAAAAATATGTTGCTAGATGTAAGCTCAAATGTTGCATGATCACAAATGTGGAGTCTAAAGGGCATTAGTTTGTATTGTTCACCATTAAACATGCCCATATTTTTAATGATAAATGGTATGTTTGGGACAGCTTTCTTCTTACTTTGCTTTTTCAGGATGCAGCCAAAATTTCATTTGGCTATGTTTTTTCATAGCTTGTTTAGAAATTTATGTTCTAAAAAGCTATTTTTTACAACAACTTCTAAAAATTGCTTTCATCACATTAATTTTACAACAATCTTTATAAAAGCTACGGTTGTTCCAAACAGAACCTTAATGCTAGTGGTATAACTTAAGGGAAAACTAGTTAAGGTATGACTATTGTAGGTTAGAGAGAGCACACAATGTTAAAAGATCCAATCTAAAGTGATGCTACAAACCAAATGTATGAAAGGTATGATATGAGGCAATATTTTTAGTATTATTAAACCTCTTACTTCACTATTTTCTTAGGTCCTAGATTAGTTTTTTAATTTTTTATGCATGACTAAACTAGTCTTATTAGTGATTTAATTAATTATTCTTAAAATGTACAAATTTTGCCCTAAAATTTTTGCTAAAGATAAAATGTGATAATGTTTATGAAATCATATTTTAGATAAATATTATCTAATTTCTCATTCTTAATGTTTTGAATTGTTTATTTTTTACTCATGCTAAAATTAAATTTATGGTTTATAATTTTATCATGATCATGCTTCATGCTTTGAATTTATAATTTAATTAATTCATGATAAATGAATTTTTTGAAAACATTAGAATTATACAAATTATTCTATGCATATGCCTTACTAATTAATTATGTATGGTTACTAGTAATATTTTTTATATTAGCTTTTATATTGGTAAAAATACTTAATTTTTTATCAAGAGAATTTAACATAACTGACTTCATCATGATGTATTTCTCTCATGAAATAAAAAATATTTAATTTAATTTAAAGAATATAATATAATATGGATTATCCTATAATTTAAATTTTAAAAACATTTTTAAGTTATGCATGATTACATTTTCTTTTATTTTATAATCACTAAATATTAGTTTTGTAATCACAATAATTTAACTTAATTTAGCTCCAAGCTTTATTTGTAAATAATTTATTTTGCTAATTGTTTATAAATTAATAATTTGATTTAATAATTAAAGAACTTTCCTAAGACTTTTTCATTATTATTAATTTATGTATTAGAAATAGGTAATTATTTATAGGAATGTTACACATAATTTGTTTTTATAATTTTTCACATGTTATTAAAGATTAGATATTTAATTATATATATATATATATATATATACACCAGGCGCCTAAAATTTTTAAAGCTTATTAATTAATTTTAAAAAAATTTTGGTAGTATGTAAAAATTAGTATTACTAATAAAATTTAAATTATAATTAATGAATTTAGGCAAACTTTCTATCCCATTAGATTCATTGATTTGTTTACACATTATTCATTTATTATATGGCATAACTTTGATTAAAAATGTAATTATTATAATTTTCATAAGAAATTGTTTTTTTCATTAAATTGTTTACATAATGCATGATTTTAATAAAAATGTAATTATTATAATTTTAAGATAAATACTTAATACTAAAAGACATTTAAATAAAAATGAAAATATATTTTATCTTCATAAATGCCCTCTAACTTTAAATATTTCTCTTCCCCATTTTTGTATTTATTTGCCTTTTTTATATAGATATATCGCTTACAAATGAAGATAATTTCTTGCATTGAGATAAGAGAGATAGAGAGCCCACCAAAAGACAACCTAAAAAATAAAGCCACAATCCAGATGACTGGATTGTGGCTTTATTTTCTATAAAACTTACAGAAGAGGATTTCACAGCTCACGAGATTCTGAAAATTTTGATTGTCTCATTTGTCTTCTCCGTTGGACTGAGAGCTTAAATCCATATTTCAGTCCTCTTATCACGTCCACAATCCAGCCTTACATTTTGAGTTTTCTGTCAAAATTTTTCTGCTATTTAAATCATTATCTTCTGCTTTATTTTATTTCTTCTAGCTATATATTTATAGATCTTTGGCTGTTTTTGAAGAAGAATATATAGCTATTAGCTTTTGCTGTTGGACGGCATATTAGTAAATAAAATAGAACCATTTTGTTGAGGTCTCCTTCAACCAAAAGATTAAGAAATATATTTTTCCAGTTCATCTTTCTCAGTCCTGACGATTTAGGCCAATATTTATTTAAATTTTTTGTACCTTTTGTTCTGTTAAAAACGTCATGAAGAAGTTGAATAAGTGTTATTTACGTATAAAATTTCTTTTGAATTTATTTATAGTTAAATTTTGTGGAATCACAACTTTTATTTCTGATAAAATTAAAAACTGCTATCGGCGTCAAGATTTCAATTATAAACTGACCAAAATACTCCATTGGATTGGCTTTGCTTGTAATAATATTAAGCAATTCAATGGTCTGTAAGGTGCCAAGAAGTCCCGTAGTTTTGTGGAGAAGAAAGGAAATCTGTAAACTATCTTTGTTTTTTTAACCTCGACGGACAGATGTGAGTTTGTTTTTGCTCCAAGTCATAATCTGCTTATATATATCTTCTCAAAGTCCTCTCTCTCTCTCTCTCTCTCTCTCTCTCTCTCTCTCTCTCTCTCTCTCTCTCTATATATATATATATATATATATATATATATATATATATATATATATATATATATATATATATATATATATATATATATATATATTACGTGCTAAAAAATTTACGATGATAGAAATAGAGAGTTTATGTCTTAAATTTGAACAACGATCCTCCATAACTTGGTGGATTTGGTTAGTAATATTCCCATCAATAGATATGAAAGGAATCAAATTTTATTCAAGCTCTCTTAGGATGGGCTTTTTTGTCTAAAAAAAGTTTGGCATTTAATTAGAAATTATAGAGATCAAATCCTTATTCTTGGTAAGGTGTGGAACTGGACTACTCTTTAAGTTGCTCTCTTTTAGCTTGGAGAATCATTAAAGGCTATATGTCTGTTAACAATTAAGTTGCAAGAGAAGGATTTTTGTTTAGTTTATAAATGTCAGTGTTGTTTTCATGTCAAACTTATTTTTCACGTTTTCTTGACTGGTTCTACTACTGCTAAGATGTGGAGGGCTTTAGAAAATGGTTTGAACATCAAAGCTGGTTTTAACAAACTTATAACATTTATGGCTTTCTTAGGGGTTGGTTCAGTATCAGAGCATAAAAGCTTGTTTTTAATACTATTGCCTTACTAGTTATTTGGTATCTCTCGGTGGAATGAAATAACTGCAAGCATGAAGGTATTAAAATGTGCCATCAAAATGTTCTTAGCCCTCTTTCTTTTAAAATTATCCAACTTTTTAAGAGGGGTTGTTTATCATTGAAGCATTTAAGATGTAGGAAAGATTGACTCTCCTTCTTCGACACTGGGTATGATTTGACCTCTCACTTGGAGCACCTTACAACCATCTGTTGGGTTAAACCCCATTTCAATGAGGTTAAGCTTAATATTTATGGGTTTGATAGAGGCTTTAGTGGTTTAATTTGGGATCATAATGATCACTCGTTATTATGGTCTTAATTATGCTTCCTATTGTCCCTATGATATTATGGATGCTAAATTTTGATTGAATTTGATTATGTTTTCCTGATTTCTTTCATTACAATTAAGAAAAATATTTGCCCTAATAATTTTTACACATACCATAAGATTATGGATTTACTTGAGAAGTTTACTTTTAGAATATCTTATATTAAAGTGTTTTTAAAGAGTGTATTGTTTGGTTGGTTAATCATGGCTATTCTTGGAAGTGTTATGTTTCTTATTCCATGATTATCGCTCCTCCTATCCTCAAGGGTAAAATGAATTTGGATTCTCAAGGTGTGCGTTATTCTAGTTATTAGTTTCTTCTACGACTTTTTTGATCTGATTTCCATTGGTTAGTGTCTGTGCTTTCTATGTTTACGGTTTTCTCTAATGGTTTTTCCCTTTCTTGTGTTGTTCTTTGGTTCCCTGGTATTTCAGCACTGTTTGGGTTTGATGTTGGTATCTAGTACTTCTGGTTGGATTTTTCCTAGCTAATTATTTTGCATGATTTGTGGTTGCTATTTACGGGTCATATATATTTTTTGCTCATTATTACTGCCTTTTCTTGCTTCTGATTCTGTTTTTGTTATTTGTCCTGGTTGGTTTTTCCTTCTTTATTTTAGTTATTGTATTTGCTTGGTTTTGGAGGATGTGTTGTTTTGTCATGTCTGCCTCCTTCTATGGGCCTTGCTTCATGTTTTATCATAATATTTACTATTCTTTGTTCCTCCTAATGGCTATTTTTGTTCCCTGTATTTTTTCTGCCATAATTTAGTTGCTCTTCTAGTTTGCCCCTTTTTTTACAGATGGTCCTTATGCTGATAATTTGATTCCATTCTTTTGGGTGATGGCTCCTGGCCTCCTGTAGTAGTTTTCTAGGTTTTTTTGTTACTGTAATTAGTTGGGGATCTTTAGCTCTAATTTTTTTTTATCTTTTTTTTTTTTTGTGGCTCTTCTGAGCGATAGTGAGTATTTGATCCCTTCTAAGGAGAAGGTGCTAGCTAGTGGAACAAATGTGGGCCAATAATGGGAGAGAAAGTTACATCCACCCAAGCATTTCATAATACAAACTAAAATTCAACTATTTATTTATTTTCTTTATTTTACTATTGTTAAGTCCTATGTTGCATTGATACACCTATTTATGAAGGCGTGTTGTATCTGATACAGCGATACAAGGATATGCCTCCGATACTCCACCGATACGTGTCGGATATGTCAAAGACGTATCCAATTAAAATACTATTTAATTTCAAAATGACACGCGTATCCGATACACGTGTTCGCTGAAAAACAAACATCGTATTTTCTTCCGCGGCTGCGAGCAAAGCTCTCTCATTTCTGAGATGGATTTGAGTCTCTTGATGATATGAGAATATTAGAAATTACTAATCTTTCACTTGATGAGCAAACCACTAAAGAATCTAATCATATCATGCATTCTATTGAATAGTTGAAACTTTATGTGCTAGACAATTTATGTTTATGCTTTTATTGTTGTACTAGACATTTAATGCTTACTTATATTTTGATATTATAAGCTACAAGGCTACAAATGATGTTTTTGTCATTTTTTTTTTGTAATTTCAAATATTATGCTTTGATTGCTTTCTTAATTTTTATGTATGATTTATAAATTATGATGTCGTGTCCGCGCCATACCTGTATCCTGTATTTTTAAGAATTGACGTGTCCCGTATCCGTATCGGTGTTGCCGTATCCGTATCGATGCAAAATAGATTGAGTCTAATGGAACAACAGATTAATTAATCTGCATCTAAATAGCTTTAGCTTTTCTTCAGCTTTTGTATAATTTTTTGTTTCACAAAACACGTAATAATTTATTTTAAATAAAATTATTATTTATGATCTTCAAATATATATATATACACACACACGCACGAACTTTTATTTGGTCCGGTGAACGTACGCTCCTCTACGTTCGGCCACCAATGTTTTAGCGCCACGTAGCATCAAGAAAAGTCGTCGACCCGACCCGCTGTTTTTTGGGTTCTCGCACGCGCATTTTTTTAAATCCTTTACGAGCCGCTAACCAAATACTGAGTTGTACCGAGTACCGAGTACCGAGTTTTTTCTTGCAATACCGAGTACCGAGTTTTTCTAGCAATACCGAGTACCGAGTTTTTTCTAGCAATACCGAGCAAATCCTGAACAAATACTGAGTTGTACCGAGTACCGAGTACCGAGTACCGAGTTTTTTCTAGCAATACCGAGCAAATCCTGAACAAATACTGAGTTGTACCGAGTACCGAGTACCGAGTACCGAGTTTTTTCTAGCAATACCGAGCAAATCCTGAGCAAATACCGAGTTGTAGAAAAACTCGGTACAACTAGGTATTTGCATGATTTTGGTCTCCACAGAGCGGTATTTTTCGTTTTTGCAAAGCAATACCTACCAAATACTGATCAATACCGAGAAAATCGCGAACTTTCGGGTTCCGCTACGGGTAAAGTCGTCGGGCCGCGTGGTAAAGAGTAAGAACACGTGACGACATGTTATTGGCGGCCGAAGGTAGCTCTACGTCCGGTCAGAGGACGTAATAATTGTTCCACACGCACACACACAAAAGAGAGAGGGAGAGAGAAAAATTGTAATTTCAATTTTAAAATATCATTTAAAATTATTACTATGTACGTTATATTTTAACTTCAAGATAATTTCCAATTTTTAAGACTTATAAATCTATGTATAGTTATTAACTAAATGACTTTATATTTTCATCATTTTTGTATCAAAATAATTTACAAAACTCATAATAATAGATTCTTTCAATTTTTTGTTTTTAAAATCTTCAATATCAAAATGGAAAATATATTAATCAAATATATCATATTTAATAATATCCAATATTATATATTTTATAATTATTTGAGATATGTTTCAATGTTATTTTTATGTAAATTATTATTAAAATATCTTTATCATATATATCACGTGATATTTTCATTGGCAACAAAGTAATAAACATAATAATGCTTAATTAAATAAATTAATCAATTTATTAAACAAAATGTGGATTGTATGGGTGTTGTGGATCCAAGATCTTTCATGTTTTTTTGGTGGAGGACCTCCTTTATATCCTTATGGTTGTTCTCTTTTCGCTATTCACTGCACATCTGTATCTACTTTCTTTTGGTGTCTGGTCTCTTTTTGCAGGTGTACGTTCTCTTGAGCTTTTCAACTTTTTTGCATCTTTTTTGGATGATGGCTCCTAACCTCTCGTAATCTTTTTTCCTAGATTTTCTTCTTTATTATAATTAGTTAGGATCCTTGGCTCTTAAGTTTTAATTTTATTTTGATTGTAGCTCTTCACAATAGTAGTGAGCATTAGATCCTTTTTAAGGACTTTTAATTTATATTTTTAATTAATATGTAGGGATGTTGGTTGATTTTTTTCATATATATATATATATATTAGTGGTGCCAATTTCAAATGGGTCAAAAATTTGAACCCGGACCCAACCCGGGTAGGTAAACGGGTCAACAATTCGAACCTGGACCCGACTCGGCGAGTTGCCGAGTTGACCCGACCTGACCCGTGCGGCAGCGAGCGCGGCACGGCGGTAGCCGGGTTCAACAGCGGGCGGCGGCGCAGGGGCGGCAGCGGGCGCGCGGGGTAGCGGGCAGGGTAGCAGAGCGGGGCAGCAGCGCCGGGCGCCCGGCGCGCGAGGCAGCGGGGCAGTAGCGCGAGGCACGAGGCAGCAGGCAGCTGGCGGGAAATCCAAATTTTTTTAAAATAAACTGGTTTTCGGGTTGACCCGGCAACCCGCTGTGTCAACCCGAACCCGACCCGTTTTTTCAAAAACGGGTCGAATCTGCAAACCCGAACCCGACCCATTTTTCAAACGGGTCGGGTCCAACCTGGAAAAATGGGTCGGGTCAACCTGGATTTTCAGAGTCGGGTCTAGGTCGGATTTTCATGTCGTGTCAAATATTGACACCCCTATATATATATATATATATATATATATATATATATATATATATATATGGTTACCACTATATATATATATATATATATATATATATATATATATATATATATATATATATATATATATATATATATATATATATATATATATATATATATATATATATATATATATATATAGGGGTTATATATATATATATATATATATATATATATATATATATATATATATATATATATATATATATATATATATATATATATATATATATATATATATATATATATATATATATATATATATAGTTGATAGTGGGCATCAAACTTCGATTAGCGATGTATATTAGACGATAAGTGATGACAAGCTTCTATATTTGAGGAGGGAAAGAAATCAGTGTGGATTTTCTCCTATGATAGACATTGTATATATGATTAAGAAGGTGGAGAAGAAGTATATAAGAGCAGAAATTCAAAGATTTGTTTGCATTCCAAATGTTGATTTGTGTTCAAAAATTATGATCTATGACCGAAAAAATAACTTTTTTGGAAAAACTTGCCTAAAATATCTAAAAATATGACATTTATAACTTTTAAGGTGGCATTTCAGCCATTTTATTTTGATTATATTAATTAAGTAATATAGTCTTAATAGATTTTCTTCAATATTTTGATTTTGCAACGAAAAGCTTTATAGTTTTGTAATGGATTTAAAATATGTCTAATTTAGATAGAAGAAGGGATATTATACTTATATACCACCAGCTATTGGAAGCTTCTAGATTAGTCTAATAATGCCTAGCAAAGAGCCAACTTTCAATCTAATAAATTCTCAAATGAGTATGATAAGTCGGCTTAATGAGTACTCACGAGTGTTAGCGATGATGTAGAGAGTATTTAACGAACACCCGTTAATTGTTTATGGAGTCCCGCTAATATTTCAAAATTGATCCAAATATATATAGCAATTTTTATAGTGACATTACATTTTGTGGAGGTCAGTTAAGTGTACGAAAGCCCATAAATTATAATTTAGTATTTTTAATCAATTTTCTTATAAGTATATTTGTAAATTATGAGCATATAAAATTTCAAAAAATATTTAGGTTCCTTAAAAATTTATAAATTAATCTTAAATAACCTATGATTGCATACATTAATACCTATCAAAGCGATGGTCGACCGGGCAGCTAGTTGGGGGAAGTAGTGGTTCAACAATGGTTGTCGATAGTGAACTTTCTGATTAGTGGGTTGAGAGAACAATTTTCATGCATGCAATGTCATGATCTAAAGGAGATAAATAGATCAAAATTTTGATGGTCGAATAATCATGAGAAGGTCTGTGGACTAATTTTATCATTTTCGAAAACAAGGATGGTAAGCAAAGGATATTGGTATCAAAATATTTGCTTCTTTGAGAATAATTGAACTCCCTAACTGAATGCATAGGTTGTGCATCCCTTTTATCATGTTATAAATCACATATATTTAATGTCTTAAAAACACTTTGATGAGATTGATGCTTGACTTTTTGTTTTAATCAAAGTTCAATTCATCATTTGAATTTTTATTTAATGTTTTAATCCAATTTTAGGTTATTTGAGATGCATGCTTTACACTAAAGTTTGTGCAATCATACATTATTTGAGGAACTCAACTTGTAAAAAAAATTTAGGCAAGATAACAATTCTCATTGCTAATTCATGTATGTAAAAAATATAAGATAATTTAAGAAAATGTTATTATTTTTTAAATTTTATTTTTCTCTTGTTTTTTATCTCAAATTTATGTGGTGGACAATATTAAATTAATGAATTAGACTTTGTCAACCCAATGACAAAGTGCTTTGGCCCTTACCTTTATATACATCTAAATATATATACTTTAAGACTTAGGTGCTATGGTTTACAAGAATTTGAAAAATATGATGAATCAACGATTATATATATTGGAGTTGAGCTTGCAAATTAAGTTAGCAGTTAGAGAGATTAGATGTGCCCTCGAACACAGGGAATTACTGTAAGGCTAAGACTCCAATCACAGTGTTATGGTTCCTTGCGCCACATCTTCTTTCTTTTTTGCACTGCTCGACTCTCCCATTATTGGAATTCTAGATAGGTTTTAGTTTGGAAATCACTTTCCTTCAAAATAAGCTATGATTACCCAATTAAATCAAAAGTTGGTACAAAAAATAGAGAAATCATCTATGAATATCTTAATACCCTTCTCACTAAAATTAGAAAAGATTGGCATTATACACTTATGAAAAATTAGTAGGGTGCATTGTGCAAACTAGAAGGCATCCTTCCTAAAGGCAAATGTCCCATAAGGACATGTAAATGTGGTGTTGTCCGTATCTTCTGGTGCGATAGGAATATGATGGTATCCTAAATATCCATCTAGAAAGTAGCAAAAAAGGATGTCTAGTTAATCTATCAAACATCTACTCAATGAAAGGTAGGGAAAAATGGTCCTTTGTAATAATTTTGTTCAGATTTTTATAGTCTATACAAATCCTCCATCCAGTAATCACCCAAGTAGGGAGCAATTCTTTTTTTTTTTTTCATGTCTATTACAATTAAGCCTTCTTTCTTAGGAACACAATGTATAGGACTAACCTATGCACTATCTAAAATGGGGTATATAATTCAAGCATATAACCACTTAAGTATCTCCTTTTCACCACCTCTTTCATAACATGGTTTAGTCTCCTTTGACGATCAACTTTTGAGAAGGAAGTTTTCTTCAACAGAATCTTCTGCTTGCACAAGAATGGACTTAATCCCTTGATATTTTATATGTGGTCCAATCAAAAGCTCTTTTATACTCATTAATAACCCTAATCAACTTACCCTCTTGGTCTTCTTCTAATTCGACATAAATGATAACAAGAAAAAGCTGACTCTTCACTTAAAAAGGCATATTTCAAATGGGCAGGCAAAGCTTTTAATTATAACACCAGTTCCTCTATCACTTAAGGTTTCAAAGACATAACTATGTGTAATAGCCCATATTTTGACCCAATCAAATAATATTTCATGAGTTATTATATAAGTCCAATTTATAAACCGTCTTAGCTATAACATAGATATTATTGTATTTTAATTACAATAACTTTTGGCTAATTTTATAGATAATTTAGAGAAAAATAAAAAGTATTGCACTTTCTTAAGAAATTGACATATGTCAGTACAATTGAGGTTTTTGGAATCGTTAGATGTCTGTTTTACAAACCAATTTCATAAAGCTATTTTATGATTTTTTTAAAAAAAATTTAGAGCTCTAAATTTGATGATATAAAAGGATTTATAAGGATTTTATACTAAAACTAAACAATATATATAATTATACATATACCCTTAACTTTATTATTAAATATCTTCATTCACTTCCTATAACTTAAAGTCTTAAATGGCTCTTTTAATTCTCATTTCCCATTCCTTTTGTTTAACATAGAAGAGAAAAGGGGAAACACATAAGATAAAAAGGAGAAAAGATAAGAAAAATAGAGGTATGAGAGAGGTGCTATGATTTGAAGGTCTTAAAGTCATTTTTGCCAGTCAATCTAGTGGAGAAATTTGCTTGTCTCGAGGTAGGCTACCATTACCCTATCTCTAATTTTAATGATTTTGAGTATTTTATGTTTTATGAATTTTAATTTGGTTGAAACTTGGAAAAGTTATGATATCTCAATTTTAACAAACTTTCACCATGTAACTTTTAATATGTTATATTTTTAATTATTTTGTACATATTGACAAAAATATATTAAATTTTTATAAAAAATTTTTTGTTGTATATTGGGAGAAATATCCTTATTTAAGATATTTAGATAAATATAAAAATTGGATAAATAATTTTCAGAACCTCATAATACTATTGTACGACATGCATATTTATTATAATTCTTCTGTAGTGGTAATATACATATAAAAATAACTATATTGATTTTTCTTATGAATGCCACTACTAATGATTCATATGTACGTTTCATATGCACTAGATTGATGTTATGAGTTAAATATTGAGTAATAACACTTATTTATTATGTTATATATGTAGTGAAATATATATATATATATATATAAAGCCAGACATAATTAATAGATTCAGATTGGCTGGAGACATGTTACCATGTATATGAGGATGAGTCGATGGATTTTTCTTTAAAATAATATTTATTGTATAATCCAAAATGGTATAAAAGGGAGGCATAAGGTCACAAATTGATATAATATGATACACTAATGGGCAGGAAGTGAAAACTTTTGATATGAAAGTCACTTGGCTTAAATGACTTGTGGTATGATTGATTCTTGGAAACATGACTAATATGATTAAAACAGATTCTTGTAGGGCTAGCCAACAGGATTGGATGTAGAAAAATATAATAGATATCTAGATGTCTTATCTTGCTTATCGTGCATATATATATATATATATATATATATATATATATATATATATATATATATATATATATATATATATATATATATATATATATATATATATATATATATATATATATATATATATATATATATATATATGATAAATTACATAATTAATGTAATATGATTTACATAAGAAACATTTTGTGTACAAGTATCTGATAAGACTTATAAATTTGACACAAATGCATTGATATATATCCCACAATTTACATGATACATCTATATAACATAGACACTATATGACATACATATGAATATGATAGGTATACATATTTTCTAAACTGAGATAGAAACTATTTTATAATTAATGTGTATAGAAATGATAGAGTTTACAAACCCTTTATGTATTGTTATTGATTACTGATCATTGCTCTTAAGATATACATTTGTACCGATATTTATTGATCATATGATCTGTTACTATTTCATTGATTGTTACATGCTTTTACAATTATATGTTCATACTTATATTGACTGAATGATTATATGCATAATATTTCTCGTGCTTTGCAGTGATTTCAACTATAGGTTTTGGTAACTTGATGAGTTGTTAGTTCACTATATGATTTTATATATTTTAAAGAAGTCAAAATCTAGTGGAGTGAGGGCAAATCAGTGAATCATGTTTTATTTTCATTTTTTATTTTCTTTAGGTGTATTCATTTATAGTCAAGAGCTCAAAGAATGAGCAATGAATGCATCAATTGAACTCTTTACTATTGTATATGAATTTTGAGGGAAGAATATAGTTTTATATTTTGATGTATATAATATTTAGTTGCTTCCTTTGGATTGATTTATGCTGATAAATTTATAGAAGATCTGATTAATTAATTAATAGATTAAAATGGACAATTCTTCCTAAATTTGATATTAGGATTTTATAATAGGAATGATATATCAAGCACTTCAAATCTATCAAATTAAATTCTAGGGGCTTCACAAATTATTGGGATGGAATCTCTATCTCCCTCTCCAATGTCATCCTTACATAAAAGAATCTCCAGAAGACATTATTAGTTCACTCTTTTGCACTTTATTATGAACCTACTAGTATATAGGAAAGATCTACCTAAAATAATAGTATCGCCCTATCTTCTTCCATATTTAATATAATAAATCTATAGAGAAGATAAAATTATTTATCTTAACTAGCATATCCTCTATTACCCCCTTAAGACAAGTAAATAAACAGTCTACTAATTAAAGGGTAATGGTGGTTAGTTGGACTTCTTCTAGATCAAGTCTTTTGAATCATGTTACACTATGCTATAAAATTTATCCCCAATAGCCATAGGAATGATAAAACTACTAGGGTACTTAAGCTTTTGAGAAAGTTTCTTATGTAGACTTATATTATATTCCTCATTCAAAGCTATAATCTTGAAATTTCCTAATCTTCTTTTCATACTAAAGATGTCTTTCATGAACTTAGTATAGGTGGCCATCTATACTAAGACTTCTGTAAATGTAATATTAATAGTTAATTTTTAAAAGATTTCTAAAAAATTTGAGAATTGCTTATCCAAATTTTATTTGAAAAATCTTTGGGGAAAGGATGGTGGTGGCCTCTCAACTACCTCTCCAACAAAGTTTTTTACTTCTTTATTAGGTTAAGGTTGTTCCTTAGGTTTGAGCATATATACTGGTTCTTTTACAATAGCCTCATCCTAGCTCAAATTGATCTATTAATAGTAACATTTTCTAGCTCTTTCCCACTCCTCAATTGAATAGTTTTACATGGTTCTTTACCTTTTTCTTTAGTATTAATAGGTAAAGTTCCTTTGGGCCTATTGGTTAAAGATCAAAGTAGTTATCATAAATAATTTCTATATTTCTAATGGTAGCAGTTTGACTTTGCAATTCCATACCCATTTGCAAAACTAAATCTTCTAAAGAAGGTTGCTTATCCTTAGGTTGTTTATTTGAGTTAAATCCATGGGATTAAATGAGCCTTGGGTTAACAAAATTTTGAGGAGGGTGGTTCTAATTCCTTATTTGATTTGGTTGGTTCACTACAGGAAAAACGTCATTTTTCGGCAGACATTTTTGCCGGAAAATTGGCCAAAATCCTTCGAAAATGCTAATTTCCGACAGATTTCCGACGGAAATGCTAATTTCCGACGGATTTCCAACGGAAATATTTTCGCCGGTTTGACGCGCATTGGAAAAAGCCTTCCGGCGCAAAATAATTCGCCGGAAACATTTCTGGCGTATTACCGGCGGATTTTCCGTAGGAAAAATATTTCCGGCGAATTTTTTTTGCGCCGAAAATTGAAGAAAAATTAAAAAATAAAAATAAAACACAAATTCTGCTCAGCACAAGCAACCCAGCCCGACCCACACAGGGCCAACGAGCCCAAACGCGCACACGTGGACAGACCAGCCCTCCCGAACAGGCCCACGCGTGAATTTGCCTTTGGCGGGATTCTAACCCCCCCCCTTCCTCTCTGCACGCTCTTATGCTTCAGCAATTTACCATCTAGCATTCACTTAAAACATATATAAAA
The DNA here is from genome assembly GCA_016618105.1 of Dendrobium huoshanense. NCBI lineage: Eukaryota > Viridiplantae > Streptophyta > Magnoliopsida > Asparagales > Orchidaceae > Dendrobium > Dendrobium huoshanense. Next base: position 42,288,925 of record CM028343.1, on the reverse strand, counting down.
CTGTTACTTTTTTTTATTTAACTTATAACTACTCTATATTAAAAGTAATGATCAAATATTTTTAAAGTTAATTTTTTTAAAGATAAAAGAAATATAATTTAATTTAACAATAAATTATTAAATTATTTAAATTAATTTAATAAAATAAATAATTATAAAATTGTATAATAATTTAAGTTTAAATTTAAATCATTTAATTTTTTGTTATTAAATAATTAAATTATAATTTAATTTATTTTATTACAATTCAAGTTATTAAATTCAATAATTTAAGTTATATTTTAAAATAAAAAAAATTAATTTTTAATTTCCGTCGGAAATCCGCCGGAAATGCCTCTAGAAAAAATTCGTCAGAAAATCAGTCAAAAATCATGTCGGAAATTCGTTGAAAAAAATCCGTCGGAAATCCGCCGGAATTTGCGACGAATTTATTTCCGCCGGAAATTCTGTCGGAAATGAGCTGTTTTCCTGTAGTGGTTAGAGTTTCAATTAGTGTTATTATTTTGGTTAATATTTCCACTAAAATTGGGGTGATTTCTCCATCAAGTATTATAAATATTAAAGTATAAATTATTTTTTTGTTATTAATTGCATTAATTGATTCTACAATAGAAATATTTTGATCACTAGAAGATCTATGAATATTTTCTTCTAAGAAATATTAAAGTATAATTTCACATGTGAATTCTGAGGCAAATTAATCTCAAGGTTATTTAATTTTGTACAAATGATAACTGCTTGAGTAGTTAATAGTGCTACGAATTTCATAAATGCTAGCCACTCTTATAGGATTAATTCTTTCATATGCCTATTGAAAATTGTTGTTAGCTATCTCCTTAATCAATCCATAGGCCTTATCAAAGGGCTTTGACATTAGAGAACCACTAGCAACAACATAAATAATTGATTTAAGAGAATCTATAATGCCATTTTAGAAAGTTTGAATGGTTAATCAATCAGCAAGGCATGATAAGAATATTTCCTAAACAATTCTTTAAATCTTTTCCATGATTCATAAATAGATTCAACGTCTACTGGGTAAAAGATGTGATGTCATTTCTAAGTTTAACAGTTTTAGAATGCGGAAAGTATTTGGGTAAGAATTTTCGGGCAAGTTCATTCCAAGTTATTATTGAGCATAAGGATGATGCATTTAACCACATTTTAACTTTATTCCTATGATAAAATTACAACAACCTAAGTCTAAGAACATCATCACTAACAACATTATATTTAAAGGTTGCATAAATCTCAAAGAAACTCGTTATATGTAAATTAAGGTATTCTAAAGGTGTCCCCCTAAATTGAGCGTTTTGCATCATTTGAATAATGATAGATTTTAATATAAAATTATTAGCTTGATTGTTATTTATGTTTATACTTTGTTGAATACCTTCAACCATAAGGTTGGTGTATTCCCTAAGCAATCTAGGTTGCTCATTTTTAGAAACTTGCTTAAATATTTTTAAATATTTTTCAAATTTTTATTTTTTCTAACTTTTCTTAAAGTATTTTTAATTTTAATGTCAAACAACAATTCTGCATGCAACAGGAAGAAACTTAATAAAAAAGGTAAACTATTGAACAATAACAACCAAATAGATATCAAAACAAGTTAAAAATAAAAATAAAAATCTAGATTAAACTAATAGTTGATTTGGGTGCCATATAAAATACAAAGAGGGATAATAATTTCTCTAGTTGTGTCCCCGATAATGGCGCCAAAAAGATAACATGACACTGTTATAACTATTATTTAGCTTATGCAAATGTAGAGTTTTGTGCTTTAGCTTATACTCACTACTCAGTTTTCTAATGAAAAATTTTTCTATGTTGTAATTCGTGAGAAATAAAAAATAGAAGCTCTAATAAAAATCAGATCCTATCTAACATTTTTTTAAGTTTTCTAATTATTCTTCTATTTCTTCATCGATGCCCTAAATCACATTAGATTTTTAATTTATATACAACCTATGCATAAACCAATTGAAGCATGGATAAATAAAAAATATCATGAATATATTAAAGATAAAATCTACTCTAAGCAATAACTGACTTTCAAATCATTATATATTCAGAGAGTTTGTTTAGCTATATATGGAGATAATGTTACACATAGCAAACACAACAAACATTTGTTTCATTAAATGATTAATAAGTTACAAACCAATAAACATAAGATAATAAGATAAATAATTCAAAATAATGTTTAGAATTAAAAGACTCAGGATTAGAATTACTATCGCTTTGGAACTTATTCACTTTGCTCCACTCCAATACAAGACTCCATATATAAGAACATAAGTTACACTCTCCCTAAGATAGCCCAGACACTCACACAAAATGACTCCATAATTTCCCCCCTCTACAAGAATTCTATGGCTACTATTTATAGTTTTATAAACTAACAAAATGAGCATTGTGATGATGGCTTGGCGGCATTGCAGAACTACTAAATCAAAGCGTCAGTTCACCAGTCATCACATCATTTATCGGTCCAACTGTCTTCCATTGCGGCGCAACACAATTTGGCACTGTAATGCTAATAAGATAGCACTTCAGCATTAAGCTCTCTAATAGAATTTCAGTAAGTTCTCCACAATGGTGCTGAAGGTATGGCATTGTGACACAACAAATGAGTTATGACACTATGGCATTTGTTCAATTTTCATGATTTATTTATATTTTCACGAACAAAATATAAGGATTACAAGCACAAAATATCATAATAAAGGTAATTTGGAACTATATATCTTCAAGAACTAAATTTTGTCTGTTCTATTAATAGAGGCTTCATTTGGGACAACTTTATTAGTGCTTTCTAAAGTAGTTTTCTAGTACAAAAGATTTGAGTTCAAGAAAATTTTGTACTAAAAAATTGCTTTAAAAAGCATTAAGAATGTTGTCAATAATCTTGTTTGTCAAAGGATTCATTCCTCCATAGATATTTGAAAGGCTATATTTATATCCCTAGTGGAGATATCCACTTCTTTATTTTAAAGTATGAGTAGACCTATTGTAGTCTAATGTAGAGGCCTTCTAAAGTTCTTCCTTCAATAAATCGTTTGGAGATAAACTCTCTCACAACTAGTTAAGATAGTTATTCCTTGAAGTAATCATGGATAAAACTCATTTCATCTAGTAAGCTCATTAAGTAGATTTATTTCTCATAAAAATCTTTAGGAAGCTAATTTTTTCTACTTTTTTTAACAAACATTACTCTTTTATACAATTTAATTCATCCAACCATAGACATTTTAACTTTACACCCATTTACTTCTAACTAAATAGCTTCTTAGTACTTTTTATTCCGATTGATGCACAAACATCATGAATGGAATGATTAAATTATCATTTATGTTATTTTAATTAGTTCAAAGCCCTAAAGAGAGGTCCACATTGATGTCTGAAAATTAGTTGCATCTTATAAACTATAGGAAAACCCGCTATTACCGGCGGATATAATCAGTCGGTAACATGTAAAATTCGACGGAAGTCCTGGGTTTCCGACGCATTTATGGCGGATTTTTGTGCGCCGGTTTGGTTCGCGTCAGAAAAAAACTTTCTGACATTTTGTAAGCCGCCGGAAAACGTTCCGTCGCATTACTGGCTCAAAAAATGCTAGCAAAGCCGGCGATTTTCAACCGAAAATTCTGGCGATAACTGCAACGGAAGTTTACGTCGTATGGATCCACCAGAAATTACCGGCGAATAAAACATCGTAGATGCGCCGTAAATAAGCTATAGCTTGTTTACGACGCATAATGGACGCCGAAAAACGCCGGCGAAAAGGACGTCGTATAATGCACCGAAAATTTTTGACGTCCAAATAAACGACTGCATGATTGTACTGATTCGTTGTATCGTCATTTCCGTCGTATTTCCAATGCAAAATTCGCCGGAAACCTGTAGCATTGACAAAAAAAAATCCTTCCCAGCCAACTTTTTCATTTCCACACCTGTAAACATAAACAAAAACACTTCCAGAAGACAGCTATACACATAATAGATATAAACAACTTCAATATATACTCAAAAACATAAATATCCATGTAAAGACATTGTTCAATAGCATCAAATAACTAAAACCCTAACAATGTTAATTTTATTCTCTTCCTCTTTATGTTTATAGATCCACCATATGTTGTCGTTTTCTTTGTTGTTAGTCAACCTTGCAAAAATTGTTTGATCCTCCTTACTCTTTCTATATTTGTCCATAAGTTTTTGAGTATATATAAAACTAAAATACATATGTAGATCCTCCTTACTCTCTCTATATTTGTCCATCAAACCTCTCAAAAAATGTATAGCTTCCATAATAGATAAACTGGCATGAATCCAAACAAATGAAACGAAAAAAAAAACTTAAAATCAACGGGTAATCGACGGGAGGCGGATGACAAAAACTTGCGGTCGAAACGGTACCTCTCGCCGGCGAGAAATGCTATGACCGTCGGCGACGTCCGGTGACCGTCCAGAGAGCTCGGCGACCTCGATCGAAGGCGAGCGACGGAGGGCAATGAGGGAAATAGCGACGATGTGAGAGAAACGCACGAAAGAAATGAGCAACCAGAGAGGCTTGGGTTTGGAAATAGGGCTTTCGCCGGCGGATTTTCTGACGTCTTGGACGCCGGAAAAAATTCCAGCGCATCTACGCCAGTTTTAAGTCGTTGAGTTTAAATACACCGGTGCAATATCCGTCGGTAACTGCGCCGATTATTTTCCACCGTAAAGTGCACCGAAACCAGTAAAATGCTGGTCTATTCTGACGTCTTTTACTGTCGCAGCAGACGCCAGAAACTTTTCGGCGCCATATGCGCCGGAAATAACGCCGTAAAAGTTCCTTCGCACGATGCGCCGTATTTGCCGGCGCAAATTTTTCCGCCGAAAAATCCGACGGTAATCATGTGTTTTCCCGTAGTGATAATTTTATGAAAATAATAATCTTGAATCATAATTTCTTAAGTATGCATTTTTACATGAAAAAGGTTTTGATGTTCGAAAGTAGGGGCAAAATGATGTCACCAAATAATTCATCTAATTAAATTTCAAAAAAACTTCATCAAATTAAGAATGAATCTCAATATAATTTTTGGTTAAAAATTTTTAAAAATAAATTCAAGATTATTTGAACTATGATTATACAACAACAACAACATCAAGCCTTAATCCCACAACGTGGGGTTGGCTACATGAATCCTTTCTCTCCATTGTGTCCTATTAAAAGTCAAATTTTCATTTAAATCTAATAAAGAAAGATCATTTCTAATATTTTCTAACCAAATCTTTTTAGGTCCGCCTCTACCTTTCTTAACACAAGTCAAATCTAATTCCTTTACTTTCCTAACTGTCATTGGAAGGCTGCCATTTAATGTGACCAAACCATCTAAGGCAACTCTCTCTAATCTAATCTTCTACTGGAGCTACTCCAACTTTTTCACGTATATGCTCATTTTGTATCCTATCTCTAAGGGTAAATCCACTCATCCACCTGAGCATCCTCATCTCTGCCACACTTAAATTAGTATTATACTTCTCTTTTAATGGCCAACATTCGGCACCATAAGGCATTACAGGTCTCACCACCATCTTATAGAATTTTCTTTTAAGTTTGAGGGGTACTTTTCTATTACACAACAAGCCTGATGCATTCCTCCACTTCAACCATCCAACTTGAATTCTGCTGATAATATCCCTATATATTTCACCATCACTCTGAACAATAGATCCAAGATATCTAAAATGAGTACTCTTATTAATGACTTGATTTCCCAAAGTCACAATCCCCTCACTAGGTCTATTACTACTAAAATTACACTCCATATACTCCATTTTAGATCTACTTAAGTGAAAACCTTTAGACTCTAAGGTTGACCTCCATAATTCAAGTTTACCTTCAACTCCCTCTCTAGTCTTATCAACAAGAAGAATATCATCAGCAAAAAGCATACACCAAGGTATATCATCTTGCAAATGTCTAGTGAGAACATCCATGACTAAAGCAAAAAAGATATGGGCTTAAGGCTGATCTTGATGTAACCCAACCGAAATAGGGAAATATATACTTGGTCAAACCATCTTTTGTTTGAATACAAGTAATAGCTATTGCATACATATCTTTAATGATTTGAATATAAGAATTATTAACTCATTTCTTTTCAAGAACTCTCCATCGCACTTCTCTTGGAACTTTATCATATGCTTTTTCTAAATAAATAAATATCATATGTAGATCCTCCTTATTTTCTCTATATTTATCCATCAAACCTTTTAATAAATGTATGGCTTTCATAGTCGACCAACCCGGCATGAATCCAAATTGATTTTGAGAAACATTAATATCCCGCCGTAATCTATGCTCCATAGCTCGCTCCCATAGTTTTAAAGTATGTCACATTAACTTAATTCCTCTATAATTGGCACAATCTTATGCATCACATTTATTTTTAAAAATATGAATTAACACACTCATTGTCCACTCATCTAACATCTTTTTAGTCTTCAAAATATTATTAAAAAGTTTAGCAAGCCAATAAATTCCTTCATCTCCTAAGCATTTCCACACCTCTATTGGAATATCATCAAATCCAACAGCTTTTCCACCATTCATTTTCTTTAAAGCCTCTCTAACTTTAGTTTTCCTAATACGTCGATAAAAATAAAAATTTTATTTTTATTTATGGTGCCAAGGTCACTACAATCAATCTTATTTTCACAATCTTCATTAAAAAGTTTAGCAAAATATCTCATCCACCTTTGTTGAATATCATCTTCTAAGAAAAGTATTTTTTGATCTTCATCTTTAATTCAAATTAAACTTCTCGATGAAATAAACCCAAGATACTAAAAGTAATATGATTCAACTCTGAATTAGTCTGAATCAAGCACATGAAACATTATTGGAAACTTCATAATATTATTTAAGGAAACAAATGAGTATTGCATGATTATAGAAAAAATTGAGCATCTTGATGAAAGAAATCTAATGAGTCCAATATCACTTAATTCAAAGGTCACCAAGGCACTTAAATGTTATGAGATTGATCTATAATCACGAGAGTCAACATGAGTAATCTGATGAAGTATTTATGATTTTTTAGGCTAAATTTACCAAAATGCCACTAAAAAAACTATATATAGACACCTATTCTCCATATGAAAGGGAGATTGGAGCTTTAAGATGAACTTGTATTTAGTGTTGGAGGGAGAACTACTCAATGATTACTACCAACAACTGTTATCATTTGAATGATATTGTCCAACCACCATCACCCAACTATGATCTTCTAAACACGATCACCTGATTATAATCTTTTAATCATCATCATCATATTACAGTTCCTAACCACCATCATCCATATACTATCACCCAACTACATTTTTCCAATTACCATCTCTCGCCAACTTCATTAATAACAATATTGACACACACAATCACATAAAAAGGCCAATGCACGTCATTGACACAAATGCCAATATTCGTTGAATTTATTTCCCATCATTATTAATAACATTGATGATGTAGCACATTAATTGGATTAAAAAATGAAGCTAGAGTTCCAATTACAATATCTCAAATAAGGGCCCAAGAAGGTGCTAAAGCAAGAGCTCATTTAAGACCCAATATCAGAGCCTACAAATGAATAAATAACTTAAAATTTAAATTCATCATCTCGAAGATTGAATTTTCTTAGGAAACATGTATTTGTTAGTCATTTAATAGAGAAAGATGAATTAATGAAGGTGGTTGACAGTTTCCTCCATTAATGGCCACTTACTCTGTTTCGCCCCAAAAATTGTCTTTTATTTTTAAATTATAGTAGCCATTGATAAATAGTGTTGGTATGTAATAAAAAAATTTATTTTTTGAATAATAAGAAAATTTTGGAGAGAACTATTCTATTTTGGTTTGTGCTTTGTGCTCTACCTTATCAAAACTTGATGAGATTGATTATTTATCTTTATCATTATTAAGATAGTTGTTATTTGCATGCTTTACATTTTTGCGACTTGTATAATTTTGATGATTCCAAACATTATTGTTCAAATGTGTAGTTCTCCTAACAATTTTAGAAGATTTGTATTTGCTCTTATGTGTACTAACAATTCAGGAAAATCTAACTCCATACTTCAAATCTAAATTCAGCATGAGATACTTTGTGAATTTGAAGCTTGTATTTTTCTTTTAAATAAACTTGAAAGGGAGTGATTGTAATTGAGTGAATAAAAACATGCACACACACATAAGGAGATCATATAAAATTTATACTGATCTTACGGGACGATATCAGTTCGTACGGGACGATCAGACATTTATCTCCTATTAAGATCACATGGAACGAATAGGAACTGGGCAGAAAAATTTTCTAAGTCCTATTCGTCCAGGACGATCTGATCTCTGTAAAAATTTTGTCCAGACGAATCAATTTTCGTCTAGACGATACAACTGACTTAGAACGGTTTTTCTGCAGTTTTTTGGAATCGACCTTGTAATAACCGTTCGTACCAGACAAACTTTGTTCGTACGGGACGATCCGCTTGTACGAAAACATTTCGTACACATATACAAACAAGTTCGTTTCAAGGCTTTTAAGTAATATCGTCCAGGACGATCCACGATCATACGGGACGATCAACTGCGTACAGAATTGAAAACTTGCAGTTTTTGGGCGGTTTTTCTTGTCTTTTGTATATATAGTCTAAATTAGACTGCCACCCAATCTTTTTGTCATTTGATCTTCGTGCCTCTTGAGAGAATAGCCAAGGAGAGAGTGTAAGAGTGCATTCAAAGGAGGATTCCTACCACTGGAGCGTGAAGGTTTCACTTGGAGTTTAAAGGTAAGAATCTCTACTTGTGAATTGAGATTATTTCACTCTTTCTTTCTTCTTTCTAGATTTCTTGTGAGAAGATCTGTCAAGGAGATCTGATTTGCTGCCGACACTTGGAGAGTATGAATAGCCGAAGGGTTCGCTGCCGACACTTGGATAGTGTGAACAGCAGAAGGGTTCTCTGCCCACACTAGGAGAGTGTGAAAGGACGGAAGAGTTCTCTGCCCACACTAGGAGAGTGTGAAAGGACGGAAGGGTTCTCTGCCCACACTAGGAGAGTGTGAAAGGACGGACGGTTCTCTGCCAACACTAGGGATTGTGTAAAAGGACGACGGTTCTCTACCGCACCGGGTAGTGGTGAAAAGTGTGTTTTGTAAAGGCTTCTCCGCCTTGCTGTGGGTGCAAAAGGAGAGTCACTATTGGTATTAGTGCAATACTCAGAGGGTGCCTCTGGGGAGTGGATGTAGGTCTGGTTTAGACCGAACCACTATAAATCTGGTGTCATTTATTTTACTGTTTTTACTTTTCTGCATTTTATTTTTGGTTTAAAAAACTCTGTGGTTGAAAAACGTTTTTTTATAAAAAAACTTAATAAAAATTTTCATTTCGGTTCAATACACTTTCAAGAGGGTTTAAATTTTTTTTAAAAATACCAATTCACCCCCCTCTTGGTAGCCTTGGGACATTAACTTAGGTCTAACAACCTATTTACTAGACTCAACAAGTGGTATCAGAGCTTTGTTTCAAAATCATAAGTTTAAACTACTTTTTTATTAACGTAGATGGCTACATTCGGAAACCAAAACACACCTGAAGGTTAATATATAACTAGACCTCCATTGTTTGACAATATACCTTTTGATTTTTAGAAAACACGCATGTCTACTTTTTTACAGTCACTTGATTATCGTATGTGGATCCTAGTTCAGAAATGTTACACAAAACCAACTAGAGTAGTTGATGGAGTTAGGGTAGAAATACCTTTTGCAGATTGGACTATAGAAGAACGTGATTTAGCACAACTAAATGCCAAATGTTTGAATAACTTCTTTTGTGCTTTAAAATCTGAAGACTACATGCGAGTTTCCACTTGCAAAAGTGAAAAGGACATATATGATAGACTTTGTATAACTTATGAAGGGACTAATGAGGTTAAGCAATCAAGACTCAATATCTTGTTACATGACTATGAATTGTTTCGCATGAAACCAAATGAATCTATTTCTGACATGTACACGAGATTCACACAAATAGTCACTTCTTTGCATGCACTTGGTAGGGAATTAACTAATGCTAAAATGGTTAATAAAATTCTTCGTTGTTTACCTACTGCTTATGATGCTAAAATTACTGCAATTATAGAGTCTAAAGATCTAAACATTTATTCTATTGACAATCTTCTTGGTTCACTCATTGCTTATGAGCAAGGAGTAAGTCAAAGAAAGATTGATGCAGGTGAACCACGAAAGGAGAAGAATATTGCACTGAAAGTGGAAGAGTCAGAGAGTGAACACTCATAACCTGAGGATGAAGACGATATTGCATTGATGACTAGACAATTCAGAAGCTTTTTAAAGAGGAAGCAGAAGAGACGCCAGTAATGGAATAGAGGTAAGTATAACAGAAATGACAATGTTTCTAATGAAGTGATTTGTTATGAATGCAGGAAACCAGGTCATATCAAGACTGATTGTCCAAAACTCAAAGCCACTCTTAGCAAGGAGAAGGTTGAGGAGAAACCAATTGTAAAGAAGGGCAAAAAGAAGTTTCAAAGAGCTTTTTGGGCGGACTCAGCTTCAGACTCATCTGAGACTAAAAAAAAAAAAGAAGTCACCAACCTTTGCTTGATGGCAGATAATGTTGATCAATCAGATCAAGAAGAGGTATGTGACTTAACCTATGATGAATTATTTGAAGTTTCTGAACACATGCATGACGCATATATGAAAATGAAAAAGATGCATGCTAGTATAAGTTTTGAATTGGAAGATCTTAAGAAGGAACATGAAATCCTTAGGAAAGATCATGCATTAATGGATAACAACCACATGAAACTTCTTGATGATTATGATGACTTGAATAAGAATTTTAAGAATTTAAAATCATCCTATGCTGATCTTGAAAAAGAATTTAAAAATTTTAAGAATGAATCTGAGAGCAAAACATATCAAATCATTTATACAAATCGAATCTTGGAAGATATGAATTCATTTTATAAACTGACAATAAGAGCACTTGAGGATAATAGGAAACCCCCAAAACTTGAAGATTTTACAAATCCTAAATATTATCATAAATACATGAAATCCCTTAGAAGACAATCAAATGGAAGAAAACTTAGGAATACTTTTCCTAATGTTAAATGCAATAATTATGGATTTTTGGGACATATATCTCACACCTGCACTTTGAAGATGAAAACTAATTTGGTGTGGAGATCTAAGATGCATAAACCTAGACATATCATACATGCATCTGATTATAAATTGCTAAAAGATGAACCCAAACTTGTTTGGGTTCCCAGGTCTAACATTTGATATTTTTGCAGGATTGCTCACACACAAGACCTCGTGAGAGCATATGGTACCTGGACAGCGGATGTTCAAAGCATATGACTGGAGATACTGCTCAATTCATAACGCTGGAAGCTAGGAGTGGAGGCAAGGTTACACTTGGAGATAATACTACAAAGAAAGTAATTGGATCAGGTATGATTGGAAATTTGAAAAACTTTTTTATAGACAATGTATTATTAGTTGAAGGCTTAAAACATAATTTGTTAAGCATAAGTCAGCTATGTGATAAGGTCTATAATGTAAAATTTTTACCTACTAGCTGCATAATAAGCCTAAATGGAAAAAATGTTTTAAATGGAAAAAGGGTAAACAATGTTTACATGCTAGATTTAAATTGTATTCAATCTCCTACTATTTTTTATTTGAAAACTGTTTATGATGAACCATGGCTTTGACATAGGAGACTTTGTCATTCTAGTATGAAAAACTATAGGAGAATTACCCAAAAGAACTTAGTGAGAGGTATACCAAAACTAGACTTTACTAAGGACCGCCTTTGTGATGCATGTCAATTAGAAAAACAAGTGAAGTCCTCTTTTAAGTCTAATAAGGATCTTAGAACTAGTAAACTATTATAAATTCTTCACATGGATCTTTTTGGACCTGTAGGAACTGTAAGTCTAGGAGGGAAGGTATACAGATTTGTTATAGTGGATGATTTCTCAAGATTCACTTGGGTTAGATTTCTTTTTCATAAGAGTGAATCGTTTGAAGAATTCAGAAATTTTTTGACTTGGATTCAAAGGAAACTAGGGAGTGAAATAATTTATATACAAAGTGATCATGGAGGAGAATTTGAAAATGAAAGATTTGAAAATTTCTGTAAAGAAAAAGGGATTGATCATAATTTTTCTGCACCTAGAACCCCTCAACAAAATGGGATAGTTGAGAGGAAAAACATAACATTAATAGAAGCCGCCCGAGCAATGTTGGCAGAATACTCACTTCCTAAATATTTTTGGGCTGAGGCGGTTAGCACTGCATGCTATTTTCTGAATATGGTGCATGTGAGATCAAATTTGAATAAAATACCTTATGAGTTGCTAAAACGTAGAACACCTAATTTGACTCATTTGCATGTTTTTGGTTGCAAGGTGTTCATTCATAATAATGGAAAATCTGCCTTAGGAAAATTTGATCCAAAATCAGATGAAGAAATTTTTGTTGGATATTCAAGTGTTGGAAAATCTTATAGGGTATTCAACAAAAGAACTTTGGTCATTGAAGAAACCACACATGTTGTATTTGATGAATCTGAATATTTGGAAGAGCCAAATGTTGTTGAAGATGAGATTGAGGAAAACTCTCAAAAGATTGATAGAATAATTTTGGAAGAAAATGTGGAAGAGAATTTGAAAAGAGAAAACTCATTGCCTAGAGATTTGAGATTTTATAAAAACCACCCGAGGGAATTGATTATAGATGAACCGAGTGAGGGTGTTAGAACTAGGCGTGGATTAAACAAGGAAGTCAATCATTTAGCCTTTATTTCAACTATTGAACCCACTAACATTGATCAAGCACTTTCTGATGAATTTTGGATATTGGTCATGCAAGAAGAGTTGAATCAATTTGTAAGAAATGAAATTTGGGAATTAACTTCAAGGCCAAAAGATTAAAGTGTTGTTGGAACCAAGTGGGTGTTCAAAAATAAAATGAATGACTCAGGACTAGTCATTAGAAATAAGGCTAGATTAGTTGCTAAGGGGTATAATCAAATTGAAGGAGTTGATTTTGAGGAGACTTTTGCCCCTGTAGTTAGACTTGAAGCAATTAGGGTTTTACTTGCCTTTGCTTGTTTTAAAGGTTTTAAATTGTTTCAAATGGATGTCAAGAGTGCCTTTTTAAATGAGGTAATTGAGGAAGATGTTTTTGTAGAACAACCTCCAGGTTTTGAAAATTCTAAATACCCAACTCATGTTTTCAAGTTAAAAAAAGGCATTATATGAATTGAAACAGGCACATAGGGCTTGGTATGAGAGGTTGAGCACCTTTCTTCTTGAAAGATCTTTTGAAAAAGGAAGTGTGGATACAACTCTCTTTTTAAAGAAATTTGGAAATGATATACTCATTGTTCAAATTTATGTGAATGATATCATTTTTTGGATCTTTAAATAAAAATCTTTGTGATGATTTTTCTAAAACAATGAGTAGTGAATTTGAAATGAGTCTAATGGGAGATTTAAATTACTTTCTAGGCTTTAGCATTAAGCAACTTGAGGAATGAACATTTCTTAGTCAAACTAAATATGTTAAGGACATCCTCAAAAAATATGAAATGGACAATGCTAAACCTGTTAGTACACTAATGAGTTCCTCAGTTCAGTTGGATAAGGACCTTAAGGGAAAATTTGTTGATCAAAAGAAATTTAGAGGGATAATTAGATCTTTACTTTACTTGACTGCTAGCCGACCAGATATTTTGTTCAGTGTTTGCTTATGTGCTAGATTTCAATCAGATCCAAAAGAATCACATTTGACAGCAGTGAAAAGAATTTTAAGATACTTACTAGGAACTCAGAACTTAGGAATTGGTATCCTAAGTTTAGCTCTTCATTTAAAATTATTGGTTACTCAGATTCTAACTTTGCAGGCTGTAGAGTGGATAAGAAAAGCACTTCTGGAACATGTCAATTCATTGGAAATTCATTAGTTTCATGGTCTAGTAGAAAACAAAATTCAGTGGCCTTATCTACTGCAGAAGCAGAATACATTGCATTAGGAAGTTGTGTGACACAAGTACTTTGGTTAAAACAACAGTTGATTGATTTAGGATTAACTATAGGCACTATTCCAATTTATTGTGACAATACTAGTGCTATTTGCATTTCCAAAACTTCTATTCAATATTCTAGAACCAAACACATTGACATAAGACATCATTTCATAAAGGATCATGTATCCAAGAGAGAAATTGAACTTACTCATGTTTCAACTGAATCAACTTACAGACATTTTTACAAAACATTTAGCCTTTGATACTTTCAGTACATTAAGAACAAGGCTTGGTGTGATTGATTTAAATGCTTAAATAAAAATATTTTTACAACATTGATATTTATGTTTTAGTAGTTTATGTTTTTATGATTTTTTTTTTGTTTTTGTGATTTTATCTTTGTGTGTTTTGAGTGATTTTATTTTTAGAGTCTGTGCTTTTGTCATTGTGTAGTGTGATTTGTGTTTTGTTTTAATAAATATTCAAGAATTCAAAAATATGAAAATCGTCTAGGACGAAATTTTTTGTACGGGATGATGTGTATAAAATTCAATTTACGTAATATGAAATGTCTTGAGAACAGTTTTTAATGTAGTTCGTCTACACGATCTGATGATCGTCCAGGACGAAATTTTTTTTCTCTTCTCAAACGTCGGGACGATTGAATGCAGCAGTTAAGTGGATAAGGCAGTTTTAATTGTGAAGTTCGTCCGTACGAAATTTTTTTCGTCTGTACGATCGGTCAAGTCAAAAAGTCTGTACGAAAGGACGCATCGTAAATTGAGTTGATTACGAAAAGTCATTACATTTTGGACGAATTTGATCGTCTGTACGAAATTTTTTCGTCCAAACGAACGATAATTTTCGTCCAGGACAAACGTATCG
This sequence comes from Dendrobium huoshanense, assembly GCA_016618105.1. NCBI lineage: Eukaryota > Viridiplantae > Streptophyta > Magnoliopsida > Asparagales > Orchidaceae > Dendrobium > Dendrobium huoshanense. Next base: position 42,273,919 of record CM028343.1, on the reverse strand, counting down.
TTTTCTTTAAAAAGGAAGGCTTTCTAACAAAACAATCACATCTCCAAACTTCACTTTCAATCTCTTTCAACTTCAAATCGACAATGACCTCCTAAAGCAAGAGAAAAGGTGTTAGCGAAGAAACCCCACAGGAATTCCTCTGAAAACTTCCTTTCAAAAGCAAATGAGGAATCCTTTCCTCATTTTGCCTCTGCTAAAATCACACATTCTCGCATTCTGATTCAAAGCGAGATTAACTTCAAGGTAATGCACCTTTTTGCTTCTACTCAGTTTGGATTCATTCTTTCTCTCGTCCACCTCTACAACAAACAAACATTTCTCTATTTCCTAGCCAATATGACTTTCAATTCTGACCACTCCTCTATAAGTTCTTTTGTTTTTAAACAAAAAGTTAAAATCACTAAGCATGACTTAGGTGCCTTTCTTAACTTAAGAACTGAAGGTCTTAGAGCCCACACCCTTATGAACGATAACACCTTCAAGTGGTATGAAATCAATAGGGTGATTAGAGGAAATGGCTTTACTTATCATATTGCTAGAGTTTCTGGAATGACAAAAAATGCTCGAATAATTCAGCACATTCTTAGATCTTCTATTATTCCAAAAGCTGGTGATAGGATCAATATTACCCCACTCCTTTCTGTTGTGACTTTTTTGATTATGAGTGGTAAGCCTATCGATGAAGCCCAACTTATCTTAGACCATCTTTACGGACTTTCAGAAATTGGGCATGCATAACAGAAAAGAAAAAGGAATATTTCATTAGGACACTTAGTTACCTATGTTTTGGAAAAGAAATACAATTTAGTGCATCCTGATGATGAATATGGAGAGCCGGTCTACTACAATGATGCTTCTTTCAGAGCAATTTTCAAAGAGGAAAAAGGGAAAGCACCTGCCAGTGCTTCAGAAGAAGAAGAAGAAGGAGAGCAAACATCTGCACCTCAATCAAATTATCAGAATTTGATTGAGAAATTTGATAGACTTGAGACTCATTTTGATCAAAGATTTGATCAAATTGATGCTCAACTTCTGCAGCAGCAACAGGATATTGGTAGTATCAGAAATGAAGTTCATGAAATCAAAACCAATGTTATGTTGATGACTTCCTACTTCAACCTATTTGGTGGCATTCCTCCTCCTCCTCCAGAAGAATAGATATATGAGTGATGATTTTCTTTATGTTTGTTGTATTTGTGTTTGTATTAGTGTTTGTTCTAGTGTTTGTTTTAGTTGTGTTTGTTTGTGTTAAATTTTTTTAAAAACATTATGTGTATTTTTTTTTATTTTATTGATATTATGAAATGATCTTGTAATCTTTTTCATCAATATCAACATTTATTGTAGTCGATTTAAATTTGGTTTGTTTTTTAAATGTGTTTAGTTTTTATGAATTTCATTAGTCTTTTTAATCTTAATTGTGCTTAAATTAAATTGTAATTTAAGATTAATTTCATTAAAAAATCTAGTCTTTCTAAATTTAAAATTTGTTTATAACTTGTTATAATTAGAATTTTTTTAATTTCATGTCTATTCATTTAGACTACATAAAAATTAATATTATTATTGCAATTTAGATATTTTCTTATTTTGTATTTATTTGCTCAAGTGATATTTATGCACTTAGAAAAATTTGAAATTTTATATTATTGATCTTAGAAAGAATTGGTTTCAATTACTCTTGAAAAATTATAAAAAGAGTATAAAAATCAAAAGGAATGCGCAAAGGTTCGCAAATGTGAAAAAGAGGCACAAAATAAGCCCAATGTAAAAAGATGCACAAAAATGTGCCAAAAAATTTGAAAAAGATGCGCAAAGCGCCACATGTGATAATTCTCTTCTTTCCAGATTCTTTCAATCTCTTAATTCAAATTGTTCTTATGTTTATTTATATTTCTACTGAACTTTGAAATATAGAATTTTTATTCATCTCTCTTGTAATGATTTTCTTTATCAAAAATATCTAAATTGAATCATGTCTTTTATAAATTCTTCTTACTTACAATGTTATATCACTTCTTAAATTCTATGAATTTTTATGATTTACCTAATGTTATTAGATTTAGATTGCATACCTTATGTCAATCACTCTTTAGATTAAATTTTCAAATGACCATAAATCCATAAAATTAAAAAGGATATCCAAAGATCTGATTTGACACTGTCGCCTCACAGGCTAGGCAGGGGCAGAATGTCAAAATCAGAACAAAAATCTAAATAAAGCCAAATTTAGAGGTGGAACCTCTCTTTTAATATTTTGTTATTATTTTAGATGTTGGCCACACTCACCCAAGAAAGAAATGAGCAGAGGGACCAACGGAAGAAATGATAGTTAAGACTACCGATGAAACAAAATTTTGTCATTATTAAAGATGGAGAGAGAGATTCGTCCCACCGAGCGTGCCATTTTTTGTTGGTGGAATTTTGGAAAATAGGTTTTGAAAAATATTAGTTTTCTTTGGGGATTTTAAGATTAAGGTTGAGTTCTAATTCTAAGGTCGAATCGACTCGTTAGAAAGAGTATATCACCCCGAAGGACGAAAATAAACTTTCATAACGGTGTTCAGACTTAGAATTATGTAAACTCATCTTGAATACTATGATCGGGTTCTAAGAAGAACTTTATATGGCCCTGAGGGGACAAAGTATAGTTCAACTAAGTACCCAATTACAATATTCAAGAAACATGATCGTCGCATTTGCATCCAAAGCCTTATCGAAGAAGGATGTATCTCCCCAAAGGGAAATGACACCATTCTACGATAATTCTTCTAATGCGACCATGATGATCATTATTTAACTTTTTCCAAAGAAATCTAATGAAGTTTTAGAAATTGAGTTTTCTTTAAAATCAGGTGTGTGGGGTTCCAAATCTCCTACGAGCGCAAGCCCTCGTAGTTAATTACATCGTAGGGAGATAAAATCTCCTACGAAAACTCCCGATTAAAATAATGGCAAAATTTTGTTTAGAGTTTCTAGGAGTGATATCAAAGTATGAATAGAATTATTGGAAAATCAAAAGGGAATGGATCAAAATTGAGCAGTTATTAACGGAGTTAAAGGATGAGAGGTAGGGGACACTTTGAGATTCCAGAACCATCAGGAAGTGTCCCAACTTAATCTAAGTGTTGGGCTTTATATTTTGGATTTGAAATGGTATTTAATTAGAGTTAAGCATTTTATTAGAAATTTGGGATTAGATTCCCGAAATTTGGGGTCTTATAATCAAAGATCTGCCCCGGATCCTAAATCTATTTTGGACACTGGACCACAGTCGTCCGATCCTAACTAATGCAGTGCAAAACCTGGACTTACCCCGGCCTAGATTGGGGAGCCAGCTAACCACCTAAATGATTTAAAATACATGAATCCGGTCTTTTATGAAAGAGTGGTAGGGACGTTGTATTTAAAGTTTTGGAAAGTTGGGGCCGACATCTAGAGATCCTCCTATTTGGCCCCCTTGACTTATGTTGGGTGCAAAAATGCTAAGGACTATGAAATTAAAATTTTGACTCTTTGATTTGTATCTAATGCAATGCATGCTGGTTAACAACCTCAAATCAAATATGCTTGAAATTTTTAAAAACAGGCTTATAAAATAATTTTTTTTAGAAGACTGGACTTCCCCAGGTCCGGCACCTCGTCCTCATAGGTCAGACTATCCGGACTCTACCCGCAGGCGGGGAAGGGTCTAAAGCAAGGAAAGAGTAATGCAGAAATATGCATGCGACCCCGGGGTCGATCCCCGGCTAATTCCCTAGATTCGTTATCTTTCTATATTATTTAGACTCACTAAAATTTTAGACTTTTAAAATTATGAATAGAAAACTTTCACACCCTCACAAGTCTCACGTATCCAGGCGAAAACAAAAAAGCGGCATGCAATCGCCAAAAAACTAGTAAAAACAAGTAATCCTAAAGGCAATCAAATCATCACATCAAATATAAATTAATTAATAGATGTCCATAGGCAGAATTGCCTTGCTTATTACAAACCAGAATATTACAGAAAGTAAAGTGGCCGGGCACCACTAACAACAACCCGGATTCTAAACCTAGTAATGACGCAAGTTATTTTGAGTGGGATACTCTCAATCTTCAAATCTTCAATCTCATTCTTCTTTGTACACCTTTTCTTCAATCTTCTTGGAATCTTCATAGTGGATTACCCAAATGGACAAGAGGGCACTTTCCTCTAAGGGGGAAGGCCACTCTTTCCTCTTTGGGTAAGGAAGAGGTATGATCCAAATTTGGATTTCCAAATGGAAAAGGAGTGTTCCCTAAAGGGGTATCCTTTCCTCTTTGGAATCCAAGCTTTGGATCTATGCATCCCAACTCAAAATCAACTTTCACAACACTTGACACTTACACAAATTACATTGATATCAAAAAATAAAAATCTAGACTCACCTGCAGGGTTATCCTAAGCAATTAATATATAAAAAGCAGTTATTCCCAAGCAGTTGTATATGAGCATAAAAGAAAGTAAACACACTGGCCACGCTCTTTTTATGATTTGGGGGCTTTAGCAGCTAAATCACCTGTGCAAAGAATTTATAATATTTATGCATTTTTTGATTTGCCCCCTTTTTATATTGTCCTGCATGAGCGTGGCCACCTGCAGAAAGCTGTGTCAACATCCAGATCGTACCTAACCTAAGGGTAATCTAGTCGCCAAACACATCAATCCATCCACAGAGTACAGAAAAAGTAAGCAGACACAGCAACGCAATTTCATCCACAACATGCAGTGAAAACTACGAAAAATCCGGCATACAGCAGTAAAGTAAACACCGGCCTATCCTAGATCTAGAGTTGGTTGTCCTAGCACATCATCTAAAGTGTGTGAGAAAGGTCGTGTGGCTGGGATAGATCCTAAAGTAGGTGATTAGTTAAAGTTGTCTAAAAGTTTGGATTTGTTAAGGCTTAGAAGGGGATTTAAATTAAAATTTAAATATTAATGAATTAAGAATTTTAATTAGACATATTTTAAATGTTAATTGATTACTACCTTTGTTTCACACCGAGGCCGTGAAGTTTATTTCACCTTCCTTGGGGCTAAGCTAATAGCCTCGTAGGCCTGGGTTACCCAGTAGCAATCGGGGTTGATTAAGTTATTTAAATTGGTTAGAATTAAAAGAGTGGATTAACATTAAAATGAGTTAGTTACTGATTTTAAAAGCTTGATTAATTTAAGTTCGCCATTAATTGATTCGTGGCGTTGTGCCACCAGGCTCGAGGAACCAGCCTCCTTAGGACACTTAGCCCCGCAGCCGGAGTAGTCCAGCCGATAAACCAAATTAATGAAATTGAATTAGAGATTTTTAAAATGTTAAATAATTAAAAATTAATCCATTTTAAGGTTTGACACCCTTTAGAATTCATTCGTGGCGTTGTGCCACCAGGCTCGAGGAACCAGCCTCCTTAGGACACTTAGCCCCGCAGCCCGGAGTAGTCCAGCCAATAAACTTCAACTTTAGGGTGGTTGTTATGTTTTAAAGGATTTGTTAAGTGTTTTAAGCATTAAACCAATATTTTCTGGAGTTTTAGAGTGATTTTGAATTTTATGAATTTTTGAATATTTTAATCATTTAATTAAAGGTTTAAAAATTGACTTTTTAATTAAGTTCAAATTCTGGAATGTTTGTATTTTATTAAAATATTAGACCTTACTACGATCATTTAGAAGGTAAGTACGTTGAAATCGGATTTTTCTGCATTTTATTACGAAGGTTTGAAGTTTTGAACTAGATTTAACTACGATTTGACCAATTTGTTGACTTTTTAAAATATTGCAAATTTCTGGAATTTAATATTTTTAAAAAATATTAGAGCTTATTAGGAATTGAATGCAAGTGAGTTTGGGTGATTTGGATTTTTCTGGAATTAGTTATGAATGTTTGAAATTTTGACTATTTAATGAATTTTCTAAATTTCTTAATTAGAGAGCCTTTTTTTTTTTTTTTCATCCAAATGAATTCCAATCTCCTTGAAATCAACTCCAAAGGTCAGAAATGACCTAAGGAGAGATTCCCAAGTGTTTGAGAAATTTTTGGAAATTTTAATATTTTTTTAATTAATTAAATGAATTAAATATTAATTTTTACTTAAAATTAGATTAAAGCTCAAATTGCTGTCAAATAATTTTGATTTTAATTTTCATTGGTTAAGGGTTTAATTATGGTCAGTTAGAGGGGTTAAACATAATTTTTGGGTTTAAAATGGATTTATTACATTTTCTGGAAGGTTTCAAGGCTTAATTAAGGCTTAAACTTAGGAAAATTAATTAGGGATCTGAATGACTTCAAAAAAATCAGTGAAATCTTCCCTAATGGCTGTGAGTGTCACTATGTTTGATATGTTCAAGTTTCAAGTTCAAATGAGGTGTATCCTAATCACAATGCATTTTCTAAATTGTCTAATCAAAGTCCTTAATTATTGTCCTTAATGACACTAAGTTTAAATAGGTTTAAATCAAAGTTTTAACTAACCCTCAACTTTAACAAAGTATGCACACACAATCAAACAAATCCTTAGATCTAGGAGAGCCTTAAAACTAGGTGCAAGTGTGTGCACAACCTAAGCATGCAAAAGAATATCTAAATAATAACTAAAATAGTGAATAATCAAGGTATGATTATCCACCAATCACTTCCCCATTGATTCAATTCGATCAAGCTTAATATATATTTAAAATTTCGAGAAATCTCTCAAAGTTTAAAGATTTAAAGACATATAGTTTTAAAATAAATTTTAAAATATGCATAAATATAGACATATATACCAAATATAAATTTTAAAACTAAATAAATAAAAATATCATCAAAATGTCTTAAAATATCTTTGAGAGATCTCTGATTTTACTTAAAATATTTTGAAATTAAGGCTTTAATTATTCAAAATATTTAATTTAATAGTTAAATATAAATTAGATATTTAATTAAATAGTGTAAACTATTTAAAGGAACTCAAATATTTTAAAATATATTATAATTTAATTAATGAGTTTATTTTGGAATAATTTATATGCTCTGAAACTATTCCATAATAAATTATCTTGAAACTATTAAATTAATTTGATTTATTTTAATTAACAACTAATTAAAATATTATGTTTTGAATATTTTAAAATTATTTAAAATATATTAAATATTTTAAAGTAAATTTTAATTTTACTGGAAAGGTATCAAAATTCTGAAAATTTTGATATCTTAAAATTAATTTTTGGAGTTATAAATATTTTTTAATAATTTTTTAAAGTTTCCTGGTAATTAAACTAATTAAAACACTAATTAAACCTAATAACAGGTTCTGGCGGCGGGTGAGACACGTGGCGTCAGTTCACTGGGCCAGCGCAGCGCGGCCAATGATTGGCATTAAGCAGATGGCGGCGGCTGGGGTCCACACGCTTTCCACTTAACCACGTCGGCATCTAGTTTCAACCGTCCGATCTGGGGGAGTTTAATCGGACGACGGGTAGTGGATCCCGCCGTTTGATCTCATATGGGAATGATCAAACGGTGAAAAACCAAAGCCGCGGTTTGGATCCACCGGTCAGGATCACGCCGGACAGACGATCTACCCGCCAGAGCAGATCCACGGTCGGACGGAACCGCCGATGAACGCGATCAGTACCGTTGATCAGAACATCAACGGTACAGATCGCGCATACTCGCAGTGAACTAACGAACGGCGCCCTAGAGTTCAATGTTTTGGCTCGTTCTCTCGATCAAGTCGATGAAATTACTTGAAATTTTAAATATACATAGCTTGAATGTACAGAAATCGTGGGGAATTAAAATTTTAGCCTAATATGCACCAAATTGAAAGCTATTTAGACTAAGTGTCTTAAATTAGGGTTAGAGTTTTACAGCGATTCAAAGGACGGTTTTGACCGTTTTTGGATTCTCTGAACTTGTAGACTGTCCACGCTTATTTATCCTGTTGAATCCATGCTCCAATGCTCCACGGATCTCCTTGTAAAAACCTTGGACGGATCGGACGTTAGCTCGTCGGAGGATCGCCGGCCACCGCTTTGACTTGCCGGATTTAAGTGGGGATGAGTTGGGAAATGTCTGGGGAGCTCAATGGAACAGGGGGCTGGGCTTGAGAGAGCTTAAGTGGAGAGAGAGGGTTAGGGTTAGAATATCAAGCATTAGGGCCTTTTTCCCCTATTCAAACGCCCCCAAGCCAAATGGATGGCTGGGATCGACTCCTGGGCTCTCCAGATGATGCCACCTGTCCCTAGGAAAGCTGGAAGGCTGCCCCAAAGGCTGGACATGCCTCATTCCCATTGGGTGGACTTGGGATGAGTGGGAGGGAACATTGCCTAAATAGCCTAGGCCAAGCCCTTGGAGCAGCTTAAGCAGGGATTAGTTAGGGAAATAAAGCAAAAATAGGTTTTTAGGCATGTGATATAGGGAGGAAATAGGGTTTTGACCATAAAAAAAATAGGGTTTAAGGGAGATTGACCATTTTGACCGGTCAACTGGTCAATGGTTGCTGATGTGGCATAGGAGCAGGTCATGGAGCCTCTTCAAATGGCTGGATGGGTGTGGCTTGAGCTAGGTTCAATGGGTTGAAGGGTTTGACTATGAAAATGCTCCTTTGATCCTTGAGTTGACTTGTTGACCAGTCAACCCAATCAAGGGTTTATGGGATTGCATCTAGGTAATTTAAATGGGCTGATTAGGTGGATTGGAAGGTGATTCCAAGAGTCATTTTTGTCAATTGAATTAAGAAAGCTTAATGGGCCCTTAATGGGCTTTTAGGCTAAAACTAGTTGACTTGGTCAATCAGTTGGGTTCAGGGGCTAGAAATAGATTCAACAAATTCAGAATGTTATCCTGAGTCTACTGGATGTGGTCCCAGGGTTTGGAGTGGTCAATTTTGTCCAAATCACTATTTGAACCCTTAAGGGCTTATTTGGTCAACCTGGGTTGACTTGGTCAACCAGGTTGACCCAGAGTCTGGGTTTGGGCTCAACAGGTTTAAAATGATATTTTAAGGTTAATGGAAGTGGTTGGATGACTTAGAGAGGTCATTTGGGTCAAAACACATGTTTGGATCCTTAAAGGGCCTCTTGGGTCAAACTAGTTGACTTGGTCAACCAGGTTCACCCAAGGGTTGGAAATAGGTTCAAAAGATTTGAAATGACATTTGAAATTTGTCAAAGGTGGTTGCATCCAATTTGGAGCTCATTTGGTTTGAAATCCCTATTTGAGCCCCATGGGGGTATTTTGGTCAATTTTGACCTATTGGTCAACTATGGTCAAAAATGGGTCTAAAAAATGCAGTTTACTGCTCAATGGGTTAAAATCAAGGGTCTGGAAGTGATTGGAGGCTTGGATAAGGGTTCTAAGGTCAAGATCTCAAAGGGGTTAGGTTCGGTGGCATAGGCTGTAAATATTTGAAGGTTTTACAGCCTTTGAATTTTAATTCAGATTCTGGGGCTAGAGACCTCAGAATGAGCTCAAAGTTGGAGGGTAACCTCTAGAGACATGTCTTATCACTTTGCAAGTGATAGACCCTGAATCAGAGATCATTTGACTGGGTTTTGAAATGTTTGAAAAATCTCTGAAAAGGGTGTTTAGGACAGGGCCTCTAGAGTTTGGATTTGAGTCTGAATTCTGGGTTTGGATTTGATTTGAAGTTTGAATGATTAATATTGAAGTATCCAAACCATTTACAATCATGTGGTGATTGTTAATAAATGGACAGGGTTAAAGCTAGATTGAAGTTTGGATCAAAGTCTAGATTAAAATTCGGATTGTCAAATTGATTGGATCAAGATTTGGATATGTTTGAAATTTGAATTAATTTGGATTTGAATTGGATGGAGTTTGAGATTCAAATTGATCACAGGTAGGAATCAAATTGAAATTGGAGTGGATCAAATATAGGAATTGATTTAAAATTGAGGTTGATCAAGGGTGGAGATTGATTTGAAGTTGGAGTGATCCTAAAATCTAGAAGAATTCTAAGATCTAGGATTTAAGGGAATCCTAGGCTCTAGAATAGGCTCTAAGGTCTTGGACCTAGAAGGATCCTAAGGTCTAGAGTGGATCCTAGGGTCTAGGATTAAATCTGGATTCTGGATGAGTCTTAGTGACCTCATACAAAAATGAGGTCAACAAATGGACCCCCAATGTGTAGTAGAAGGAACTTCTGCTGCACACATTGGCGTTGACCGAATGGAAGTAGAATTTTGAGAGTGAAGGGGAGATCATCTCCCATCCTCAAGCCTATAGGGTGCTAATAAGAGGCTTACACCTATTGGATAAGGAAAACTGGTAAAACCAAGGTAGGGAATATCTAAACTTGGGTCTAAGGAAGGGCATCACCCAACCTTAGGTCTACAGGATGCTGATAGAAGACTTACTCCTAGTAGACACGGAAACTGGAGAAACCAAGGTAGGGAATACCTAGCCTTGGGTCTAAGGAAGGGCATCACCCAACCTTAGGCCTATATGATACTGATAGAAGACTTACTCCTAATAGGCAGATCAACTGGAAACCAAAGTAGGGAATACCTAGCTTTGGGTCTAAGGAAGGGCATCATCCAACCTTAGGTCTACAGGATGCTGATAGAAGACTTACTCCTAGTAGACGGATCAACTGGAAACCAAGGTAGGGAATACTTAACCCTGGGTCTAAGGAAGGGCATCACCCAACCTTAGGCCTATAGGATGCTGATAGAAGACTTACTCCTAATAGGCAGATTAACTGGAAACCAAAGTAGGGAATACCTAGCTTTGGGTCTAAGAAAGGGCATCACCCAACCTTAGGTCTACAGGATGCTGATAGAAGACTTACTCTTAGTAGACGGATCAACTGGAAACCAAGGTAGGGAATACCTAACCCTGGGTCTAAGGAAAGGCATCACCCAACCTTAGGCCTATAGGATGCTGATAGAAGACTTACTCCTGATAGACAGATTAACTGGAAACCAAAGTAGGGAATACCTAGCTTTGGGTCTAAGGAAGGGCATCACCCAACCTTAGGTCTACAGGATGCTGATAGAAGACTTACTCCTAGTAGACGGATCAACTGGAAACCAAGGTAGGGAATACCTAACCTTGGGTCTAAGGAAGGGCATCACCCAACCTTAGGCCTATAGGATGCTGATAGAAGACTTACTCCTAATAGGCAAATCAACTGGAAACCTAGGATGGTGCCACGAAGGGCGTACGCCATCACTAGCGAATGAGAATCAGGATGGTGCCACGAAGGGCGTACTCCACCACTAATCCCCGGGTGAAATGCCAGGGTGGTGCCACAGAGGGCGTACTCCACCACTAGCGGGTCTAATCCTAAGGGAAGGAATGACCTAACCTTAAGGAGAAGGCGAAGAGCGTTAAAAAAAAACTTAAAAAAAAAGGTAGAATCAAATTATAAATCAAGAAAAGAAAGTTTTATTAATTGATAAAATAAGCTACATCAAGCATAGTATTTCTTAAGGAAACGCCCATTGACAGGTAGCATCGAGTGGTTCCCTTTACAATCTACTAACTGATACGAGCCTCCTTCGTAGACAGTCTCTATAACGAAGGGTCCTTCCCACGTAGGTTCAAATTTGCCTCCCAGCTTCCGATGGGCCAAGATAGGCCTCCGAAGGACCAATACCAAGTCTCCTGCTTGGAAGGTTCTAGGTCGCTCTAACTTATCATGGGCTTGAACCATACGGGATTTATACAACTCTAAACTTTGTTGAGCTTGGAGACGTCGCTCTTCAAGGCCTTCGAGTTCTTCCAATCGTAGTTTTGCATTTTGTTCATTGGTAATTTGATTCTGAACTGCAATTCTAAGCGAAGGGATTTGTATTTCTAAGGGCAGAACAGCCTCAGATCATACACTAGTGCAAACGGGGTGGATTGGGTCGGGGTTCTATAAGTGGTACGATAGGCCCACAAAGCTTCCACCAACCGCTCATCCCACTGCCGTTTGTTATCATCGAGGGTCTTTTTGACAATTTGCACCAAGGTTTTGTTGAAGGCCTCGGCCAATCCATTCGCACGAGGGTAATAGATCATCGAATATCTCCAATCAATATTATGGCGCCTTACAAAATTATTGATTTTTGTAGACTTGAATGCGGACCCATTATCGGATATGATTCTGCGAGGTACGCCGACTCGATATACAATATGGTCACGAAAGAATTTTAAGACGTGGTGTGATGTTACGTTTCGTAGGGGAATTGCTTCCGCCCACTTTGAAAAGTAATCAGTCGCTGCTAATATGAAATGATGACCTCTGGCGGAGGGAGGGTCAATCGGCCCAATGATATCCGTGCCCCAACTCTCGAAGGGCCACGAGGCTATCGTAGGGTGTAACACATTAGGCGGCTGATGTAAAACCACATCATGGACCTGACATTGATGACAGTGCTTTGCAGTATTCATGCAATCGTCAATCATTGTAGGCCAATAGTATCCAAGTCTTTTAATCTTTAATTTCATTTTTGGACCCGATTGATGAGCACCGCACAGTCCTGAATGAACTTCACTAACAATTTTTTGGGCATCTCGCTTGTTCAAACAGCGCAGCCACATGTGATCAAAGGACCGACGGTACAACAGATCGTTAACTAGTGCATATGATAGGGCACGTTTCTTAATCTGGTTGGAGAGTGATTTATTCTGGGGAAGCTTCCCTTCTTTAAGGTAATCGACTAAGGGTCGTCTCCAATCGCCTTCTTCGTCAGTTGTCGAAGAGGCAGAAAGGATCTGAAGGGGAGTCTTACTAATGTGTTCCAAATCTATAAGAGAGAGGGTCTTACGACCCTGAATCTCTATAGGGATGGAATCTTCCTCAGGACATGCAAATTCCTTTGCAAGTTTTGCTAAGGCATCCGCCGTGGAATTGCTTCCACGGGGAACCCTATACAAAGTAGCAATAGGGATTTGTTCCAACAGGTGAAGTGTATACTGGTGATATCTTAGGAGATTCGGATTCAAGACTTTATAAGTTCCGGCGACTTGGTTAATAACTAGTTGGGAATCTCCAAAGATCTTAATCTCTTTAATCTCCATTAGAATTGCAAGTTCCAAACCAGTTATCAGAGCTTCGTATTCAGCTTCGTTGTTTGTGCAAGGCTCCGACAAGTGGTAGGAAAAATGCATCATTCCTTTTTCTGGTGTAATAAAAATTAGACCGACTCCAACTTTTCCAGGAATTACAGATTGTTGGGTCGCAATCCTACGAGAGGATGCTGCCCCATCAAAATATAATTCCCAGATGGCCTCTCCAGATTCCCCCAAACTCATGATTTGTTCGTCGGGTAAGTCATCGTTCAGAGGAGAATCTGCCGGCAGCGGGTGTGCTGCCAGAAAGTCGGCAACAGCCTGTCCTTTCACAGCACGAAGAGGAGTGAAAGTAATCTCAAATTGCAACAATATCATAGACCAACGAGCTAAACGTCCTGACAACGTAGGTCGGGTCATAAGATATTGCAAAGGATTAACTCTTGAAATCAGACTGATTGAGTGGGAGAGCATGTAATGCCTCAGTTTCTGAGCTGCAAAAACCAAAGCAAGACAATGCTTCTCAATTGACGGGTATCGAATTTCAGTAGGAAGGAGTCTTCGACTAAGGTAGTAGAGGGCATTCTCTTTTCCTTCGTCGTTAACTTGAGCCAACAGGGCACCTAAAGACTCATCTAGAGCCGCGGTGTAGAGGATTAATGGCATTCCCGGAATCGGAGCTGCCAAGACTGGCGAGTTAGAAAGGTATTGTTTGATATCGTCAAAAGCATTCTGACACTTCTCGCCCCATACGAATTTAGTATCCTTTTTCGCAAGGACAGAAAAGGGTTGACATCTCCCGGAAATATTAGAAATAAACCTCCTTATATATGCCAATCTACCTTGTAGAGACCTTAACTGAGTAAGGCTCTTAGGGGATGGCATATCTAAGATGGCTTCAATTTTAGCAGGGTCTATCTCGATTCCGCGGTGCCTCACTACAAATCCTAAGAATTTTCCCGAGGCGACGCCAAAGGCGCACTTCAAAGGGTTCATTTTTAAATCGTAGCGGCGCAACCGTTCAAAAACAACTCTTAAGTCATACAGGTGAGCCTCTTTAACCTTGCTCTTGACAACTAAATCATCAATATAACATTCAACTTGATTATGAATTAAGTCGTCAAAGATACGGGTCATGGCCCGTTGGTAGGTTGCTCCGGCATTCTTTAAGCCGAATGGCATTACCTTATAACAAAAGATTCCAATAGGGGTTCTGAACGCCGTATTTCTCTCATCTTCAGGGGCCATCTTGATTTGGTTATAACCCGACGAGCCATCCATGAATGAGAAAATAGCATGTGAGGAGGCAATGTCCACCATGAGTTCTGGTATTGGTAGAGGGAACTCATCTTTAGGGCATGCCTTATTCAGATCCCTATAGTCGACACAAATCCAAATTTGACCATTTTTCTTTCGAACTGGCACGACGCTGGCCACCCAAGAGGGATATTGTTCCTCTCGAATGAATCTGGCTTCTGCCAATTTCTTAACTTCAGAAACGACTTGTTGCTCAATCTCTAAGCGCATGCGTCGAGGAGCTTGTTTAACAGGGATGGCATCGTGCCGAACTCCAAGTTTGTGAACTGCTACCTCAGCAGGCAAACCTGGCATTTCGTCATATGTCCAGGCAAAGCAATCCCTGAACTCGAATAACAACTGGATTAAGTCTTGGGTTTCACCCTCGCTCAACAAAGTACTTATAAAAATCGGACGGGGGTCATCATCGTTTCCCAAGTTAATTTCTCTCAACTCATCGACTGTCGACTTAATTTCCTCTTCAAATTCAGGGGGTGCATCCCGAACTTGAAGATCATCGGGATCGTCTAAAGTCTCCAAACAGAGTCCATCTAGAGGACAAGGAGGATCTGTAGGGATATTTGGAGAATCGAGATGGTAAGTTATCATTAGGCAATACTCATCATCGTCGAATGAACTAACTGTTCCAAAGCCAATACCACTTGTTGGATTTTTATTTATTTTTGTTCGCCAAATATTCTCGTGGTATCTAGCTTGACCCTTAGTCCATCGGTATGGTATAGAACCTTTAGAAAAAGTGTTTTTTACACAAACAGGGAAGTAGCCGAAAGGTAATTCCATTAATTTATTAAAATCTGCCTCCTCAAGGGTTACATCACCTTCGTCCCTTGCAGAGGAGGAGCCAGGAAAGAATTTATGGACTTTCTTAACTTCACCATCCAAGTTGGGGGCCACTTTGACTTCCAACCCTACAACCCTGCCTGCCGACAGTGGGGTCAGAGAAAGGGCCTCAATCCTTCTAGTGAGCTTTTCATACATTGTTAATTCAGGCTCGTCACTTTTAACTTTTGAAATATCTACCTCAGGGTCATTGTCCTGGTCTAAGGTGAGATCAAATTTTGGAGGAGTATTTATGTTTTGATAATCGAGAGAGAGGGCAGCACCTTGACTTTCTAGTTCACCATCGGAATCTGATTCCAAATCAATATACACAGGTGCTGCTCTCCTATCTAATGAAGCGCGGCCTCGACCTCGTGCCCTTAAAGCCATCCTCCCACCTCTTTGAGGTAATGTGCTTGGAGGTCTAAGGACAACGATATCAGAGTCGTCTTCACTACTCGATTGAATCATTTCTGGATTGATATTCTTATCTTTTTCTTTCTTTTGGTTGAATTTTTGTCCAATCATTTTCTCCTCAAATTTGATCTCTAATTTATAACGGGACGAGGACCCTTTTGGTATGAAATATGCAGCATCTTCGTAGATTCCGATTTTTTGAATGGAGAATGGTTGCAAATCACCCTTAATCACATGTTCAATGCCGTCTCGTTGATACTTAACGCATTGGTGCAGGGTAGATGGAACCATTCTATATTCGTGAATCCAAGGTCTACCTAGAAGTGCGTTAAAGGACGTAGTCGAATCAATTATATGAAATTTAGCTTCAGTTTTTAACCCTCCTATTTCCAGGAGTAGAGTGATTGAACCTAAAGCTCTCTCGCCCTTCTCGTTGAACCCACGAAGCACCAACCTGTCGGTTGAAAGCTTGCTAGTATCAACTCTGAGATAAGCAAGAGCTTTATGTTCATCACGTTGACCGATGCACCCGGATCAACGAGGACTCTTGATAACTTGAAATTTCTCACATCTACAGTAATGTAGAGGGGACGATTGTGGTTAGCAGTTCCCAAGAGTAAATCTTCGTCTGAAAAGGTAACCCCAGGGACCTCTTTGAAGTAGAGAGCCTCACCTTCTGAAGTTGCAGCCAACTGTGTTAAGCAAATCTCGGGATCGAGAAGTGCTTTAATTAGAGACTCCCTCATTTCTTTGGAAAGAAGGAGGGCGTCATAAATACTTAATTTTGCTGGCAACTTCCTAAGGTGGGCTAGAACATTGTAATCAACCTTAGGAACGACAGACTCGAAACCCGGAGGAATTAAAGGGAATTCTGGTTGTTGAGGGGAATCCGGACTTAGATTTTCGAATGAAGATTGCTTGCCTTTGTCCTGAGGGGGCAACCTAGGGGGTAAGACTTTACCGCCACGGAGTTGCACCTGCTCGACGTCTTCGGGCGGGCAAACTAGGGCAGTGTCTACACACACCATAGGTGTTGGATCATCATTTCCTGAAAGCGAGTCAGAATCTGAAAGTTCTATCAAGATAGGATTTCCTTGGAAATTGATTTGAGGGAAATCACTTTCTGATAAAGCTTCACATTCGACCTCTTCTTGAATAGTCGATTCGGGGAGGTTGGTTTGATTAACCTCGATATTTGCTTCATTAGGAGTTTGATTCAAAACAGAAGAGTCATCAATTTGCATTTGAGATTCATGGTTAATCATCAAGACAGAAGTAGAAGGATGTTTTTTATTCATCTTTTGACCCTTCGCCTTTGATGGGGCAAAGTAAAAGTCAGATAACAAAAGAGGGGAAAGGGTTTTAACACCGCCATCCGCCATTCTAATACATCTCTCATCTACACACTTCCTCTCTACAAAATCAAATTTCTCTTCTTTTACATTCTTCTCAGCAGTTCCTAAGACTACTGGAGAGGGAAGTGGCTCAACATCCTTCTGCGAAGCGTCCAGGTCAACCTTCCACACCGGGGCCTGGACTATCATAGTCAGCTGTTGAGAAAGACGAAAAGACTTGTTAATCGACTTTTTAAGTGCCCGGGACAAAGCAATGTCCCAATCATCTTCAACAAGACAAGAAGAGTTAAGAGGATTACCTGAAATGGTCTTAATTGAAGCCTTTTCTGGATCGACCAAGTATTCCTTAGGTATTATAATGTTACCTTGGGTGTAGTTCCTCTCAAGCCAGTCTTTGAACACAACACAGTCCTCAAGAGGGTGACTAAGCATCCTGTGGTACGGGCAATACTTGGGATCATCTTTCTTGCTCTCATCCTCAGGCCTCCTAGCCTCTGGCAACTGAAAATCTGGTTTCTTTAACAGACTCCTGAAGATCTTCTTAACTGACTCCCTTTTAAATGGATAAGGCTTTGCCAATCTCTCTCTAAAAGGGATGAAGGAGGGATCTCTAGTATGTTGAGGAACTATCTGAAAGGGCTGCTTCTGAGGCGGCTGTGATGGAAGTGGAGTGCTAGGCTGACTAATCACTGGCCTCTTTCCTTTATCTACTGCTGAGACCACAGCTTTCTTTTCAAATGTTTTCACCAATTTTGGACCCTTCCTTTCTTCAGACTGCTCTCGTAAGAATGGCATCCTAGGAGCCTCTTCCTGCAAATTGCTAGCCTTATTAATAAGTTTCTCAAAAGTTTTAATAGTGAAACCCTTCAGGAGAAAAGCAACAGGATCATGGATATTCTTCAAAAGAATCTCCACAGCATGTTGCTCTTGCAACTGGGGTTCACACTTCATCGAGAGGTTTCGCCACCTCAAGATGTACTCAACCAGAGACTCTCCCGGCTTTTGCTTTTCAACCATGAGATGGCCCACGGTGGTGCGTTGTTGCGCTCCAGAAAATCTCTTAAGAAAGAGGTTTTCTAGGTCGCTAAAGGTTCTTACTGAACCGTTGGGCAGATCGGCGTACCATTCAAAAGCAATGCCGGATAGACTACTTACAAATTGGCAAAATAGTAGAGCATCTGACCCTCCTGCATTGCAACAGCTTGCTCGGAAGTGGGCCAGATGCTGTCTCGGATTTTCAATTCCAGTGAAAACTTTAAAAGTTGGTGGCACAAAGCCCTTTGGGTAAGGAACTAAGTCATATTCCTCGGGGTAGGGTCTACCCTTTGAAATAGACACGGTTCCTTGAGAAAGGGCTAAGGCCTCCCTTACCTGGTCCTCAATTAACTGCTTGATATCCTTCTGGGGTAGGATCGGAGGAATGGTGGAAACTGCAGGGTGAACTGGAGGTGTCTCTACTGGACAAGGAAAAGTCACAGGTGGTGACTCGAGAGGTCTGGAACTAAATTCTGCCCTTTTGGCCTTTTCTGTGAGCTCTCGAGCTGATTGGTGGATCTTAAGAGACTCTTGCTGTGATTTATCCAACTTCTCTTGCATCTCCTTAACTTGTGACATCATGCTAGCAAGCTGAGTCTCCAAGTTTTTTATGTGTTCTTCATCTCTGTCTTTTACAGACTCATCTGAATCTGACTCAACAGCATGTGGATCATCATCTTTAGCAAATCGGCGTTTGCTGGGCTCAGCTTCTTTATTAGACCCTCTAGTTTCGACCATATGAATGCCCCCAACATAATCATCTTCATCTCCAAGGAGATCATCCGTATCAGGGTCAAAAGAAGCCATTCCTTCTTTGTTCAACAAGATGTTTCTTATTTCTTGGACTACCTCTTCGACCGGTCTATCCCCAATTGATTTAGGGTCAAGGGGTAAGTATCCTTTATACTCAGCCATATCAAGCAACTCTTCAGAATCCATAAGGGCAATGATTTCTGTAAGTTTTGGATTAGGATCTGGTTGAGACTTTGTATCCGGTTCATCTTCCATTTCTAAATCCTGGTCAATTCTCTCCTCTTCGACTATCCCAGAGCTGGTAGTCAGAAAAGTGGCATCCTCTACAGGGAGAGGGACATATTCCTCAGGAGAAGTAGGAGCTTGTAGAGTGATAGTTCCCACATCTGGTAAGGTAAGGTCCTCAGACACCTGACTAAGGGGCCTAGGAATGACACTCGGACTTTGGGGATCATCAACTGGGGTAGCAGGAACGGTAACTATTGGATCCGGAGTCAGACTGGCTGTGGCAGGAATGTCAACTATAACAACTGGAGTACTAGCCTGAACATCCATCAATTCAACTGAACTCGGAGTAGGGTTGGCTGAAACTCGTTGGAGCTGCAGAATGAACTTAGAAGTTCTAGGAGGTGGTGGCAGATTCTCCAACTTAGTTCTCTTTGGCACATATCTCCTTTCAGGAGATTTATGTCTTTTTCCTTTAAGGTCCACAGACTTTTGGACTTCAACCCCCTTTGGTTTAACAATCACTGAGGCCAATCTTACAGGTTTATGTGGGGGTACCGGGGGTCTACTAGTAGAATGGCGGCCTCTCTCGGACCCAGTCAACACAATACCCTCTGTTTGAGAGGACAGAGGGCGTGGCACCCAGTGATATCCATCAACCAGTACTGAAGTAGCGGGCTGTCTAACATACTTCTTATTCTTTCTAACGAATTGTGGGGTTAAATTCTTTGCTTCGGATACTTCTTCCTTCAACACTTCTTTTTGGAAGCGATGTGAGATCACTCCCTTCAATTGTTTCACATATTCTTCTTTAGTCTGTCCAGTCTGTGCAGCGCAGGTATGAATTATATTTCTCAAAGTCCTTATCTTTTGGAGATGTCTTTCTTTCTGAGTTTTCTTGGTCGAGTAGTCGACCGGGCATGGTGGAGAACGGGCTATCCTAGCTATCCTCTCCTCCCCTTGAGCTGAAGCCAGGGGGTAAAAGCGACTTCCCTTTAGGAGGGGAGAGGAAGCAGGAATAGGTAGCTCCTCAACAGCCTCAGGTTCTACTTGAGCCAAGGTCTTAAAGGGTAGAACTCTCTTAGCCTTAGAGATTTTCTTTCTAAGTCTCCTCAAATAGTTCTTTTTCTGATTCTTAGTGGTAAATCTAAGTCCAGAACTAGACCCTTCTTCAAAAACAGACTTGATTTCAGTGGGAGGCTCAACAACTGATTCAGGCTGTTTCTGACCATCACTGACTACTGGCAAGGTGGGTGCAGATCCCACAATTAACTCAACTACTGGGGGAGTTTCCTTACTGGCATCCAAGCTAACAATCTGGTGTCCATCCATGGAGAGCTCTAGAGTACTAAATCCCATTCCAAAAATAACAGTGCTCCCTTGGTCATTAACAGTCGAAGACAACTCTCGGTCAAAGGAGAAAATCAGTTGGCTAGCCATTTGAAATTTTTCTGAAAGTTAAAGAAAATGATTGAAATTAGATCTACTTGAAAAGAGTGGTAAAAAGTATTTTATTATTATTATTTTTTGAAAGTATGACATATGTTGGCCCACGAGGAAATCGTATGGGGTAACACATGACAACTTGGAGTTTAAGAAAATTTTTTTTTGAGGAAATTTTGAGAATTTGAAAGGGGTTTTCTTACAGGTTCCAAAACTCAACGGACAGAGTTTCCCCTTGCCCGAAGGCTTATGGAATTGTGAGAAAGCCCAAGTAAAAAGGAATAGTTTAACCCTCCCCACCCTTAGAAGCCAAAGGGGAAATGAGGGGGTTAAAACTAAAATAGTTTGGAACGAAATCAAAAATTTTGAATTCTTTTCAATTTTAAGGATTTATATGTTGAACGAGATATTTATCGACCATAAATCCATAAAATTAAAAAGGATATCCAGAGATCTGATTTGACACTGTCGCCTCACAGGCTAGGCAGGGGCAGAAGGTCAAAATCAGAACAAAAATCTAAATAAAGCCAAATTTAGAGGTGGAACCTCTCTTTTAATATTTTGTTATTATTTTAGATGTTGGCCACACTCACCCAAGGAAGAAATGAGCAGAGGGACCAACGGAAGAAATGATAGTTAAAACTACCGATGAAACAAAATTTTGTCATTATTAAAGATGGAGAGAGAGATTCGTCCCACCGGGCGTGCCATTTTTTGTTGGTGGAATTTTGGAAAACAGGTTTTGAAAAATATTAGTTTTCTTTGGGGATTTTAAGATTAAGGTTGAGTTCTAATTCTAAGGTCGAATCGACTCGTTAGAAAGAGTATATCACCCCGAAGGACGAAAATAAACTTTCATAACGGTGTTCAGACTTAGAATTATGTAAACTCATCTTGAATACTATGATCGGGTTCTAAGAAGAAATTTATATGGCCCCGAGGGGACAAAGTATAGTTCAACTAAGTACCCAATTACAATATTCAAGAAACATGATCGTCGCATTCACATCCAAAGCCTTATCGAAGAAGGATGTATCTCCCCAAAGGGAAATGACACCATTCTACGATAATTCTTCTAATGCGACCATGATGATCATTATTTAACTTTTCCCAAAGAAATCTAATGAAGTTTTAGAAATTGAGTTTTCTTTAAAATCAGGTGTGTGGGGTTCCAAATCTCCTACGAGCGCAAGCCCTCGTAGTTAATTACATCGTAGGGAGATAAAATCTCCTACGAAAACTCCCGATTAAAATAATGACAAAATTTTGTTTAGAGTTTCTAGGAGTGATATCAAAGTATGAATAGAATTATTGGAAAATCAAAAGGGAATGGATCAAAATTGAGCAGTTATTAACGGAGTTAAAGGATGAGAGGTAGGGGACACTTTGAGATTCCAGAACCATCCGGAAGTGTCCCAACTTAATCTAAGTGTTGGGCTTTATATTTTGGATTTGAAATGGTATTTAATTAGAGTTAAGCATTTTATTAGAAATTTGGGATTAGATTCCCGAAATTTGGGGTCTTATAATCAAAGATCTGCCCCAGATCCTAAATCTATTTTGGACACTGGACCACAGTCGTCCGATCCTAACTAATGCAGTGCAAAACCTGGACTTACCCCGGCCTGGATTGGGGAGCCAGCTAACCACCTAAACGATTTAAAATACATGAATCCGGTCTTTTATGAAAGAGTGGTAGGGACGTTGTATTTAAAGTTTTGGAAAGTTGGGGCCGACATCTAGAGATCCTCCTATTTGGCCCCCTTGACTTATGTTGGGTGCAAAAATGCTAAGGACTATGAAATTAAAATTTTGACTCTTTGATTTGTATCTAATGTAATGCATGCTGGTTAACAACCTCAAATCAAATATGCTTGAAATTTTTAAAAACAGGCTTATAAAATAATTTTTTTTAGAAGACTGGACTTCCCCAGGTCCGGCACCTCGTCCTCATAGGTCAGACTATCCGGACTCTACCCGCAGGCGGGGAAGAGTCTAAAGCAAGGAAAGAGTAATGCAGAAATATGCATGCGACCCCGGGGTCGATCCCCGGCTAATTCCCTATATTCGTTATCTTTCTATGTTATTTAGACTCACTAAAATTTTAGACTTTTAAAATTATGAATAGAAAACTTTCACACCCTCACGAGTCTCACGTATCCAGGCGAAAATAAAAAAGCGGCATGCAATCGCCAAAAAACTAGTAAAAACAAGTAATCCTAAAGGCAATCAAATCATCACATCAAATATAAATTAATTAATAAAAGTCCATAGGCAGAAATGCCTTGCTTATTACAAACCAGAATATTACATAAAGTAAAGTGGCCGGGCACCACTAACAACAACCCGGATTCTAAACCTAGTAATGACGCAAGTTATTTTGAGTGGGATACTCTCAATCTTCAAATCTTCAAATCTTCAATCTCATTCTTCTTTGTACACCTTTTCTTCAATCTTCTTGGAATCTTCATAGTGGATTACCCAAATGGACAAGAGGGCACTTTCCTCTAAGGGGGAAGGCCACTCTTTCCTCTTTGGGTAAGGAAGAGGTATGATCCAAATTTGGATTTCCAAATGGAAAAGGAGTGTTCCCTAAAGGGGTATCCTTTCCTCTTTGGAATCCAAGCTTTGGATCTATGCATCCCAACTCAAAATCAACTTTCACAACACTTGACACTTACACAAATTACATTGATATCAAAAAATAAAAATCTAGACTCACCTGCAGGGTTATCCTAAGCAATTAATATATAAAAAGCAGTTATTCCCAAGCAGTTGTATATGAGCATAAAAGAAAGTAAACACACTGGCCACGCTCTTTTTATGATTTGGGGGCTTTAACAGCTAAATCACTTGTGCAAAGAATTTATAATATTTATGCATTTTTTTATTTGCCCCCTTTTTATATTGCCCTGCATGAGCGTGGCCACCTGCAGAAAACTGTGTCAACATCCAGATCGTACCTAACCTAAGGGTAATCTAGTCGCCAAACACATCAATCCATCCACAGAGTACAGAAAAAGTAAGCAGACATAGCAAAGCAATTTCATCCACAACATGCAGTGAAAACTACGAAAAATCCGGCACACAGCAGTAAAGTAAACACCGGCCTATCCTAGATCTAGAGTTGGTTGTCCTAGCACATCATCTAAAGTGTGTGAGAAAGGTCGTGTGGCTGGGATAGATCCTAAAGTAGGTGATTAGTTAAAGTTGTCTAAAAGTTTGGATTTGTTAAGGCTTAGAAGGGGATTTAAATTAAAATTTAAATATTAATGAATTAAGAATTTTAATTAGACATATTTTAAATGTTAATTGATTACTACCTTTGTTTCACATCGAGACCGTGAAGTTTATTTCACCTTCCTTGGGGCTAAGCTAATAGCCTCGTAGGCCTGGGTTACCCAGTAGCAATCGGGGTTGATTAAGTTATTTAAATTGGTTGGAATTAAAAGAGTGGATTAACATTAAAATGAGTTAGTTACTGATTTTAAAAGCTTGATTAATTTAATTTCTCCATTAATTGATTCGTGGCGTTGTGCCACCAGGCTCGAGGAACCAGCCTCCTTAGGACACTTAGCCCCGCAGCCCGGAGTAGTCCAGCCGATAAACCAAATTAATGTAATTGAATTAGAGATTTTTAAAATGTTAAATAATTAAAAATTAATCCATTTTAAGGTTTGACACCCTTTAGAATTCATTCGTGGCGTTGTGCCACCAGGCTCGAGGAACCAGCCTCCTTAGGACACTTAGCCCCGCAGCCCGGAGTAGTCCAGCCAATAAACTTCAACTTTAGGGTGGTTGTTATGTTTTAAGGGATTTGTTAAGTGTTTTAAGCATTAAACCAATATTTTCTGGAGTTTTAGAGTGATTTTGAATTCTATGAATTTTTTAATATTTTAATCATTTAATTAAAGGGTTGAAATTTGACTTTTTAATTAAGTTCAAATTCTGGAATGTTTGTATTTTATTAAAATATTAGACCTTACTACGATCAGTTAGAAGGTAAGTACGTTGAAATCGGATTTTTCTGCATTTTATTACGAAGGTTTGAAGTTTTGAACTAGATTTAACTACGATTTGACCAATTTGTTGACTTTTTAAAATATTGCAAATTTCTGGAATTTAATATTTTTAATAAATATTAGAGCTTATTAGGAATTGAATGCAAGTGAGTTTGGGTGATTTGGATTTTTCTGGAATTAGTTATGAATGTTTGAAATTTTGACTATTTAATGAATTTTCTAAATTTCTTAATTAGAGAGCCTTTTTTTTTTATTTTCATCCAAATGAATTCCAATCTCCTTGAAATCAACTCCAAAGGTCAGAAATGACCTAAGGAGAGATTCCCAAGTGTTTGGGAAATTTTTGGAAATTTTAATATTTTTTTAATTAATTAAATGAATTAAATATTGATTTTTACTTAAAATTAGATTAAAGCTCAAATTGCTGTCAAATAATTTTGATTTTAATTTTCATTGGTTAAGGGTTTAATTATGGTCAGTTAGAGGGGTTAAACATAATTTTTGGGTTTAAAATGGATTTATTACATTTTCGGGAAGGTTTCAAGGCTTAATTAAGGCTTAAACTTAGGAAAATTAATTAGGGATCTGAATGACTTCAAAAAAATCAGTGGAATCTTCCCTAATGGCTGTGAGTGTCACTATGTTTGATATGTTCAAGTTTCAAGTTCAAATGAGGTGTATCCTAATCACAATGCATTTTCTAAATTGTCTAATCAAAGTCCTTAATTATTGTCCTTAATGACACTAAGTTTAAATAGGTTTAAATCAAAGTTTTAACTAACCCTCAACTTTAACAAAGTATGCACACACAATCAAACAAATCCTTAGATCTAGGAGAGCCTTAAAACTAGGTGCAAGTGTGTGCACAACCTAAGCATGCAAAAGAATATCTAAATAATAACTAAAATAGTGAATAATCAAGGTATGATTATCCACCAATCACTTCCCCATTGATTCAATTCGATCAAGCTTAATATATATTTAAAATTTTGAGAAATCTCTCAAAGTTTAAAGATTTAAAGACATATAGTTTTAAAATAAATTTTAAAATATGCATAAATATAGACATATATACCAAATATAAATTTTAAAACTAAATAAATAAAAATATCATCAAAATGTCTTAAAATATCTTTGAGAGATCTCTGATTTTACTTAAAATATTTTAAAATTAAGGCTTTAATTATTCAAAATATTTAATTTAATAGTTAAATATAAATTAGATATTTAATTAAATAGTGTAAACTATTTAAAGGAACTCAAATATTTTAAAATATATTATAATTTAATTAATGAGTTTATTTTGGAATAATTTATATGCTCTGAAACTATTCCATAATAAATTATCTTGAAACTATTAAATTAATTTGATTTATTTTAATTAACAACTAATTAAAATATTATGTTTTGAATATTTTAAAATTATTTAAAATATATTAAATATTTTAAAGTAAATTTTAATTTTACTGGAAAGGTATCAAAATTCTGAAAATTTTGATATCTTAAAATTAATTTTTGGAGTTATAAATATTTTTTAATAATTTTTTAAAGTTTCCTGGTAATTAAACTAATTAAAACACTAATTAAACCTAATAACAGGT
The DNA here is from genome assembly GCA_016618105.1 of Dendrobium huoshanense. NCBI lineage: Eukaryota > Viridiplantae > Streptophyta > Magnoliopsida > Asparagales > Orchidaceae > Dendrobium > Dendrobium huoshanense. The sequence goes on along the minus strand of CM028343.1, from coordinate 42,247,907 downwards.
TCTGGCGGCGGGTGAGACACGTGGCGTCAGTTCACTGGGCCAGCGCAGCGCGGCCAATGATTGGCATTAAGCAGATGGCGGCGGCTGGGGTCCACACGCTTTCCACTTAACCACGTCGGCATCTAGTTTCAAACGTCCGATCTGGGGGAGTTTAATCGGACGACGGGTAGTGGATCCCGCCGTTTGATCTCATATGGGAATGATCAAACGGTGAAAAACCAAAGCCGCGGTTTGGATCCACCGGCCAGGATCACGCCGGACAAACGATCTACCCACCAGAGCAGATCCACGGTCGGACGGAACCGCCGATGAACGCGATCAGTACCGTTGGTCAGAACATCAACGGTACAGATCGCGCATACTCGCAGTGAACTAACGAACGGTGCCCTAGAGTTCAATGTTTTGGCTCGTTCTCTCGATCCAGTCGATGAAATTACTTGAAATTTTAAATATACATAGCTTGAATGTACAGAAATCATGGGGAATTAAAATTTTAGCCTAATATGCACAAAATCGAAAGCTATTTAGACTAAGTGTCTTAAACTAGGGTTAGAGTTTTACAGCGATTCAAAGGACGGTTTGGACCGTTTTTGGATTCTCTGAACTTGTAGACTGTCCACGCTTATTTGTCCTGTTGAATCCATGCTCCAATGCTCCACGGATCTCCTTGTAAAAGCCTTGGACGGATCGGACGTTAGCTCGCCGGAGGATCGCCGGCCACCGCTTTGACTGGCCGGATTTGAGTGGGGATGAGTTGGGAAATGTCTGGGGAGCTCAATGGAACAGGGGGCTGGGCTTGAGAGAGCTTAAGTGGAGAGAGAGGGTTAGGGTTAGAATATCAAGCATTAGGGCCTTTTTCCCCTATTCAAACGCCCCCAAGCCAAATGGATGGCTGGGATCGACTCCTGCGCTCTCCAGATGATGCCACCTGTCCCTGGGAAAGCTGGAAGGCTGCCCCAAAGGCTGGACATGCCTCATTCCCATTGGGTGGACTTGGGATGAGTGGGAGGGAACATTGCCTAAATAGCCTAGGCCAAGCCCTTGGAGCAGCTTAAGCAGGAATTAGTTAGGGAAATAAAGCAAAAATAGGCTTTTAGGCATATGATATAGGGAGGAAATAGGGTTTTGACCATAAAAAAAATAGGGTTTAAGGGGGATTGACCATTTTGACCGGTCAACTGGTCAATGGTTGCTGATGTGGCATAGGAGCAGGTCATGGAGCCTCTTCAAATGGCTGGATGGGTGTGGCTTGAGCTAGGTTCAATGGGTTGAAGGGTTTGACTATGAAAATGCTCCTTTGATCCTTGAGTTGACTTGTTGACCAGTCAACCCAATCAAGGGTTTATGGGATTGCATCTAGGTAATTTAAATGGGCTGATTAGGTGGATTGGAAGGTGATTCCAAGAGTCATTTTAGTCAATTGAATTAAGAAAGCTTAATGGGCCCTTAATGGGCTTTTAGGCTAAAACTACTTGACTTGGTCAACCAGTTGGGTTCAGGGGCTAGAAATGGATTCAACAAATTCAGAATGTTATCCTGAGTCTACTGGATGTGGTCCCAGGGTTTGGAGGGGTCAATTTTGTCCAAATCACTATTTGAACCCTTAAGGGCTTGTTTGGTCAACCTGGGTTGACTTGGTCAACCAGGTTGACCCAGAGTCTGGGTTTGGGCTCAACAGGTTTAAAATGATATTTTAAGGTTAATGGAAGTGGTTGGATGACTTAGAGAGGTCATTTGGGTCAAAACACATGTTTGGACCCTTAAAGGGCCTCTTGGGTCAAACCAGTTGACTTGGTCAACCAGGTTGACCCAAGGGTTGGAAATAGGTTCAAAAGATTTGAAATGACATTTGAAATTTGTCAAAGGTGGTTGCATCCAATTTGGAGCTCATTTGGTTTGAAATCCCTATTTGAGCCCCATGGGGGTATTTTGGTCGATTTTGACCTATTGGTCAACTATGGTCAAAAATGGGTCTAAAAAATGCAGTTTACTGCTCAATGGGTTAAAATCAAGGGTCTGGAAGTGATTGGAGGCTTGGATAAGGGTTCCAAGGTCAAGATCTCAAAGGGGTTAGGTTCGGTGGCATAGGCTGTAAATATTTGAAGGTTTTACAGCCTTTGAATTTTAATTCAGATTTTGGGGCTAGAGACCTCAGAATGAGCTCAAAGTTGGAGGGTAACCTCTAGAGACATGTCTTATCACTTTGCAAGTGATAGACCCTGAATCAAAGATCATTTGACTGGGTTTTGAAATGTTTGAAAAATCTCTGAAAAGGGTGTTTAGGACAGGGCCTCTAGAGTTTGGATTTGAGTCTGAATTCTGGGTTTGGATTTGATTTGAAGTTTGAATGATTAATATTAAAGTATCCAAACCATTTACAATCATGTGGTGATTGTTAATAAATGGACAGGGTCAAAGCTAGATTGAAGTTTGGATCAAAGTCTAGATTGAAATTCGGATTGTCAAATTGATTGGATCAAGGTTTGGATATGTTTGAAATTTGAATTAATTTGGATTTGAATTGGATGGAGTTTGAGATTCAAATTGATCACAGGTAGGAATCAAATTGAAATTGGAGTGGATCAAATATAGGAATTGATTTAAAATTGAGGTTGATCAAGGGTGGAGATTGATTTGAAGTTGGAGTGATCCTAAGATCTAGAAGAATTCTAAGATCTAGGATTTAAGGGAATCCTAGGCTCTAGAATAGGCTCTAAGGTCTTGGACCTAGAAGGATCCTAAGGTCTAGAGTGGATCCTAGGGTCTAGGATTAAATCTGGATTCTGGATGGGTCTTAGTGACCTCATACAAAAATGAGGTCAACAGACTTGTATAATTTTGATGATTCCAAACATTATTGTTCAAATGTGTAGTTATCTCCTAACAATTTTAGAAGATTTGTATTTGCTCTTGTGTGTACTAACATTTCAGGAAAATCTAACTCCAGACTACGAAGACTTCAAATCTAAATTCAGCATGAGATACTTTGTGAATTTAAAGCTTGTATTTTTCTTTTAAATAAACTTGAAAGGGAGTGATTGTAATTGAGTGAATAAAAACATGCACACACACATAAGGAGATCAGATAAAATTTATATTGATCGTACGGGACAATATCAGTTCGTACGGGACGATCAGACAGTTATCTCCTATTAAGATCACATGGAACGAATAGGAACTGGGCAGAAAAATTTTTTAAGTCCTATTCGTCCAGGACGATCTGATCTCTGTAAAAATTTCGTCCAGACGAATCAATTTTCGTCCAGACGATACAACTGACTTAGAACGGTTTTTCTGCAGTTTTTTGGAACCGACCTTGTAATAACCGTTCGTACCGAACGAACTTTGTTCGTACGGGACGATCCGCTTGTACGAAAACATTTCGTACACATATACAAACAAGTTCGTTTCAAGACTTTTAAGTAATATCGTCCAGGACGATCCACGATCATACGGGACGATCAACTGCGTACATAATTGAAAACTTGCAGTTTTTGGTCGGTTTTTCTTGTCTTTTGTATATATAGTCCAAATTAGACTGCCACCCAATCTTTTTGTCATTTGATCTTCGTGCCTCTTGAGAGAATAGCCAAGGAGAAAGTGTAAGAGTGCATTCAAAGGAGGATTCCTACCATTGGAGCGTGAAGGCTTTACTTGGAGTTTAAAGGTAAGAATCTCTACTTGTGAATTGAGATTACTTCACTCTTTTCTTTCTTCCTTCTAGATTTCTTGTGAGAAGATCTGTCAAGGAGATCCGATTCGCCGCCGACACTTGGAGAGTGTGAACAGCCGAAGGGTTCGCTGCCGACACTTGGATAGTGTGAACAGCGAAAGGGTTCTCTGCCCACACTAGGAGAGTGTGAAAGGACGGAATGGTTCTCTGCCCACACTAGGAGAGTGTGAAAGGACGGAAGGGTTCTCTGCCCACACTAGGAGAGTGTGAAAGGACGGACAGTTCTCTGCCAACACTAGGGATTGTGTAAAAGGACGACGGTTCTCTACCGCACCGGGTAGTGGTGAAAAGAGTGTTTTGTAAAGGCTTTTCCGCCTTGCTGTGGGTGCAAAAGAAGAGTCACTATTGGTATTAGTGCAATACTCAAAAGGTGCCTCTTGGGAGTGGATGTAGGTCTGGTTTAGACCGAACCACTATAAATCTGGTGTCATTTACTTTACTGTTTTTATTTTTCCGCATTTTATTTTTGGTTTAAAAAACTCTGTGGTTGAAAAATGTTTTTTATAAAAAACTTAATAAAAATTTTCATTTTGGTTCAACACACTTTCAAGAGGGTTTAAATTTTTTTTAAAATACCAATTCACCCCCCCCCCCCCCCCCTCTTGGTAGCCTTGGGACATTAACTTAGGTCTAACAACCTATTTACTAGACTCAATAATCATTATTAATCTTCTTAAACAATCTTCTAAATATTTGTATCATCTTTTGCTTCACCCTATCCATCTTTCAAGATCAGTCATCCACAACTCAAGCCTTAAAGAAGTCAACCCAACCCTCTTCAAAGCTCTCAACCTATTTTTGGATCTCTTGCTCCTAGTTTTATTATCATACCACTACAAGGCCTTTAACCTTGCGAAACTCTATCATTTATTTCATATTATAAATTAACATCCTACTCTCATCCTCCATTATCATTTCTAACTATTTACCCACTCAAAGCCTATTCCCTAAATTGAACTTGAAAATTAGCTGAAACTAGCCCAAATAGAACTAGTATTTGCATTCCTTGGATCATACCCCTCCAATCTCCTTATCTTCCTACTAAAAACTTCATATCATTTCATTTAAAAAATAAACTAAATTAATAAGCATTTTAATGTCTAATCCTTCCAAAAGTGCTTCCCATATTCATTAATCAATTCATCTCATCACATAGAAGGCTAATGCACATCGTTGACCCTAATGTAGACTCCCATCAACTTCATTGTCTATCATCATCAACTATATTGATACACACTATCACCAATAAAATCAATATATGTTATTGATAATGCCATCACCTATAAAACTGATTCATTGCATCAATGCATATTATTGGCTATAAGGCTAATAATTCATGTTGTCAAAACCAATGTTGAAACCCACTCAACTTTATCACTTGTTATCACTCATAATGTTGATGTAGACCTTTGCTAATAAGGATTATATATACTTTCAACACCAACTCTGACTTAGGTCAACACTAAGATTATACTATTTTTTTGGGTCCATGATATCCTTTCCTTATGGACAAATGACTAAATAGACTAAAACCAATCTATTGAAAACAACATAATCCATCTTGGCTCTTTCAACTTTTATCATATACTTCATCCCCCATTGTCAACCATTTAGTATCAATGATTTCTCTAATTACAGGAATTGATGTCATTTGTAATGAATGACATACACGAATGAAATTATTTTAATTGGGCCTATCACTATGATTTTTTTTCTAGCTTTTTCATGTAAAAATAGTAATGTCTCTTATAACCTTCTTTTATCTTTATATGTGCTTTATGTTATGCAAAGCAAAGATGTTAAACTTTTTCACTCTATCTTCACATATATTATATATATGCATTAGAATGTTTGTGTAAAAGGTTATAACTCTAAGAAATTAAATTTTCCCTATCAATATATTTTTTTTAGTATTTAACAAAAATAATATTAAAGTGACCAAATCATTCTCAAAAAATTAAGTTGAATTGATGTAACTTTTATTAAACAGCAAAAAATATTCCTATGAAGGGTGTAATAAGAGGGTACCATTAAATTTAAGCTCAACCATGTATTAAAACTTTATCTTCAGACATTTCAGCCTCATTGCTAACATAAAAGTGGCAGCAAAAATGTGTTGGTTTGAGTTTATTTTGAAAATAGGAGTATTTACATACATAGCACCTAAAATTATTATTTTTCTCATATTTAAAAGCTAATATTTACTATTTTCTTGCATACCACCTAAAAGTTTAAGTACTCATAAAAATACATTATTCCCTAATTTTTATCATTGTCATTTCCCCTATCCTCAAACATCATCACTTTTATTCTTAAAACCCTTGACGATGTTAATCCCGGCCCTTACAAATACGTGTCGTCGTTCTTGTATCTTTAAATGTTATGTTAAGTAAATAATAAAATATAGGTGCTAAATATGTAAAAAAATATAGTTATAGGTGTTATGCATATCAATTCTCCTTGAAGGTATATTGATTTAAGTTGAAAATAGCATTTTTTATTTAATTTTTTCAATACAACAACAACAACATCATCAAGCCTTTGTCCCACTACATGGGGTCGGCTACATGAATCCTTTTTCACCATTGTGTTTTGTTAAAAGTCAAATTCTCATTTTAATTTAATAAAGAAAGATCATTTTTAATATTTTTAACCAAGTTTTTTTTGGTCTACCTCTATCTTTCTTAGCATAAGACAAATCTAATACCTCAACTTTCCTAACCGGGTCATCGAAGGCCTCCGTCTAATGTGACCACAACATCTAAGGCGACTCTCTCTAATCTTATCTTCCACTTGAACTACTCCAACCTTTTCACGTATATGCTCAGTTCGTATCATATCTCTAAGGGTAAAGCCACTCATCCACCTGAGCATCATCATCTATGGAACACTTAACTTAGGTCTTAGTATTATGTTTCTCTTTTAATTGTCAAGACATAACTTTGAACACTGTCATTGCCAGGTCCCAAGTCCTGGATGATAAAAGTGGAGAGTTGCGCTAGGTAGTCGACAGCCAGCGTAAAACTTATTGAATAATCATGACATTAATCCTTTAATTTTTTCAATGATGAGTAATAAATTAAATATTTGTAACTCAAATTTATTATCTAAAAAAACTTTTCCTAACTATTGGTCCACTAGCTGATGTAATATTTGCATTATATTTTGGTTAGGTGGATCAATAGAATATTTTTTAGTTAATTTTTTTTGTAATTCTCTCCTCTATTTTCTTTATCCAACTAAAAAGTATTTTTTTTTTTAAATATTTAACGTCAAATTTTAAATTTGATAAAATAAAATATGAATGGAGGTTCACCTAAAATTAAATATTTTTTAAGAAATTTTGAGTGACAACATTAATTTTGAGTTAAGGTGAGCGTCGAACGCGGGACGCGGCGGTGGAATGACCCTCAACCGCGTGTCGTCTTTGATCGCTTCTCCCGTCTTGATGCCGCGGACAATCGGCAGCCCTCTGTCCGCAGGACCATCCAATCCATCTTTCGTTTATCATCCTTTTTGGCTGCCACTGCACGAATCCAATACTTCTGCGTATCATCAAACCTAGCACAAAAGAGATCTGCTTTGCGTGTAGCGGTTCTTCGTCTTCCACTCATCGTTTAACCTACCGGTTCTTCGATGGAAGGTGGCGGAAGCGGTGCCGGCAGTTGTGGCAGCGGTGGTGCCAGCAATTACGGCGCTGGCGGCAGGGAGAGACCGAACATTCTTGTTACTGGTACGCCAGGTACGGGGAAGACGACGACGTGTTCGCTGGTCGCGGACGCCGCGCATCTCCACCACATCGACATAGGCAAGCTTGTCAAGGCCAAGCATCTCTACGACGGGTGGGACGAAGAATTCGAGTGTCTCATCATCAACGAGGAGCTGGTCCGCTTCTAATCCTAACCTTAGATCTTCTTTGATAATTTTATTTCTTCGATGTTATTCAAATTCACGTGCTTGCAACGTTCTGCACATGATTCATTGATCAGCTGCGCAATTTCTTGCAATTTCTTTGCTTATTTCGCCTTCTGTGAGCTGTTAGATGTTTAATTGGGTTAATGTGATGTGATTGATGGCTACTATTTAAGCAGTTATATTGATAAATCTTCTCGATGGACAATCGTAATTAGGGTTTTGTGGGCAAATGGATGACTTTTCATAAATAGCATGAAATAAAGTGGTATGTATGTAAATCCCCCTACATTTAATTGGAAGAAACTTAGCAGATTTGTAGAATTGATCATTGAGGAGGCTAGATGTGGCAATGAGTCTACATCGTTAAAAGCTGATTTATTAGATTGTGAAGGTCTGTATGAGGTTATGGAGGTTGTAAACTTGATGGGAAGATCAATCAAAGCAAGAAGAGATTTTAATTATGGAAAATAATTGGAATAATGGAGAAAATTTGAATAAGATAGGGGGCTTAGCATTAATAGAACATGGACCTGAGTGTTCGATGAGCTAATTTTTAGATGGGAAAATTAATAAATGTCAGTCAATATTATGATAAGATTAATTGATGCATAAGTTTGATAAATATAAGTATTTTCATTTTATTATATAGAAGAATGATATTTATAAGAGGACAACTTTTAGAGTTAAGGTGTATTCAATAAAAAAGTGCCTAATGAGATATTTTACTAGGAGAATATAACAGAGAATGTAAATATAACTTTATAGATCTATGATTAATTTGGCTATAATATATAGATTAAAATGAAAGTAATGAAACATCCTCAATAGTAAAGTTAAATGTCATAGAAATGAGAATGTTAAGTTGAACATGTGTCAAAATTTGGAGTGATATGGAAAATAATTTAATTAGATACATTGTGGGAGCAAAACCTATTGAGGATGGTTTAAACTTTACCTAGGTTTTAGGGAATGTACATTCATAGTAGAAACTTTATTAATAATTTATGGAAGGATTAGGAAGGAATGTTAATAAACAAAAGGGGAAACATAGCTAGCAGTTTACACAAAACTACAAAAAAAAAAAAGCTACAAGTTTTATTAAAAGATTTGCTCAAAATAAAGTTAGCACTTTATGCAACACTCGACTTGAGTAATTGAAGAATGACGATTGACAAAATTAAACACACATACTAAGTATAAGATTAATGATGATTATGTTACGAGTTTTTTGGTGTGCTCTTGTGGTTGGTGAATTATGTAGGTTGGAACAATGGTAATGTTTTCTCCATCATGACATGAAGTTCATCTTTTTGAATTACATATACATCAATCCCTTATTAAGCATTCCATAGGTGGCAGCCTAATGCAATAGATACTCCCCTTTTTTAATGTGGCGAATTAATGGAGATAAACAAGATTGTTTGTGTGCATTTTTTGTTAGTCTTTGATATGATTTAGCCTATATTCTTGGTATGATAGATGACTTATAAAAGGCAATGATAGAAGATTGAAAGGAACATATGAATAGTTACGACCAGTGAATGGCACAATAATACTTCAAATTTGTTGATAAATGGAGAGCTAAGGTCTGAAAAAGAAATTCTCCAAAAAAAAATGTTTTTTCTTTAATTTAAATTAATGTTATGAAAAGTGAAGGCATGAGGTTAGGCTTTTTACTTAATTATGGAATAGGGCATAACCCTTCAGATAAGGAGTCTAAATCCCATGAATTTTAGATTTATATAATATTTTTAAATAAAAAAACATGATTGAGAAAGATTAAATATAAAAAATTAAAATAAATTTCTAAGTCTATAATCTTATGATGCATATTCAAACTCCAAAGCTCAATTGTCATATATAAATTTAAATCAAATTAGATGTCAAAATGAAACAAGGCAACTAATTATGCACTCCTCAAGCTCTTATTCCTTAAGCTCATCATCCTCAAAGCTTTCTTCTCCCTTAAAATCACATTTAAGTTCAAGTTGATGCATGCCAATTCAATTCTAAAAGAAATTCCTACTTATTTAATTGTTTGTTTAATCTTCGAATACATTCATAATTTATTTTTGATTTTTCTAACTACACATTTAAAAATAAAGAGATAATTTCTTTTATAACACCGAAAGATTGTATATTTATAAATTAACATTTAATTGTTATTAATAATAATTAAACCCAAATCTTAAAGAGCACAACAAAATTGTGGCTAATATTTTTTTATTTTCATTAAATTCTCAATGATTATGCCATGCTATACACAAATACATGAGTTTGTTAGATAGTATTTTTTTTTTCCTTAGGTGGTTTGACCAAATATTTTCCTATTTTAGTTGGATTTCATCAAGGTTTCCCTTTAAGCCCATATCTTTTGTTTTAGTCATGGATGTTCTTACTAGACATTTGTAAGAGGATATACCTTGGTGTATGCTTTTTGTTGATGATATTCTTCTCATTGATAAGACTAAAGAGGGAGTAAATGAAAAGTTTGAATTATGGAGGTCAACTGTAGTGTTTAAAGGTTTTTGTTTGAGTAGATCTAAAATCGAATACATTGAGTGTAATTTCAGTAGTAATAGAACTAGTGGTGTTGAATTTTGGCATTAGGTGATCAAGTCATTAAAAAGAGTGTATGTTTTAGATATCTCAGGTCTATTGTTCAAAGTGATTGTGAAATAGATGGGGATATTATTAGTACAATTCAAGTTGGATGGTTGAAGTAGAGCAATGCATCGAGCCTGTTTTGTAATAGAAAAATATCCCTTAAACTTAAGAGAAAATTTTATAAGATAATGGTGAGACATGCAATACTTTATGGACCAAAATATTAGCCATTTAAAATAGAAGCATAAAATTAAGTTAAATGCTATATGATACTCAGGTGGATGAGTGTCTTCACACTTGGAGAGAGAATGTGAAACATGTATATGTGTGTAAAGGTTGGAGTAGCTTCAGTGGCAGATAAGATTAGATAGTACAGTCTTAGATGGTTTGGTCACTTAAAACATCGCCCTTCTATTAGGAGAGTAGTTGTAGTATATGCAACATATGTTAAGAAAAGTAAGATAGACCTAAAATGACTTGCTTAGCAAGTATTAAAAATGATTTTTTATTAGATTTAAATAAAAATTTGACTCTAAATAAGACACAATAGAGAAAAATTATTCATATAGCTGATCCGACATAGTGGGATAAAGGCTTTTTTTTATTGTTTCTTAGGGGTTAGATATAGAAATAAGAAAGATTTGGGTGGTATGGATAATGTACAAGGAATAACAAAAAGTTAATTTTAATTTTTAATTATACTTCAAATTAATTTGTTTGAGCTTAGATGAAGGAAGATAATCCTACCTTAAGTTTTTACTTAAGTGATATGAATGTTATTTTAAAATATTAAAATTTAATTATTAAATTAACTTATGTTAACTTATATCACGAGGCATGTGCCTCGCTTGATTGGACGCAAAAGACATGCCCCATGCACCCAAGGGGATATCCCATTGTCCAAACAACTTCATTGATTTCGTTGAGCCTCAAGGCAAGTTTACTCCACCCTTCCCATGGCACACCTTGGGCTAGCCCAAGAAATACCTCTTAAAATACTACTTCAAATGCAAACAAAGCGTGGCGGAGATGGATGAATGTGGACTTAGGTGGTGAATTGATTTGTTAGGGGCTTTCTATGAGAGAGGGAATTAAGCATACAAATAAAGTACATGGAGATGAACAATTGCTTGTTATGCTTTATAGATGGGTGGCAATTTTTTCTTCTTTATTTTTTTTTTCTAATTGTGAATCTTTTTGTGTATTTTTTTCTTCTATATACATTTCATGACCTCTCCCCCTCCTTGACCATCCTCTCCTCTTCCTCCTCCACTCCCATCACCATTAGGTCCTTGCAATTGATACCTTTTGCATTATTGGAAGTCAAAGGCTTTCAATGATGGAGTGAACCATAGGATGATTAATGTTGGGTCAAATACATTAGTGGTTAAACTTATTTGTACCCTAAAAATTTTATGCCTATGGGTGAATGTCAACCACTTGTTATTCTTGCATTGACCTATTTTTCAACTATTTGACAAATCCTGACGTGCTTTAATAATCTCCCTTTATGGGAGAGTAGTTCACATCAGGCATCAATGTCCCTCAAACAAAAGCTCATTAACTATCTTTCATGAAAAGCACACTCAACCACTTGGAGGCATTGTGAGAATTAACCATTCTTGAACCATGCTCTTCATTATTGATGCCAACCAAGACTCATAGAAGCCAAAAAATGCATAAACCACTTGATCCCAATCAAATCATCAACTCTGGTAGAATTTATTAGTTAGAGAATGAACCTTGACTAAAGTTGGCCCAAATATAGGAATTTTTATTGCGTCCTCCCACCTGACGTAGAGATACGTCCTCCCACTTCTAAAAAACTCGGTTTTTTGCTAGCTATTATTTGGTATTAACGAAGAATATCATCATGTGAAGACAAATACCAAGTTATACCGAGCTATACCGAGCAATACCGAGCTATACCGAGCTATACCGAGCAATACCAAGTTTTTTCAAGGAAAAACTAGGTATTTTTTTGTATTGCTCGGTATAGCTCGGTATTGCTCGGTATAGCTCGGTATAACTTGGTATTTGTCTTCACATGATGATATTCTTCGTTAATACCAAATAATAGCTAGCAATACCGAGCAAAAACCGAGTTTTTTAGGGGTGGGAGGACGTATCTCTACGTCAGGTGGGAGGACCTAATAAAAATTCCAAATATAGTAACATATTTTTCAACTATTCATTGTTAGACTAAACTCGAAGTCTCATATCATTTAACTCATTCATCCTTAATAATCATGCCTGGTGTATCTATGGAGAATGTAATTAGAGCAGATTTGCTACGTTAGGCTACTAGAGGCATTTTAGTTTGTCTGAAAGTTAAGTATGATTATATCTTCTATATGATGGAGGATGAGAAAGTAACTTCTGGGTGTCCTTGTTAGTTATCGTCAAATTCATTTAAAGATTGTTTTTGTTGCAAATGGAAGTAAATTATATTGAATTGACTTAATCTCTTCCATAAATAACTATTTTTGATAGATATTTGGCTCTTTCTTTTAATAATTTGTTTAATATCTTGGCCTTTCTTTAGTGTTCTATGTGAGTATTTAAAAATATTGGATCCCTGTCCAAGATAGCTAGAATGCATAACCACAAATTAGTATGCTTTGGTGGATCCGAATATGTCCGTGAATGACACTTAACTTTACGAGCACACTATGATGCACCAATACTTCTTCTCAAAAAAGTATACAGTGTTAGACAAGTATCAGACACGACACCCATTTGGCAAGCCTCAGAAATTTGTTGGATACGACTATAAGACATTGATCTTTTATTGATAATTGACTTGCTCAAGAACTGAAATGGACCCCAACAAGCTTCTTATGTCCATTTTTAAGCAACTGGAGAGGGCGGCTCTTTGCAAATGTAACAGGAAGGAGTGGATGACAAGATCGCAAGCAAAGAAGGCCATGGCGGATGAGGCGAGTGCCCTTGTGGGCTTCCCCTCAAGCCTTGTGTTAGGACAACCTTTTTTATAGTCAGCTCTAAATCCTTCACTTCAAGCATTTCCTTTTAGAATTGAACAATGATGCTTCTTAAAGACTCGCTGGCTCTTAGCGGATCTTCAAGAGAGCTTGTGAGCTTTTGAGGGGCCTATGAGTGTTAGCGAATTGGATTATAAACATCCTCTTGAATTATGCAAAATAGGTAATTAAGCATAAAGATTAGGTGGGTGAACCATCGGAGTGCCGACTCCTTAAAGGTGTTAAAGAATAATTGATACTTCAAGGAGTGGTCGATGTTAAGCATCAACATCATTGACTCAAAGTAGGTAACATGGTTAGCAAATCAGTACTTCCTCTTTGAAGGCATCCTCATCTCTGTGATCTCTTAAAAAAATGCAATGGTCAGTTTGGGCTCCGTCCTTACTCGCTTGAAGGAGGATAGTACTCTTCATTGCTGGTTTGGGTGTGAATTGGTTCTACATTGGTGTCGAGGTGAGTTCTTTGATTTTCATCATTCTTCGATGAACACTCGAGTCAAATGATCCTTTTGGTATGACCCCTCTTGGAGCATTTCTTGGTAATCCTTGAAGTACATCCTAAATCATTTTTGTGAGCCTTTTCTTCATCTTCTTGAGATCACAGTGGTTAGTGTCGTTTGGGCATTAATATTCACTAATGACTTTAGGTTCTACTAATCTTCATGATGTGATTGTCTTCTTGTCTGTGGTATCAATCCACGCTTACTTCACCTTTCCGGATATTGTATCCAAATCAATCCGTGGATGAGATGGAACCTTACTAATAAGTGAAGTTTGAGGAAAGAGCTAGAGAATATGGTGAGACTTCGATGAATATGGAGGGTGGAAGAGAGCGAGGACGTGAAGCATGCTCCAAATTCTAGAAAGTATCAAAGAATCTTTGTATATTTTGTCAAAAGATGGAAAATGCATCTCTTCGCTCTTTGTATATAGGAAAAAGAGGGCCATAAAAAAGGCTACACATAATAAAGAATAAATAATTGAGTATAATATTAATTATGACCCATCACAAATTATACATGACACATCTCATATGTTTATAGGTGTTGATGTGGCTCTGTATCTTCTATATATTCATCAGTCCTAGATAGGGTCCTTTAGGTGTGTCTTCATTGATGAGTGCACTTGGCAAATTTTTGGAAAGGATCATGTAGGATGAGTCTATATGGGCGTGTCAATCCTTGGATCGATGTGATGGGCAACACTTTTGAGGTGATGAAAATCACGAGTTGAGGACTATCTGAGTTTTGGTGATCATTGCCATGAACCCTAATTATGCATTTCTTTTAGTTGGGTTGGAGGATATCAGTGGTGGCTTGACTGCTTTTATGATAGTGAGTGGCCTCAGGAGGCTGATCTCCATTTATGTGTGTGCTCTCTTGAGCCTTGGTAGAATCCGCACGAGGTCTTTGATGCACATTCCAGACTTCTTGGTCCAATTGATTTGGGTGAGTCTCGCTCCTGCTGGCAAGTGCCTTGTACGGAGGATGTGACTGTTTTGGACAAGTCCTCCTACTGGAACTTACTAGGTACCCTTGAAACACATACATGAACATGTACAAGTATACATGCTTAACTCTGATTCGAATTTCCAGTCATGATTTTAGGAAGTGCATCTTTCCATTGGCATGCATTCTTTTTGTTTTGTGTATCAATTGCATGCATAGTTTCCAAAACCCTAAATTATTGCTGTAAATCAACATTTTGAAAGGCTATTTTCTAACTTGCATCAATTAGAGTTGTTGATGTAACTTTCTTTGAAAAGCGTATCCTCTCCTAAATTATTTTTCTATACTTATCTACTCCCTTGTATCGCTTTAGCAGAAATTACGTTCTATGCAATTAATTATTTCTACAATCTGCATATGATTAATGCACTTCTGCTACATCTGACACATATCTGCAGTGCTTTAGCTAATGTTTTACTATTCCTTGCAGTCATCTTTCTTATATTCTTTTACATTTAAAAATATAAATTCTGCATGAAGATTACGTTTCAATCTATTAGGAGTCCCAAAAAAAAAAATCTATTTGGGCCTGATTGAAATCTTCTTTTCTGCTCTGTAATCTGGGAGCAATTATTAGGTCCTTTCACTTGATGTAGAGGAAGGTTCGGTTTTAGGCAAAAATAGGTAAAAAAGTGCAAATACCGAGTTTTTTGAAAAACTCGGTATTTTTTCAAAAAACTCGGTATTTGTACTTTTTTAGGCAAAACCGAACCTTCCTCTAGATCCTTGCACCGGACCAAATAAAAACTCGTAATCTGGGCACTAGCATATACTTTGATGTATGCATAGTGGTGTGAAACGTGTTTGTCATGCTGGTGTGAAACGTTTTTGTCATGCTTTCATAAAACACAAAACCTCCACCTCTCATGGATACTTCAAACTCAAGCAACTAATACATCTCTGTATAAAGAAATTCATTTATTACAAGTTGTGTATGCTACTATGCTTGTTTTCATTTCTGCTTCTGAAAATACAAAATTTCCTGAATTGCTATTGCAATGTTCGCAAGTCGTAACATAACACATACAAGTGGATTTCAGCTTTCCTTATTTTGTACTCCAAACTGTCAATTCATTTTAGGATGTCCCCTAAGGCTTCGTTTTGGTCGGCTTTTTTGTTGCTTCTTAAAACAGTTTTTTAGTAAAAAATTAAAATTTTTATACTAAAATGTTATTTTAAGAAGCAACAAGAAAGTCGTCCCAAACAAAACCTAAATTTGTGGAAGGTGCCTTTTCCATTTCTTTGCCTACAATCTCAGCCCAATTTTCAAATCTATTTGGTCGTTGATGCCTCAACCTTTTTTTTTTTTTTGTAGGTATGTGATGAGCTTGAAGACATGATGGAGGTTGGGGGAAACATTGTAGATTATCATGGTTGCGATTTCTTTCCTGAGAACTGGTTTGATCGTGTTGTGGTCCTGCAAACTAATATTACCAGTCTGCATGATCGCTTGACAAGCAGGTAAGAGTATTTTCAAGGTATGTTTGGGTCGGTTGTAGATGTTTGTAAAAGTAGATGTAGAATTAGGCTTCGTTTGAGACGGCTATCTTACTGCTTCTTAAAGCAGCATTCTAGTACAACAAATAAAATTTTTATACTAAAAAGTCACTTTAAGAAGCAGTAAAAAAGCCGTCCCAAACGAAGTATTATAGTGACAAAATTTTTTTGAGAAACTGCTATAATTGTTATAATTTTTTTGTTTCCTTTTACAGAAGTCAGATAACAATTTTGACATAGCTACCACGTCTGCTTGTATAAAATTATTTCTTATTAAAAAAAATATTTGATCAGTAAAAAAGCTATAGCCAGATAGATTGTAGTAGCTTCCTGTAAATCAATGGTGTGAAAAGCTGCTCCAAACTGCATAAAGTACTTCTCGAACTTGATTAAAAGCAGCACATCTTTGATAATTCATGCAACAACAACAACACCAACATCAGGCCATTGTACCACTACGTGGGGTTGGCTACATGAATCCTTTTTCGCCATTATGTCATCTTTAAAGTCAAATTCTCGTTTAAATCTAACAGAGAAAGATCATTTCTAATATTTTCTAACCAAATCTTTTTAGGTCTACCTCTATCTTTCTTACCATAAGTCAAATCTAATACCTCAACTTTTCTAACCTGGTCATCGAAAAGCCTCCGTTTAATACAACCAAACCATCTAAGACGACTCTCTCTAATCTTCTCATGCTTCAAATAAAATCATGCAGGGGTTATATGGGGCCAAAGCTCACAAACAACATCGACTGCGAGATCTTCCAGGTGCTCTATGAAGAGGCAAGATCAAGCTATGCAGAGGAACTAGTTCTTGCCTTGCCGAGCAACCACATTGAAGATCTCAGCAGCAACGTGAGAATGTTAACAGAATGGGTGGATAACTGGAGATCTGCTGGATCTTGAAGATTTAGTAGATGGAAGAGATCGGTTCTACTATTGTATATAGGAAGAGTGAATAAACTTGACTTTATGCTAACTGTATAGAAATGACCAAAGCTAAGCATGTTAAAGTTCATTATTGATTTGAGCTATCCCATTTTTGTTAGAAGTTTTGATGGGTTGCTTATGCTGTTTGGGAGAACATTTTAGCTCTTTTTTTCTTAAATAAGTTATCACATTTTTATTTCTTGTTGTTTGGTTTATACAGTTTTTTAGCTGTTTTTTAAGAGTTTCTTTTTAGACGGTTGTTAAAATCCTGTTTGGCTGTAACTTTGTTGTTGTCTGTTTAAAAATTTGTTTGATGAGATATGAGGTCTCTTGGGATGTTTGGGATAGTTGCTGCACTTATTTGTGAAAATTTGAAATTTTAGAGTGAATTAAATAGAAATTCACACATATCATAAATGTAAATTTTGAACTTAAAAGACTTCTTGATAGTCGTAGCTTCTAATCAATAGATCAAGATGGTTATAAAAATATTCAAAAATGGATTTTTTTTAATGCTTATATGTTTAGGTATTAAAAAAAAGGTTTGACAATAGTTTTTTTTATAGCTATCATGCTCTAATAGATTTAGGTTTTATTTGGGACAGGTTTTTTATTGCTTTCTAAAGCAATATTTTTTGTTCAAAAATATTTTAAACTTGAAAATTTTGTATTATAAATTTATTTTAAGAAGTAGTAAGAAAATTGTTTCAAATGAAACTTTAGTTATAAAAAGTTGTTTCTCATTATATTTTTTTAAGTAATAAAAAAAATGTTAAATAGAAGGATGCGATGGTCTAAGAAACATAATATGTGATACATCATCAAAAATTGTCTTGATTAGGCATGAATCTTGATATAAATATGAATTAGAGGTTCCAAAAAATTTATTTTGGGATCATCCTAATTCCTACATCAACAAACTTATAGTCAAATTAAACATCTCAACGAGACAAGCCCAACGACCCCAAAATCAGTCTAATCTGAGCCCAAAATTAAGGGTCCAAAGCATTAATTGGATAACCAAATAGTCGGCAAATATGACATGCTTATAGTTGAATCGAGCGGCTCAATGAGAAAAATCTAACGAGCCCAAGATGGTCAAATTCCGACATCATTTAGGATGTTCAATCAATGCTTCAAGATCAGATGGATCAATATCGGCCGTCAATTCAAACCACTCTCATCTTGATATTGATCATCCCCATATCCCCATATTTACAAGTCATGCCACTCTAAAAAAACTATAAATAGCCCCCATTCTTCTCATCGGGGGGAGAGGGTGGAAGAAAAGAGGAAGAGAATGGAAGAATTTAGGAGCTTCCTTGCCCTCGACCACAACTACAGTTCTTCTTGACAACTACCAGACTTCTGTCTATTCATCGAGCACCACCAAACTTCCACCCATTTGTCGACCATCGCTAGAGTTCTTCCCAACCGCCACTGGACTTCTTCATGTTTGTCGATTACCAACAGACTTCCACCCGTTCATCGACCATCGCCGGAGTTACTCCCGACCACTGTTAGACTTCCACTTGCTCGTCGACTACTGCCGGACTTCCGCTTGCTCTTCGACCACGTCGAACTTCTGCCCGTTCACCGAACACAGACTACTATCCTTTCAACTACTTGCGCCAGCTGACTCGGTTCTTTCGACCACTGTCGCTCGCCGACTATGATCTTTTCAACCATCGTCGCCCGCCGACCACGATCCTTCTGGCACCGTCGCCCAAGTACTGTCTTCCAACCACAATCACCAACTACATCCTTTCTGACCTTCATCACCTTCTAACTACAGTCCTTCCGACCAAAGTCGCCCAACTATAGTCCTTCCGACCACCGTCACTTGACTACAGTCTTTTCGATCTTCGTCGCCCGACTACGATCCTTCCAACCACCGTCATCCGACTACGGTTCTTATGACCTACATTGCTCGCCGGTTATGGTCTTGTCACCTAAACAAACATATCAACATTGTTTCTTCCAACTCCCACCATATAATACACTATATATTATGTATCTTTGTTACATCGATTTAAGACCTTTCTCCTAAGGAATGGCCTCATTTGTAATCAATTGCAAATACTAGTGGATTCATTCAAACTGGACAAGACCCCATAGTTTTTCTCCTTTTCAGGGGTTCCCACGTAAAAAAATATGCTGTCTCTTATAAAAGCTATAATCATACTCTCTTATCTATTTATGTGTCAGATCTTCGTACAAAGCTAATAGGCTAAATTATATTACTCTCTACCGCCGCGAATATTCCATGACTAAACATTATGAAATTGTGTCATATAGATTGATAGGTTGTTATGACCAGATCTGATAGAGCATAGTAGTTGAAAGAAAATTATTGTCGAAGATTTTCCAAAAGAAAAAAAAAAAAGTTAATATTACTAGCAAATTTAAAAAAAATAAAAATTAAGTACAATAATTATAAAGTTGCTTTTACAAACAACTACGGCTCCTTAAATAGACGCTTAGGATTTATTTGGGATGGTTGTAGTATTTAATAAAGTTGTGAGATAAATAATTTAGGCTTCGTTTGGAATAATTTTTCGACTTCTTTTATGTTAGGAAAAACAACAATAAAAGATAATGTATGTTTGAATGATAGTTTTTACGCAACCATTTTAAAATCTCGGGATTTAAAAGGCTATTTTTTATAAAATATATTTAAACATGTGATTGAAAATTGAGTTTTTAAAGCATAAGTAGAAAGGCACAAGCTATAAGGGTTTGTTTGGAAAGGTTTTAGCTTTTTATAAAGGTGATTGTGAAATTATTATAGAGAAAATAAATTTTTTTGAAGTTATAAAAAAAACTTTAGCACATAAAATTCTTAAAAATAATGAAAAAAAAATCAAATAAAAATTAATATGAAAAGTGAAGCAGTAAAAAAGTTGTCCCAAACAAATCTTTAGATATTCTGGTTGAAAAATTAGCTTTCGATCACATAATTTTTGAAAAATAATGAAAAAAACATTAAAAGTAGCAGTCAATTGAATTAGTAATTGTCATCCCAAATAAGCGAGATTATTACGTGCGGTCACTAGACGCCGTCTAGAGGCCAATCAAGATGCATCATGTCATCAATAAGTAGAGTATTGTTACTGTGTACCGTTGTATATTAGGTGACGTGGCACATCTTAATTGACCTCCTGACGGTCCGATGACTACAATTTAATGCTTAGCTTCTGATCTTGAATGCAAATCTGTCTCTCTTCTCTCCTCTTTGCGGCTACCCCTTGCCTTTCCCCAACCTGTCTCTCCCATTCTTCTTCTCTCGAACACAAGCTAGCCTCCTCTAATCGTCAAAGATCTTCGCTCATCTTCCCCGTCCCCTTCAACTGCTTTGACTATGGCTGTTAGAGCTCAACGTCCGCAGCTGGTAAGACTCCAACAATTGGGCCCGAATGCGAATCAACAGCCGAGCTAGCCAACCGGCCTGCCAGCTGTTGGCAGCATCGGTGGCACTCACGCGATACTTGAGCGGTTCAGTGGTGCGTGGCAGTTCACCTTTTTATCTTTTTTCCTTCAACTTTAGTCTTAATAAATCCAAAAAATTTGAAAAAAAAAGAAGAATTCAGGAAAAATATTTTTAAAAATTCCCCTTCTTAAATCTATAAATAAGCCCTAAGGGGTGGGGAAAGAGTTACAAACCTCCCGTGTCAGTCCAAAAGTTTCCTATAAATTAAGAAAAAAATTTATTGCAATAATTTGGAAGTTGTCACAACAAAAACATCCCGGTTTTTCGCTGTAGGCTCCAATTTATCTACAAAGGGGTGAAGATCGTCCTATAAGATTCACAAGATCGCGAATAGCAATAAATGCTTGGTCCTCCGACGTCGGCTTCGATCTTCCTCTAAAAAAGGGCAAAGACTGTCCAATAGAAGTTGCAAGAAAACTGTCCTGTAGGAGTCGCAAGACTACTGTCATTAGCGATAAAGGCCCAATCTTCCTTAGAAAAAGGTGGGGAAGAGTATCTTGTAGGAGTTGCAAGACCGTCAACAGCGAGAAAATCTCGGTCCTCTGATGCTGGCTTTAGTCTTTCTCTAAGAAGGGGGGAAGAATGTCTTATTGGAGTTGCAAGACCGTTAATAGCGATAAAAGTGCTGTCGTTTGATGCAGGCTCCAGTCATCCTATAAAAAATGGTGAAGACTATCCTGTATGAGTTGTGAGACCATCATTAGTGATAAAGGCTCAGTCCTCCGATGCAAGCCTCAGCCTTCCTCTGAAAAAGGGGAAAGACTTTCCTAGGAGTTGCAAGACAATCAATAATGATAAAGGCCTAGTCCTCCAACGTAGGCCTCAATCTTCCTCTAAAAGTGATGATGATTATCATGTAGGAGTCGCAAGACCATCAATAACGATAAAGATCAAGTCTTCTTGCACAAGCAACCATAGGGGTATGTTAATAGTTGTAGTTAGACAGTGTGCCGATGATGGTAGTCGGGCAATGAGCCAATGATGGCCATTAGGAGTTAAATGTCTGACCGAGCTTAAGAGGCAAAGAACCAACAGTGGAAGTCAAATGGAGGGTCGATGAAATTAGTGGTCAAGTTGCATTCTATTAAAGGCAGCAGACATCCACGTAGATAAGGGTGGATAGCGGACAACCTAATTGAGGAGATCGAGTAATTGCACACTAATCATGTCAATTGAGTGGAGACCTGATGTTGATAAGGATCTTATCTTTCCTTGAAGGAGTTGAGAGTGATGCTTTAAATTGTTGTATGGAAGAGGTTAAGAGAAATCTACCCATAATGATTGACGTATATGAGGTTGTTTTCCAAAGCATTGCTTGATTATATTAATCGGTCGAGATAAATCTACTATTGATGTTTGATATATCGAAAATTATTTGTCAAAGTATTTCTCAATGATGTTAACATGTGTGACGGAGGTTAGAAGAAATCCACCAAGGATATTTTACCCATCCGAGGATGTTTGTCAAAGCATTGCTTTATGAAGCTAACCTGCATGGAAGAGACTAGGAAAATCTACTAAGAATATTTGACCTATTTGAGGTTATTTGTCAGAATGTTGCTCGATGACATGAACCTGTATGGTAGATGTCGAGAGAAATCCACAAGGGATATTTAACCTATCCGAAGGTGTTTGTCAAAGTATTGCTCGACGACGTTAACCTGTATTGAAGAGGTTGACAGGAGGAATCCAACAAAGATGTTTGACCTATCCAAAATTATTTGTCAAAGCATTGCTCGATAACATTAAAATAGGATTATGTTCATACCTTTAGCCAATGGGTTCCCCTTGGATGAGGTAACCTATGATTACTAATAAAGATCCTTAAGTCTCCACTTGACTAATTAAACTAAAGGCACCGACGAACCTGGAATGATATAACCATGGGATCTTAACTAAGGATGTCATATCCACTGTGCAGGTTAGTCCACAATATCTTACCATTCAATCAATTTGATTTTCACCATATGATACTTACATCAACCATTCCTGATTTAAACACAAGCATTGACTCCTTAATTGAGAATGTTCTCAAACACATCTGGAATGTAATTAAATCTAGAAGCTTGCTACTTTGGAGAACCACGATCCTCATAATTAAAATAAATCTTGTTTGGAGTCACATTCCTTGTAGGAGAAATATCTAAGACATATATACTTAGCCTTCCATTGATCCCCATGGGTCTATATAGTGCATTAATCAATTATGTTTATTCCTCTATTGCAATGTTATAGGCATCCTTTGAAGCCCACAAAGGAAAGTAGCCATGAGTGGTAGCAAGCAATGACAAAAAGGAGGCAACTATGAATGGGAAATATGAGACAAGTGTTGTAAGTTTTTCCTACATTTAAAATTCATCTAATTTAAACCAATTTTAAATTCATCAAAACATATACATAAGATATTTCAAATCTTGTTAATTAATATTTTATATTTAATTGATACAAAAAAATTAGAAATTATACATTTCTTTTATTTTACAGCCATAATATTTTAACAAAACATCCCATTGTTACAATCACTTAGGAGTATCTATAAATAACCAGACTCGCTAATAGGACCCAAATCTGACTCAAATAATTCATATCGGGCTAACCCATTTAATAAACGAGTTAAATTTAGACGTTAAATTTTGTCATGATTAATGAATAGGTCAAATTCATGTAGACCTACAAACTCGATTTTGATTTTTTTTTTAATTTATTTTGGTAATTAATATAATCTACTTATTTTTTTTTTATCATTTAACCTAAACTCTGTAATTGAAGATTTATAATTTCTTTTAATCCAAACATAGTATCAAATTAGATTTGGGTCTTCCAAGTTGTCGTTACGCTGGATTTCAGTCGGACCCGTCCGTTAACCGGGCATGACAACCCTAAACCAACGAGCCAAAAGCATTAATTTGGTTCTCCGCACTCCCGCCCTCCCGTCGACGGGCGCCAAATGGCCAGCTTCTTGCTTCCCCGAATGCATGCCAACACTCTGATCCGACTTTTCCCTCGTCGTTGCACCGCCGCCGCTTACTGCTTCTCTTCTTCTCTCGATGCAGCACCGTCGCCGCTAAAGGTCGGCGATGTTTTGCGCGAGACCCGGCGGTTCTCAGCCGGCGACGTTGCGGTGTACGCCGAAGTGAGCGGTGACCGAAATCCGGTCCACCTCAATCCCGACGTCGCCTTGCGCATCGGCGGGTTCGAAAGAGGCAGCGTCGTCCATGGCATGCTCGTTGCGTCTCTTTTCCCATCAGTCATCTCCTCCAACTTTGTAGGTTTTCCATCTCTTCTTCTCTTGCTCTCTATTTGGTAAAAATCTCTTCTTTTAATTGAGCTAATATTGGCTTCTATAATCACAAGTAGAGAAGTGAAGCTGAATCCTTTCCAGTGATTTAGCTATTCTTTGCTCCAGACTTATGTTGAGCACCTCTAAAATTAATCTTTTCCCTTTGTTTAGTATATATGCGGTGATTACCCATAAAGAACCAATGTTGAGAGGAATAAGAGATTTTTTGTGTATTATTGACTTGTAATAGACCAATAAACAGCCATACATGAGGATACACTAAATAAATAAATAAGTAATCTGGATATCTTTCTAATATAATCTCCTATCAATATTCTTAGTTTTCCTAATAAAACATATATACGAAATATGCCAAGAAATTTAAATGTGATGATCACCAATAGGACTCAGTACAATTGTTGGAAAATCCACGCTAACATTAGTTGAACGAATTCATATTCTGCTATTCCTTTGAACTTTGTCTTTTCAGCAAGAGGATATTTTTGGCACTAACTATGTGTTATGTTAGAATTTAGAATACATTTCCTTTGTCTGTTTTGTGTGAAGGGAAGAATTTACACTTCAAACTAGATTGCAGTTAGATAATAATGATCAAATTAGCGAGAAATTATTCTCTGCAATCACCGGACCGTTAGGAGGCGAATCAGAATGCTCAATGTCACTTGGTACACAGCGGTACATAGCACTGGTACACAACAAAAAGTGATGTGGCACGTCCTGATTCGTCTCCGTACAGGATTCGATGTCCGCACAGAATAATTTCTCAAAATTAACAGCTTTTACTTGCTTGATAGGAGTTTTGTCGAAGTTATATACTAAATAATTACTAGTTTTAAAGTTAATGCCGGCAAATTTCAGTAAAGCAAACATGAATATTAAATAGTTTTGCTAGATCTATTTTACCCTGCACCAACTCTTCAACCAACCAAACAACCCATGGGATTTGAAGGTAGGACTTAGGCGATACAATATTTTATTACAGCGCTAGGAAGTCATATTTAACACATGTTTACTGGTTCCTAGCTGGTCAATCTCACGCAGATAACCAACTTTTTAATTTATTTTCATAACAAGTGATGCTATGT
This sequence comes from Dendrobium huoshanense, assembly GCA_016618105.1. Taxonomy (NCBI): domain Eukaryota; kingdom Viridiplantae; phylum Streptophyta; class Magnoliopsida; order Asparagales; family Orchidaceae; genus Dendrobium; species Dendrobium huoshanense. Next base: position 42,222,838 of record CM028343.1, on the reverse strand, counting down.
TAAGAGCTTAAAATATGAGAGGCTTAACGAGAAATACAAATTATCCCATTAAAATCAAATGCTTTGATATAATCCATTTTTGTCATCCCAGGTAATTAAATTATTTAATTCGGCAGATTATTTTATTGTTCTTCTGTAATGATTTGCTTAGACAAAAACTATAAGGATAGTTGCAACTAGATCTTCGTGGTATGCTAGTTCTTTTTGTTCTAATGGACGTATGTTATATGCATTAATAACCCGGAGGAGAAAGCTTATGAATTTTTCCACCAAAAAAAATAATTAGTTGATAAACGAATGTCCTTGTTAACAATCAACTTAAAGTTATTGGACTTGCTGTACATTTCTTTCTAAGATAGGATGTATACCTTATTTTATCACATGGTTCTTGAGATTCTTAAAATGCACATTAGGGGTGGAATTTTCAAATAAATATCTTAATTTCATGTGTACTCGTACATGCCCATGTAGTTATTTCATAGGTACGTAGTAGGTTCAAGCTAAAACTTGTCCAAAGCAATCACATTGCTCACCAAAGATACTCACCAACATGGAACATGACTCGTTCCATCTAACTGGATCAAGGAGTCACCCTGGGCATAAGAACTAAGGGACTCGCATAGATTCTTGGGAATCACTTATCTCAAAAGAAATTGATCTTTGGAGCTTCATCTAGGTACCAAGCTAAAATTGACATCCCTTGATCTAGCTACAAGAAGTGCACACCACAGGGGCCCATGATTACGACCCTCCAGGCTCAGTTAATCCTCGGCTTACGGTCATTTGAATCTCTCTCAACTCTAATTCTTACCAGAAGATTTTTTGCTAGTAATGTTGAGTGTCATTCATAGATAAATTTAGATCCAACATACCCTATATATACCAAATATTCATTTATCACCTGCTATATTTGCTTTCAGCTACAACTTATGTCTGCATTTTCGTTATATCTTCCACCTTATATTCTGACACTGTTCCCAAATTTGAAATGCACTTGTTATTCATCTACTCTACACAACAACAATAACATCAAACCTTTATCTCACTACGTGGGGTCGGCTACATGATTCTTTTTCCTCCATTGCGTCCTATTAACAGTCATTCTCGTTTAAATCTAATAAAGAATGATCATTTCTAATATTTTCTAATCAAATTTTTTTAGGTTTGTCTCTGCCCTTCTTAACATAAGTCAAATCTAATACTTCTACTTTTCTAACCGGGTCATCGAAAGGTCATCATTTTATGTGACCAGACCATTTAAGGCGACTCTCTCTAATCTTGTCTTCTACTGGAGCTACTCTAACATTTTCACGTGTATGCTCATTTCATATCCTATCTCTAATGATAAAGCCACTCATCCACCTGAGCATCCTCATCTCTGCCACACTTAACTTAGTATTATGCTTCTCTTTTAATGGCCAACATTCGGCACCATAAAGCATTGCAGATCTCACCATCATCTTATAGAATTTTCCCTTAAGTTTGAGAGGTATTTTTTCATCACACAACAAGCCCGATGCATTCCTCCACTTCAACCATCCCACTTGAATTCTGTTGATAATATCTCCATCTATTTCACCATCACTATGAACAATAGATCCAAGATATCTAAAACGTGTACTCTTATTAATGACTTGATCACCCAAAGTCACAATTCCCTCACTATGTCTTTTACTACTAAAATTACACTCCATATATTCATCTATTCTATGGAGGAAATTTTTAATGCTATCATTTGCACTGCAAGTTTTTACTTGTTCTGCCAAAGTTACTAAGTAGCTCATATTCCATATGAGCATGTGTTATTTTTGATATATCTCTCTCCTATAGTGTGTTATTACTCCCTTTTTCTATATGTGAATATTTATGTTTAGCTAATCATGTAGCCTGGAGCAATTTATGCCTCTCAAACTCTGCAATTTAAGCTACCGGTCTACATTGAGGATGAGGTGGTTGCTGAAGTGCAAGCTACAAACATAAGGGAACATAAGAAAAAATACATGTATGCATCCTTCTAAGATCTATCCTCATCTCTCTCCCTTAGTGTTTCTTTTCATGCATCTCTGCTCCTTGCAACTAGCTAAAGCTGACATTACAAGCAGCGTACATTTAGGCTTTGTTTGAGACAGCTTTCGTACTGCTTTTTAAAACGGTTTTTTCGTATAAAATTTTCAAGTTCAAGAAAATTTTGAACTAGAAATATGTTCTAGAAAGCAAGAAGAAAGCCGTCCCAAACGAAACCTTAGTTGAATCAGAATTAGCTGCAAATATGATAAATTAAAAGCCATATTTTGTATTCAGATAGGCATCTATTCTAGTCTAATTATGAAAAGTTGGAAATGCACTTAAGCGTTCATTTTTATTTTAGTGGGATCAACTACTTGTAACCTTTCTTCTGAAGTTTTTACACTTCCTGCTTATGTTACAGGGTGAAGTTCAGAACAAAATGCTTCGGAAGTCAAGAAACTCTTCTTATGGATGGAGAAGCTATGGCCATTTTGCCCACTCTGATACGTTCCCAAGAACAGTTAATCTAACAGAATTATTGTGTGATGAAGCACATCAAAGAAATTCATATCAAAAGGAGCTTTATAATATTTTCATTATCTCTGTGTTAGTTATTGTTATAAATTTATTAATGATTAGATAGGATGTCTCAAGGTTATACATGTATGTGGCCATGCAAGGGGTTGGCCAAGCAAGAAAATTAGAGGTGATCCATGCAAGCTGGTAAGATCAATTCAAGGATATAAATGAAGGAACACATGCCTATAGTATTTTCACATTTCAAGGGGCGTTCTTTTTCATGCCAAAAATTATGGACAACGAACTGCTTCACCTCCACTTTTCGAGAGATTATTAGGTGCGGAGTGCGGACGGGGAGAACCGTCCGCACAAGCATTGGGTACATAGCGTTACCCGCACTCGGTACCATTAGGTACCCAGTGCTTGTGCGTACGGTGCGCACTCCGCACCTAATAATTTTTCCCATTTTTCAAGGATCAATTTTCATAAAATGAGGATCCATAACTTCCACTTCCTCAAAATTGATGGTCATCAATCCATCACATTTCAGGATGTATATTGATAGAATTATATCTATCTTTCATTTTAACTATTTAATTAGAGCTTGTCAATGAACAACGGAAAGAAAGATAATTGTGTTTTTTTAGAACTATAGATAGAATAATTATGCATCTTTTTTTTTTAATTATGCATCTTATTTGAAGCTTCATATCATAGAATATTTATCTTTTTTTTGAAAACATGTAAAATCACATAATTAGCATATAGTTCAATAACTAAAATCTTATAATTGAAATCAATGCAAAATAAAATAGAATAATATGCTATAAATTATATAAAAATATATATATATGTATCAATAGTTATACTGATTATTTGTATCAATTCATCATTCTATAGTTTACACATCTCAAATCGTTACATTATCAGTCATAGTATCTGTAACAGTCAATAGTATTAATGCTAGTAGCAATATTAGTATTATAATCAATAACGTTAAATAGTGTTAATAGCAGTAAACAATATTAGTGTCAGTCACAATATCAGTATAATGTTCGTAACAGTGTCGGTATCAGTATTTAAATATTCAATGAGTATATCTTAAGGGCATCTTGTTCATGCACTTATGACTCCTAATTAGTCATCCCTTATAATTCTCAATCAATGTACTTCTTATAACTCTTCTTAAATTAAATGAATTAGTCATCCCGACTCCTTATAACACCTAATCAATTTCTAACTTCTTATGACTCTCAATCAGAGAATTATGTTGATTAATAGGATATTATATAGAGTTATCATATCATATATCTAATATCATTAAATATTTTATTTAAAATACAAAAAAAAAATCATATCAAATTGTTCAGAATGATCAAATTTATAACATATCTAAATTTGCATGTTGAAAAAATTATGAAATTTAAGAGAATTTATTTTGTGACATATTTAGAAAAGATATAATTAGTAGAAATCAAAATAATTGAAAACATAAGTAAAAGATTATTCAATTACAATGAATATAACAAAATCTATAACATGAATGATTGATAAATATGATCCAAAGACTTTTATCTCTCCTTGCTCTTCTTCCCCTCTTTCAATTTCTTCCTAGCTAAGCAAGCGAGCGAGTCAGTGGGGTGAAGCAGTATATATATATATATTGTTCATGGACTAGTGCTGAAACACTTATTAGATCAATGTTAAAATGCTTTACTTTAAAAGTTTTATATTTTCAAATTAATTTATTTTACATATTTGAGTTATTATAATTTCTTCACCTTCTAAAAATGTCATCCTCGACATTTCTATATCAATTATCGAGAGAGAGAGAGAGAGAGAGAGAGAGAGAGAGAGAGAGAGAGAGAGAGAGAGAGAGAGAGAGAGAGAGAGAGAGAGAGAGCATACAACATCAAGAACATCAAGCCTTTGTCCCATTATGTGGGGTCGGCTACATGAATCCTTTTCGTCATTGTGTCTTGTTAAAAGTCAAATTCTCATTTAAATCTAATAAAGAAAGATCATTTCTAAAATTTTCTAATTAAATCTTTTTAGGTCAACATCTACCTTTTTAACATAAGTCAAATCTAACACCTCAGCTTTCCTAACTGGGTAATCAAAAGGCCTCCGTTTAATGTGACCAAACCATCTAAGGTGACTCTCTCTAATCTTATCTTCCACTGGAGCTACTCCAACCTTTTCACATATATGCTCATTTTGTATCCTATCTCTAAGGATAAAGCCACTCATCCACCTCAGCATCCTCATCTCTGTAGCACTTAACTTAGTATTATGCTTCTCTTTTAATGGCCAACATTCGACACCATAAAGCATTGCAGGTCTCACCACCATCTTATAGAAATTTCACTTAAGTTTGAGGGTAACTTTTCTATCGCACAACAAGCTTGATGCATTCCTCCACTTTAATCATCCAACTTGAATTCCGCTGATAATATCCCCATCTATTTCATCATCACTCTGAACAAAGATCCAAGATATCTAAAATGTGAACAAAGATCCCACATAAAGCTCTCTTTCTTGAATCCTGAAAAAGAGAAGAATGATTGATGGAGAGGACATTAGAGAGAGAGAGAGAGAGAGAGAGAGAGAGAGAGAGAGAGAGAGAGAGAGAGAGAGAGAGAGAGAGAGAGCATGCTAAAAAAATGTCAAACTCAAATCAACTAATTATAAATCAAAAACTACATTTCTAGTTCACTCATAAATTCTAGTTATATTTCAATTCTTTTAATAACCATTGCTCTAATATCATTTTATCACAGTCTAGGATCTATATTAGAATAATTACATATATCTTTTATTTTAATCATTTAAGTAAAGTTTACCAATGAACCGTAAAAAAGAAATATAATTATATTTTGTCTAGAACTGTAGGTAGAAAAATTATGCATGTTGTCTAGAGTCTCATATCATAGGATCTTTATCCTTTCTTAAAAACATGTAAAATCACGCAATGAGCACATAGCTCAGTAACTAAAATCTTATAACTAAAATAAATGCAAGATACAAGAGAATAATATGCTATAAATTATATAAATATACACAACTCTGAATAAATATAGACAGCTCCTTTCTCCATATCTCACTCTCTTCTCTCTAAACCGAACTCCACTCACTAAACCCAAATGGTAGCCCTTTCCATTTCTTCTTCCCCTCAACCTAAGCCCAAATTTGCACCCAACAACCCACTCTTCCTATCCTTACAAGCTGCTCCCTCTACAAACATTTTACAAACGCCTAACCCACCTACAACCCACCAAGGCCTCCATCCCTTAATTCTTTCTCCTTCCTCCACTAACTACTTACCAAACCATCATTCCACCAAATAGTAGCTTGCTCTCTCTCCTTTGTTTCTCTGTAACAAGAGAAATTATTACATGCGGAGATCAAGCATAGAGAACCATCTGGTTTGTCTCTGTAAACATTAAAAGTGTAGTGGTGCGTTTTGATTGTTCACAGAGACAAAACCGAATGGTTCTCTGTGTCCGATCTCCACATGTAATAATCTCTCCTATAATAGAGAACTCTCTTACATCCCTTCTATTATTAGTATTAGTATTAGTATTAGCAAAAAAAAAAAGAATTAAAAAAATAAAAAAAGAGATTAAAAAGAAGGAAAAAGATATTTGTATGTTTTGACCTCTCACTAATTTCCTCAACGCCATCGTTTCCTCTCACGTCCTGAGGTATAACGCTTGTTAAACTTGAAAACTCAAATCCTGTTGTTGAAGCTTGTGGAGTAACGAGTAGACCTCTTATGCATGCTTTGCTTAGCATGGTGGGATAAAATTAAATACTAGTGCTTGCTTTCATGCTAGTGGTGAAATTTGTGAGCTTCCATGCATGTATGCTAAAGACCCATACACATCTTTCTTGGCGTGGTGGGATTGAAGACCACAACCGCAGTGAGACATGATACTGACCATACACGTCTTTCTTGGTGTGGTGGACAAGCCTAGACTTCCTTAAAACTTTCCCCAAATAGAGGAGACACCTTGAGGTTGTCGAATTTTTCAGTGAACATGGGACCTTTAAGAACAACCTATTAAATTAATGCTACAAAAAAATGAACAGTTAAATGCACAATGAGGATGAAAATATAAATTCTAAAAAATTAAATTATTTTTCTTTGAACGAATAAAAAAGAACAAGTAGGGACATGTAATGTAAACGTCGGCTCACCTATGGGCATTAACAAAAGTCTTTTAATTGTTATGTGTGGAATCTGATTATGTTGATCAATCAAGTTATTATGTTGTCTTGGATCTCAAAGCTTCTCATGCACACTGACAATTGCAGGGGGTTTAACCCCCTGCTTGGATTCCTGTGTAAAATGAGTAAGTTGTCCCCACCAAAAAAAAAATGTAAATAAGCCATATTTCTACCCATCTAAGGGAGGCCAAAGAGGATTCAAGAAAAGAAAGTCTTAAGACTCGGAGAGTTCTAAATCTTTGTTTATAAGCATCTAACATCTACTACTAATTGCACTAGACATGCATCAACAATAACAATCAACACCCACTCACCCACACTGAGCAACACCAACATTCATTGTCCACTCTCATCCACCATTGAATGGCATTGACATTCATCAAGATTCGTTCTTGACAAACGTGGACACTTGTCCCCTTGTTTTGTATCATGCATTATATGCAGCCTGAAAAAGGTCAATCGCTATAACTTTTAACCAATATAATAGAATTATTTCAACTAAGAGACTCCACTATTATTTCTTTAAGAGTTTTTTAACAAAAAATATAAAAAGTATCCTTTGTAAATCAAAATCTACTCATGAAAGTGATGAATTCCATGTACACTAACCAAAGTCACCCTTTGTCGCAATGAATATTTTATTAGACAAGAGACTAAGGCCTCGTTTAAGACGGATTTCTTATTGCTTCTCAAAATAATTTTTTAGTATAAAAATTAAATTTTTTTTATTAGTAAACTGTTTTAAGAAGCATCAAGAAAGCTACCCCAAACGAAGCCTTGTTTGGGATGTCTTTTTTATTACTTCTTAAAACAAATTTTTTGTACCAAAATTAAAATTTTTATACTTAAAAACTGCTTTAAGAAGCAATAAAAAGATTTCGTTTGAGACGACTTTCTTACTGTTTCTTAAAGCAGCTTTCTAATACAAATTTAAATTTTTTACTAGAAAGCTACTTTAAGAAGCAATAAGAAATCCATTCCAAACAAAGCCTAAGGGACATCTTTCATGCTACTTTGTAAAGAAACTTTTTAGTACAAAAATTTTTAGTTCAAAAAATTTTTACAACAAAAAATTATTTTAAAAAGTAATAAAAAGTTTATCCCAAACAAAGTCAAAATATTAATTCTTAACATGTGGCTGAACCCCAAATTTGAATTTAAATTATTAAATTCATATTAATCCAACAGAAGGCAAAGAGAAATGCAAGAAGAGCGAGAAAATGGCAATTTGATGTCATTTCTTTAGGATTTTCCGGTGTGCATTGTAAAACAAATACATCCTCCAGATATGAACTGTAAAATTAAAGTTTTTTCTGCAAATACGAAATTATCCAATACAGCCAGGAAAAAAAAATCAAATTTATAGATCCCCCAACTAAAAGTTTTAAAATACTATGGTCTTTAGCCAATTGCCGCCGGTATAATTAAACACATTGTATAGAGGTGTTATTGTTAAGGAACGATGAACCAAATGCAAAGATAAATAATAAATCAAACTTCATTCCAAGGGCGCTACCCTCCTAAACCCCCCCGCAGGTCGAATCCCGCCAGGAAGCGCTATCCCCTTGGACTTTCGACATATCTGCCAACAATTACTTATAAGTTTGCCCCCCCCCTAAAATTATGGCTGATTTTGCCCCTGATTGCAAGCAAATACCCACTGCTAATTCCTTCATTGAAAATTAAAGCAAAGACAGCATATCATGTAGGATCAGATACTGGTTCCAAAGGTCTCAGGTTTCTCCATGGGAGATAATCACAGATTCTTTTTAGCAGTAGATTTCTTTCTTCGCTTTATATAATTCTATATTGTCCTATATTGAAAGGATACTAATATCAAGGTAGAGCAATACAGGTCTACATATAAACATAGCATAAAAAAAAAAAAAAAAAAGCTACACGAAGCTAACCTTTGCATGTTTTGATAGATTTAGGTTTCGTTTGGGACGACTTTCTCACTGCTGCTTAAAACAACTTTTTAGTATAATAATTAAAAATTTTGTACTTGATACGGCATCGCAAAATCATCTTGATCGGGCACGAATCTTGAGGCCAAACCTAGTTGGAAACTTCAAAAATTAATTTTGGGAGCATATGAACTCCGATTTCAGCGAGCTTATAGTCGAACTGAGCGTCTCAGAAATACGAACCTAACGACACCAAGATCAACCCAATCCGAGCCCAAATGAGTCCGAATCATGGGTTCAAAGCGCTGTTGTAAGGTTCAAACCGCAATTTGAGTTACCAAACGGTCTCCGATTTTGATGAGCTTATACTCGAATCGAGCGGCTCGACGAGACGAATCCAACGAGCCCAAGATCATCAAATTCCGAAATCATTAAGGCCTTCAAATGTCCAACGAACGGTGCATGATCAAAGGATTCGATATCGGTCGTCCATTCAGACCACTCCCAATTCGCCCTTGATCTCACGCCTATTTACGGGCTATGCCACTCCAGAAAAACTATAAATAGAGCCCTCATTCTACACAAGAGGGGGGAGGAAGAGAGAGAAGAAGAAGAGGAGAAAGGGGAAAAGGAGATTCCTCACCTCCTCGACCACCGCCGGAGCTCTTCCTGCCGCCTAAAGACGCCGGAACTCTGCCGGATTTTCAGGAAATGCAGGAATTATGCACAACATCCACATGATGCTGAAATCCTTCCCAATTAAGAACAGAGTTCCCTCCTGACGCCGAAACTCCGCCCAAGTGAAGCCGAAGTTCTCCTCTGCCACCAAAGACGTCAGACTTCTACCCGACGTCGGATCTTCACTCTTCGCTAAGTTTCTATCCGACGCCGGACTTCTACCGGTTATCGGACTTCGTTGGACGTCTATGCGAAGATGCATTTGTTTCTATTGATGGACTTCTACCTGACGCTGTCCTACTGATCTTCGTCGTCAGACTACAGTCCTTCCGACCCCCGTCGCCAGCCGACTACGGTCCTCCTGACTTACGTCGCTCGCCGACTACAGTCTTTCCGACATCCGCCGCCCGTTGAATACGGTCCTCCTGACTTATGTCACCCGCCGACTACGGTCCTCCTGACTTACGTCGCCCGCCGACTACAGTCTTCCGTCGCCAGCTGACTACGGTCCTCCTGACCTACGTTGCCCGCCGACTGCAGTCCTTCTAACAAAGCGAACATGTCAATAGTGATTCTTTGTATTTACATCATGTAATGTACTCCATAAGATGTACATCAAGCTAACCCCTTCCACCAAGGAAGGGCCTCATTTGTAATCGACTGCAATATTAGTGGATTCGTTCAAACTGGGCTAGGCCCCGTGGTTTTTCCCCCCTTTTACAGGGGTTTTCCACGTAAAAATCTTGGTGTCTCATAAATGCTAGACCCTCTCTCCTTATCTGATTGCGTGCCGGATTTTCGTACAATGCTAAGACGTTAAATATGATATTTCTCTACCGCCGCGAATACTCCTGGACGCAACAGTTTGGCGCCGTCTGTGGGAACGTGGTTCCCGAATGGGGGGCAACTTTTGCTCCAATCTCAAAAGATCACTCATAGCATCAATATCATAAGAAGCAGATGCGGACTGGGGGGCAACTTTGACTCAAACCATGGTCAAATAGATCCTCCAATACCTTCAACACCAAGTTGATATTTCAAGAATATCCGAGCAAATGCAAGGATACTTCAAATCAATTGCAAGCTTTATACAGTCTCTTGTTGGACTTCTACTCATTGGGCAAGGTCTTAACCTCGACCTCAAAAAGACAATAACGGTCTAAAGATAGACTTTCTTCACATTTGATTCGGGATATACGTGGCGTTCGCCCTCTCCCAATCAAAGCAAAATCAATCCCAGGGGGATTCGATTCGACCTCTTCCATACAGGTTAACGTCGTCGAGTAAAGGCTCCGACATACAACCTCGGAAAGGTCTCACATCCTTGGTGGATTCTCCCGACCTCTTCCACACAGGTTAACGTCGTCGAGCAAAGGCTCCGACATACAACCTCGGAAAGGTCCTACATCCTTGGTGGATTCTCTCGGCCTCTTCCACACAGGTTAACGTCGTCGAGCAGGGCTCCGGCATACAACATCGGAAAGGTTTCACATCCTTGGTGGATTCTCCTGACCTCTTCCACACAGGTTAACGTCGTCGAGCAGGGCTCCGGCATACAACCTTGGAAAGGTCTCACATCCTTGGTGGATTCTCTCGACCTTTTCCGCACATGTTAATGTCATCGAACAAATGTTTTAACATATAACCTCGGATAGGTCATACATCCTTGGTTAACGTCGCCAGAATGCCGTCAAGGGACTTTCATTTAACTTCTCCACAAAGTTAAATTTCTACATGATGTTGAATTTCCTCTTGTCGCTGAATTTTTGCCTTGCAGGACTTTCGTCGGAATTCTGCTCGTCAGCGGACTCCTACCCGATGTCGTATTTCTGCTCATCGATGAATCTTCGTCGGTCTTCTACCCGACGTTGAACTTCCACCCGACATCGAACTTCTGCTCGTCAGTGAACTCCTACCAAACATCGGACTTCTGCTTGTCAGAAGATTCCTACGCATCATCGGACTTCTGCTCGTGAGCGGACTCCTACCCGACGTCGTACTTCTCCCTGTCGTCAGATTTCTGCTCGTCAGCGGACTCTTACCCGACATCGGACTTCTGCTCGTCAGCGGACTCCTACTCGTCGTCGGACTTCTGCTCGTCAGCGGACTCCTACTCGTCGTCGGACTTCTGCTCGTCAGCGGACTCCTACTCGTCGTCGGACTTCTGCTCGTCAACGGACTCATACTCGTCATCGTATTTTTGCTCATCGACTTATTTTTATCAGTCTTCTGCCCGAGGGCGGACTTCTACCCGACGTCGGACTTCTGCTCGTTAGCGGACTCCTACCCGACGTCGTACTTCTCCTTGTCGTCGAATTTCTGCCCGTCAGCGGACTTCTAACCGACAGCGAACTCCTACTCGTCGTTAGACTCCTGCTCGTCGATGAATTCTCGTCGGTCTTCTACCCGACGTTGAACTTCTACCCAACGTCAGACTTCTGCTCGTCAGCAGAGCGGACTTCTACCCGACGTCGGACTTCTTCTTGTCGTCGGACTTCTCCTCGTTGGCAGACTGCTACTCGCCATCGGCTTCTCGCTTGAATGCTATTTGCAACGCATTCTCGAACTCTCCCCTTTGGCTCCACACTCGATCGTTGACTACTAACGGGCTTCAACTCGATCGTCCATTGCAAGCAAACCTCCGCTCAGAGGGAGAGGAAGAAATCCCGTAACTCCTGCACCAGAGAAGGAGCGCTAATTCGAGCTAGGGACATTTCCCCACGCGCAAAACAGCGGTAGCCTCAATGTCAGAGAGCCAGAGGGAGAGGAAGAAATCCTGTAACTCCTGCACCAGAGAGGGAGCGCTAATTCGAGCGAGGGACATTTCCCACGCGCAAAACAGCGGTAGCCTCAATGTCAGAGAGCCAGAGGGAGAGGAAGAAATCCCGTAACTCCTGCACCAGAGAGGGAGCGCTAATTCGAGCTAGGGACATTTCCCACGCGCAAAAACAGCGGTAGCCTCAATGCCAGAGAGCCAGAGGGAGAGAGAGGAGAAGGTGCAAGTTTCCTAAGGGCCTAGGAGGCCTATTTATAGGTTTTTGAGAGAATGAGGGGAAGTTACAATCATTTTAAAATTTTTTCTATTTTTAGAAATTTTCCTGAATTTTTTCGGATTTTTTGGGATTTTTTGGGATTTTTTAGACCCAAAAACAACCAAAAAATGACTATTTTCGGCAAATGGGCCCCACATAGGTCGGTTCAGTGAAAAGACACCGTGAAACGCCGCGACCAGCGCGGAGATCCGCGTGTGAAGCCCTTGGATCGCGGCTGGCCGCGTGAAACTTGCGGCCAGCAGCTGCCGGCGGCAGCCAGGTGCGGCAGCCGCGCGACCTGCAGCGGAGCATGCCCCATGAGCGGAGCAGACCGCGGACCGGTCCAGGCGGACCACGGAGCGGTCCAGGCGGACCGCGGGCCGGTCCAGGCGGACCGCGGAGCGGTCCAGACGGCCCGCGAAGCGGGCGCAGCGCGGACGTGCTCCGGCGCGCGTTTCCGCGCCGTTTTCCGCGCCGTTCTTGCCGGCGGCGTAGCGGAGGCGGCCGGCGGCCGGCCGGTCCGGCTGCTCGGTCGCGCAATTAATTTTGGGCCCAAATTTCGCCCCGGGAAGACCAAATCGGACGTTTTTGGGGTCCCCGGACCCGTTTTTCGACGTTCCGGACTCAATTTTGACATTTTCAGAGCCGTTCGGGGCTTCTACAATCCCGATCAATCCTGGGTCACTCAGAAAAATTTTCTAAAATTTGTGACACATATTTTCGGACCCCTGAAGCTACGACGTCCGAAAATAGGGGGGCAACTGATACGGCATCGCAAAATCATCTTGATCGGGCACGAATCTTGAGGCCAAACCTAGTTGGAAACTTCAAAAATTAATTTTGGGAGCATATGAACTCCGATTTCAGCGAGCTTATAGTCGAACTGAGCGTCTCAGAAATACGAACCTAACGACACCAAGATCAACCCAATCCGAGCCCAAATGAGTCCGAATCATGGGTTCAAAGCGCTGTTGTAAGGTTCAAACCGCAATTTGAGTTACCAAACGGTCTCCGATTTTGATGAGCTTATACTCGAATCGAGCGGCTCGACGAGACGAATCCAACGAGCCCAAGATCATCAAATTCCGAAATCATTAAGGCCTTCAAATGTCCAACGAACGGTGCATGATCAAAGGATTCGATATCGGCCGTCCATTCAGACCACTCCCAATTCGCCCTTGATCTCACGCCTATTTACGGGCTATGCCACTCCAGAAAAACTATAAATAGAGCCCTCATTCTACACAAGAGGGGGGAGGAAGAGAGAGAAGAAGAAGAGGAGAAAGGGGAAAAGGAGATTCCTCACCTCCTCGACCACCGCCGGAGCTCTTCCTGCCGCCTAAAGACGCCGGAACTCTGCCGGATTTTCAGGAAATGCAGGAATTATGCACAACATCCACATGATGCTGAAATCCTTCCCAATTAAGAACAGAGTTCCCTCCTGACGCCGAAACTCCGCCCAAGTGAAGCCGAAGTTCTCCTCTGCCACCAAAGACGTCAGACTTCTACCCGACGTCGGATCTTCACTCTTCGCTAAGTTTCTATCCGACGCCGGACTTCTACCGGTTATCGGACTTCGTTGGACGTCTATGCGAAGATGCATTTGTTTCTATTGATGGACTTCTACCTGACGCTGTCCTACTGATCTTCGTCGTCAGACTACAGTCCTTCCGACCCCCGTCGCCAGCCGACTACGGTCCTCCTGACTTACGTCGCTCGCCGACTACAGTCTTTCCGACATCCGCCGCCCGTTGAATACGGTCCTCCTGACTTATGTCACCCGCCGACTACGGTCCTCCTGACTTACGTCGCCCGCCGACTACAGTCTTCCGTCGCCAGCTGACTACGGTCCTCCTGACCTACGTTGCCCGCCGACTGCAGTCCTTCTAACAAAGCGAACATGTCAATAGTGATTCTTTGTATTTACATCATGTAATGTACTCCATAAGATGTACATCAAGCTAACCCCTTCCACCAAGGAAGGGCCTCATTTGTAATCGACTGCAATATTAGTGGATTCGTTCAAACTGGGCTAGGCCCCGTGGTTTTTCCCCCCTTTTACAGGGGTTTTCCACGTAAAAATCTTGGTGTCTCATAAATGCTAGACCCTCTCTCCTTATCTGATTGCGTGCCGGATTTTCGTACAATGCTAAGACGTTAAATATGATATTTCTCTACCGCCGCGAATACTCCTGGACGCAACAGTACTAAAACACTGCTTTACAAAACAGTGAGAAAATCATCTCAAACAAAACCTTAATTCGCTCTAACAAGTTTTGACGCCCATCTCCTGCACAACATCTTCACCTCTCCAGCCCTCATCTTCGACTCTGCTCCTCTTTTCTTCCTCCTCACCACTGTCTTCTCCTCAGTAGCAGGAGTAAGAGTTTGCAGAGCTTCAGTCTTCTCATCATCAAAAATACATTGCACCATTTGGAGCACCTCACTCATCTTTGGCCTCAACTTAGGATGCTTGTTCAGGCACTTATTGGCTACACCAGCAAGCTTCATAGCAGACTTCACTGAGCAGTTCCCTTTTATCCTTGGATCTAGGATAAACTGGAACTTCTTGGCATCAGTAGTGTAAGGCTTGATCCACTCCAGGAGATTTTGCTCACACTTGGGCCGGTTTCGATCCATAGGACGGCGACCTGTGATGAGTTCATAAAGGACTATGCCATAGCTCCATATGTCGCTCTTCGCGGTGAGCCGGCCGGTTTGAACATACTCAGGAGCAGCATAGCCAATTGTTCCGACCACCTGATAGATTGATTCTTGGAGGTTTCAGATTTACTTTTTTTTTTTTTTTTTAAAGAATACATATAGCAATTTTATTTTAAAAAAAACTACTACTTACACCCACATTCCTCAACAAATGCAAAAAAGAAAGGAGAAATATTATTAGAACTAATATCATCCAAAAAAAATCTAAAAGAGCTAAAAGTTAACACATAAATCCGCTAACTTATTACATTCCCTATTAGAAAAAAGAAATAAAACTTCCTTAAAACCACTAAGAAAACTTAAATCCTTGGGATTTAGGATATCTACCATAGGGGTGTCAATTTTGGGTCACGGGTCGGGTTCGGATCGAACCCGGAACTGACCCGGATAGGAAAACGGGTTGACCCTAACCCAACCCGGGTAGGAAAACGGGTTGGAAATCCAAACCCGAACCCGAACCCGACCCAGCAGGTTGTCGGGTTGACCCGACCAGACATGGGAAGGCGGCTCACACTCGGACGCGGACTCGGACACGGACGCGTAGGTTGGCGAGGCCAAGCGTGCGCGTGATGGCACGTAGGCGCGCGGAAGCAGCGGCGGGCGCTCGGTCAGCCGCAGCGTGCGCGCAGGCGAGCGATGTCATGACCCAACCCGACCGGGACGTATCCCGTTCGCATCGGGCCGCGACGGAGCCAACAAATCCAGGATCTGGCTTTGGAATTTGCTTCAGAACTTTCTTCCAAATATAATACAGACATAAAAACATAAAGCTATTATAAACATCCAAACACAGCGCAGATCATCTATCTTTTCATTCATCAAAATAATCATATACAGATACAGTGCATGGCTTTAGACAGAAAATAGAACAGAAAAGTCATGACTGTACAAAAATCAAAAGTATCAAGTACATAATCACAGATCAGACTCAGAACGTCTAGTCCAAGACCTCCTTCCCTTTCCCAGAACCTGAAAATCACGCAGAAAACAAGGATGAGCTAACAGCTCAACAAGACATCAATCACCAATCCAAATCATCAGAAACTCACATCAGACATCATATCAGAAAAGTATCCGTACAAAATTCGAATAATCATACAGAAATCGTATAACAGACAGAACAGATAATAGCTCAATCAGAAATTAGCTTACGGATACAGAAAACTGAAGTCATGTCGAATCGGAATTCAGAACATATATCATAAAGCTTTCAGAGTAGACAGAATCGTACAAAATAATCAGAATCGTACAGAAATAAGAAATCAAATAATTCACAGAGCAGATTCAGATATCAAATTTCAGATGTCCCTGACACAAATAGAATCTCGACGGATTCTGGCCCCTTATGTCTCTCTTCCCTGACACAGACAGAATCTCAACGGATTCTGGCCCCTTATGTCTCCCGTTGTGCTTATAGCACCAGAACAGAACAGATATCAGAGGTTCCGGAACATTTTCAGATTTCAAAGCTCATTTTAGATTTCAGAATTCCCTGACCCAGACAACGAAATCACGTAGGATTCCGGCCCCTTATAACTCCCTTCTGGTATCATACAAATAATCAATTCATTCAAAAGCTTCCATTTCAGAATTTCAGAAATTGTACGAAAATTCAGCGGCATAATGGCAGTGTATGGAATTTACACAAAATTCTCAGATCCAGAAATTTACCAAATTACCACATAACATTCACAACAACATTATAAGACTTTCATTTTACTGACAAAACATTTTTCAACATCCTGATAATTTGCAGTTCAATTAAAACACCGCAGAATTCAAAATATCCGATAAAAATCTTTCAGAAAATACTCAAAACGTGCATAATTAACATCTCAAAGACATACCAAAAGTTACGCGATAAAATCTTTAGCAGTGCAAAATAAAATCAATTATTCGCTAACGGAAACAAATTTCGGAACAGAAAACGCGTCAAAAATCTCGTATCTGAAAATTGAGAAAGGCGGAATGTGCCTTACCTCGAGTCGGTCAACTTCTCTAACTACCACAACGGACGAAAACAGACCGGAGTCGCCCAAAAATCCTCTATTCCTTCTTTTCCTTTGTTTTTCTCTCTCCTGGACGTCCTTTTCATTCCAAAATATCTCATTTCTATATATATCAAAACTAATCGTCCCGGACGATCGCAACTTCGTCCCGGACGATCTATGCTCTGGACAAATTTCGTCCAAACGAAATTAATTACCGTCACGTACGACTAGGCTCTGGACGATTTTCTTCCAGACGAAATTAATTATCGTCCCGTACGATCTGTTCTCGGGACGATTTTCGTCCAGACGAACCATACAGCCAGCACTGTTTTCCTGCACAACCTGTACCGATCGTCCCGGACGATCGAACTTCGTCTGGACGAACCTGGGAGCAAAATGGTCTTTACAATCTCCCCAATTTCAGAAAAATGTCATCCTCGACATTGTTAAACCAAAACTTAGTCAGAAAAGATACGGATATGCTTGCCTCATGTCTGACTCCTTCTCCCACGTTGTTTCTCATGCTGTTCGGTGCTTCCACTGAACTTTAACCATAGGAATTTGTTTACTTCTTAGCTTACGTACATCATAAGCCAAAATCAACTCAGGTTCTTCTTCATACCTCAGATTCTCCTGAATCTCCACTTCATCAGCAGACAATGTCTTTCCAGAATCAGATATCCACTTTCTCAAAGTAGATACGTGAAAAATATTGTGCACATCAGACATTTGCTCAGATAGTAACAGTCTGTAAGCAGACTTCCCAATCCTTTCAAGAATTTCAAACGGTCCAACATATCTTGGACTAAGCTTGCTCACCTTTCCAAATCTGCTGACTCCTTTCATCGGACTGACTTTGACATACACAAAGTCACCAACTTGAAATTCAACAAACCTGTGCTTCTGATTGTAATACTTCTATTGTCGATCTTGTGCAGCTTTCAATCTTTCTTTAATCAGATTAACTTTCTTAACATTTTCATTCACAAATGTTACACCCATTTCTTGTCTATCTCCAACCTCAGTCAGAGTCAAAGGAGTTCTACACTTCCGGCCATACAAAGCCTCATAAGGTGGCATACCAATACTAGACTGAAAACTGTTATTATAAGCAAATTCGATCAAAGGAATATAATCTTCTCAGCTTCCTCCAAAGTCCAAAACACATAATCTCAAAAGATCTTCCAGTACCTGGATAGTCCTCTCAGACTGTCCGTCAGTCTGCGGATGAAATGCCGTACTGAAATGCAACTTCGTACCCAATCCTTGCTGAATACTCTTCCAAAGTCTGGAAGTAAACCGTCCATCTCGATCAGATACAATCACTTTAGGTACACCATGTAATTTGACAATCTCCTTCACATATATTTGTGCCAACTTATCCACCGGATCCGTCTGTCTGATCGGAAGAAAATGTGCAGACTTCGTCAATCGATCCACAATCACCCAAATGGCATCGTGCCCTTGCCTTGATCGAGAAAAACCCATAGCAAAATCCATCGTTACCTCCTCCCACTTCCACTCAGGGATAGGCAACGACTGCAAAAGACCTCCTGGTCGCTAATGCTCTGCCTTTACCAACTAACAGGCTTCACATTTCGAAACAAAATCCGCCACATCCTTTTTCATTCCAGGCCACCAGAACAAACTCTTCATGTCTCCGTACATCTTGCCACTTCCCGGATGAATCGTATAGCATGAATAATGTGATTCGTACAGAATCTCTTTCCTCAGATCTCCAAACACAAGAATCCACAACCTGTTCTTGCAAAAA
Organism: Dendrobium huoshanense; assembly: GCA_016618105.1. Taxonomy (NCBI): domain Eukaryota; kingdom Viridiplantae; phylum Streptophyta; class Magnoliopsida; order Asparagales; family Orchidaceae; genus Dendrobium; species Dendrobium huoshanense. The sequence continues at coordinate 42,203,976 of CM028343.1, read as the reverse complement.
ATAACACCAGAATTAGAAACTCGAAGTTCAGGCTTCTTACCAGATTCAATCTGAGTAATCAACTTCAAGTAATCAGAATCCAACTTCTGAGCTTCTTGAATCCTTTCTTCCAGGGAAGACTGAATGTTCATCTGAGTCAAAACAACAGAATCCGCACTAGTAGAGAAAATCACCTCTAACTGTAATCTTTCCATATCTCGTATCAGATACTCATCAGAAGTGAGCTGAATACCTGATAATCCAGAAGACTTCCTGCTCAGAGCATCTGCTACCACATTAGCCTTGCCAGGCTGATACTGAATTGTCAGGTCGTAGTCCTTGATCAACTCAAGACACCTTCTTTGCCTCAAATTCAGTTCCTTCTGAGTGAATATGTACTTCAAGCTCTTATGATCCGTAAAGATCTCACACCTGACGCCATACAAGTAGTGACGCCAAATCTTTAAAGCAAAAACAACGGCAGTCAACTCCAAATCATGCGTCGGGTAATTCTTTTCATGTGGTTTCAACTATCTCGAAGCATAAGCAATTACCCTACCATGTTGCATCAGAACACAGCCCAAACCTTTCAGTGAAGCATCACTGAACACCTGAAATCTTTCCGTACCTGACGGAAGAGCTAACACTGGAGCTGAAGTCAAACAATCCTTCAACTTCTGAAAACTAGCCTCACACTCGAATGTCCAAACAAAAGCTACTGACTTCTGAGTCAGTATCGTCAGAGGCATAGAAATCTGAGAAAATCCCTTCACAAATTTTCTATAATATCCAGCCATGCCTAAGAAACTACGTACCTCAAATACCGTAGTAGGCCTTGGCCAACCAGCAACAGCTTGAATCTTCTGGGGATCGACAGAAATACCTTCACCGCTCACTATATACCCCAAAAAAGAAATGCTCTTCAGCCAAAATTTGCACTTGAAAAACTTAGCATATAGCTGATGTTGCCTCAAAGTCTCCAACACAATGCTCAAGTGTCTAGCATGGTCTTCCTCAGAAGCAGAATACACAAGAATATCGTCGATAAAAACGATCACAAACTGATCCAGATACTCCTTGAACACTCTGTTTATCAGATCCATGAAAATAGCAGGAGCATTGGTTACCCCAAAAGGCATAACCAAAAACTCGTAGTGCCCGTACCGAATACTGAAAGCTGTTTTCAACACATCAGCTTCCTTTACTTTTACCTGATAATATCCAGATCTCAAATCAATCTTCAAAAATACAGAAGAGCCAGAAAGTTGATCAAACAATTCATCAATCCGTGGTAATGGATACTTATTCTTGATCGTGACTTTATTCAAATCTCTGTAATCAACACACATACGGAGCGTTCCGTCCTTCTTCTTCACAAATAGTACGGGTGCGCCCCAAGGAGAAACACTAGGACGAACAAATCCTCTATCCACCAACTCCTGAAGCTGAACTTTCAACTCAGAAAGTTCCTTCGGTGCCATCCTGTACGGAGCTTTCGATATCGAAGCTATACCCGAAAAAACATCAATAGAGAACTCAACATTTCTATCCGGAGGTAAGCCAACCAACTCTTCAAGAAATACATCAGAAAATTCCCGTACAACCGGGATATCAGAAAAAGAACTCACATCCATGTTCATATCCCGTACAGAAGCCAAAAATACTAGGCAACCCTTCTTCCACAATCTTTTGACTTCCAATACAGAAATCAGACAGGATAAAACACCACGTAATCCTTGGAATACCCATCTTTCTCCATCCATAAGCAAGCTCACTTGCTTCTTCAAACAGTCAATCCGAGCCTCATACAGACTCAGCCAATCCATACCCAAAATCACGTCGTAAGAAGAAATCGGCAACAAAATCAAACTCGATTTTCACTTCTTGCCAGAAATATCAATCTCACAAAAACAAAACTTCCGGGCGATCAAATTGCTTCCAGCCGGCAAAATAACAAAAAGAGAAACCGGTAACAAAACAGAATCCAGATGCAAAGCATCAAAATAACGCTAAAAAAGAAACGATTGACTGGCTCCAGAATCAAACAAAATACGACAGGGCTAATCAGAAATATAAATCGTACCTGTCACCACATCCGGAGCGTCTCGAGCCTCTTGATGACTCAAACTGTATACTCGACGCTGAACTGGAGCTGGAGCTACTGAACCACTAGACTCCCGCTGACTACCAGTAAGTGGTCTCCGTGCCACAGAACTCGAACCACCACTTCTACCACCAGAGGATCCTTCAATCACAGTGCGTGGAGGAACAGTCCTCGGCCTTCCTGCTGAACCAACAGGTCTAGTCTCAGATCGGAACTCAGATCGTCTATCAAATCCAGCCTGTGGACACTCAGCAATCCGATGTCCTGGCTGACCACATCTGAAACACTGAACAGTCATCCTGTAACACTAGCCAAAATGTCGTCGTCCACAACTTTGGCACACAGGTGCCCCACGGACAGATCCAGAACTGGTCGTACTGGTAGTGGCAGTACCAGAAAATCCCGACTGTCCACTCCTTCTGGAGTCTCCAGAAACAAATCTCCTCTTGCCAGAGGAACCACTACTAGAAGTATCACCCCCGAACCTCTTCCTACTCGCAGTCCACCGCTGCTGAGTAGCCATCAGATCATTCTCTTTCAAACGAGCTCTCTCCACAAGCTCAGAGAAATCAGAAATGTGAAATGGCACTAGGGGCTGCCTCAGACTATCTCGTAGTCCCCTCAGAAATCGATAGCACTTCTCACTAGAAGTACTCACCAACTGCGGAGCATATCGGGCTAAAACAGTAAATTCTGTCTCATACTGCATCATAGTCCTGCTTCCCTAAACAAGTCTCAGAAAAGTCTCCTTCATCTGCTGTCGTGCAGAAGGAGGTACAAACCACGATCGGAATTCCTCAGAAAATTCTTCCCAAGTAATCAACAAATTTAATTTCCCTTGGAACTTCGCCTTCTGCTGGCCTATCCACTAGCGCTCTGCTTCTCCATCTAAAAGAAAAACTGCTAACGGTACTTTCCTATCCGACGAACACTGCATACCGTCGAAAGTCTTCTCTAACCTCCTCAACCATTCTTCAGCTGTTTTGGGCTCAACAGTGCCCTCAAATCTCGGAGGTTTCAATCTCAGAAACAACTGCAGATGTTTATCTATATCCTCAAATCGCACAGTAGAGGCTCTACTCTGAGTCTCGTTCATCATCTGAGCAACCAACGTAGCAAACTGAGAAAGTGTATCAGAACCAACTACTGGGATAGTACTGCCCACTGGAGCTTCCTGACTAGCACTCTGCCCATCTGTCATATCAGGGTCTGGCAGATCCATGATCACACAGAAAACTAAGCACAAAAATAACAAAATAAAAATCCAGACAAACCAAAACTACCACAGACAGACTCACAGATCACTTCCTATAGGTCTGTCTTACAATCTAAATTCCAAAATCATTGCTCTGATACCACTAAAGCTTGTCACGACCCAACCCGACCGGGACGGATCCCGTTCGCATCGGGCCGCGACGGAGCCAACAAATCCAGGATCTGGCTTTGGAATTTGCTTCAGAACTTTCTTCCAAATATAATACAGACAGAGAAACACAGAGCTACTATAAACATCCAAACACAGCGCAGATCATCTATCTTTTCATTCATCAAAATAATCATATACAGATACAGTGCATGATTTCAGATAGAAAGAACAGAACAGAAAAGTCATAACTGTACAAAAATCAAAAGTATCAAGTACCTAATCACAGATCAGACTCAGAACGTCTAGTCCAAGACCTCCTTCCCTTTCCCAGAACCTGAAAACCACGCAGAAAATAAGGATGAGCTAACAGCTCAGCAAGACATCAATCACCAATCCAAATCATCAGAAACTGACATCAGAAATCATATCAGAAAAGTAACCGTACAGAATTCGAATAATCATACAAAAATCGTATAACAGACAGAACATATAATAGCTCAATCAGAAATTAGCTTACGGATATAGAAAACTGAAGTCATGTCGAATCGGAATTCAGAACATATATCATAAAGCTTTCAGAGTAGACAGAATCGTACAGAATAATCAGAATCGTACAGAAATAAGAAATCAAATAATTCACAGAGCAGATTCAGATATCAGATTTCAGATGTCCCTAACACAAAAAGAATCTCGACGGATTCTGGCCCCTTATGTCTCCCTTCCCTGACACAGACAAAATCTCAACGGATTCTGGCCCCTTATGTCTCCCGTTGTGCTTATAGCACCAGAACAGAACATATATCAGAGGTTCCGGAACATTTTCAGATTTCATAGCTCATTTCAGATTTCAGAATTCCCTGAACCAGACAACGAAATCACGTAGGATTCCGGTCCCTTATAACTCCCTTCTGGTAGCATACAAATAATCAATTCATTCAAAAGCTTCCATTTCAGAATTTTAGAAATCGTACGAAAATTCAACGGCATAACGGCAGTGTACGGAATTTACACAAAATTCGCAGATCCAGAAATTTACCAAATTACCCAGAACATTCACAACAACATTATAAAACTTTCATTGTACTGACAAAAATATTTTCCAACATCCTGATAATTTGTAGTTCAATTAAAACACCGCAGAATCCAAAATATCCGATAAAAATCTTCCAGAAAATACTCAAAACGTGCATAATTAACATCTCAAAGACATACCAAAAGTTACGCGGTAAAACTTTTAGCAGTGCAAAATAAAATCAATTATTCGCTAACGGAAACAAATTTTGGAACAGAAAACGCGTCAAAAATCTCGTTTCTGAAAATTGAGAAAGGTGGAATGTGTCTTACCTCGAGTCGATCAACTTCTCTAACTACCACAACGGACGAAAACAGACCGGAGTTGCCCAAAAATCCTCTTTTCCTTCTTTTCCTTCATTTTTCTCTCTCCTGGACGTTCTTTTCGTTCCAAAATATCTCATTTCTACATATATCAAAACTGATCGTCCCGGACGATCGCAACTTCGTCCCGGAGGATCTATGCTCTGGACAAATTTCGTCCAAACGAAATTAATTACCGTCACGTACGACTGGGCTCTGGACAATTTTCGTCCAGACGAAATTAATCATCGTCCCGTACGATCTGCTCTCGGGACGATTTTCGTCCAGACGATCCGACTTTCGTCCAGACGAACCATACAGCCAGCACTGTTTTCCTGCACAACCTGTACCGATCGTCCCGGACAATCGAACTTTGTCCGGACGAACCTGGGAGCAAAATGGTCTTTACAAGCGAGCAGCCGCGCGGGAAGCCTCGGGAGCGCGGTAGCGTGCTGACAAGCGTGGGCAGCTTCGCGGGCAGGGGTCGGGCAGGTACTTGAGCAGCAAGGCAGACGTTTTAAATGTGTTTTTGGGTCGACCCGGCAACCCGTCGGGTCAACCCGGCAACCCGTCGGGTCAACCCGAATCTGACCCGTTTTTCAAATTGGTTGAATCCGGGAACCCGAACCTGACCCGATTTGAAAACAGGTCGGGTCAACCCCGAAATTTCTAGGTCGGGTTCGGGTTGGGTTTTCGTGTCGTGTCAAATATTGACACCCCTAATCTACCATCAGATTAGCCTTACTCAATAAATTTTGAAAAAATTTGATAACATTATAGTTATCACCTTCTATAACAAACATTCATTCTTGAATAAATTTCCTCAGAGAAAGAACTGAAAACATTTCAACTTGTGAGCAATCCCAATGAAGACAATTGAATCCAAAAACACATAAGAACCGTTACAACAATACATGATTCAACATGCATTGTTTAGTAAATTGGAAATATAACTTCTTGAATGTTTCTTCAGATTCATTACTTGTCACGGCAATTGCTTCATAGTCAAGAAAGTCTTAGAATGCTGGGAGATACCTGCTTGAGCTTAGTTCACAAATTTATAACGCAAGCAAATTCAAGCTTTTTTTTTAAGGGGAAATTGATGTGTAAAGAGTGAGATTTACGATATTTCCTATTTTGAGGAAGATTTGTTGCTTCATTCATTTCGAAAGAAATGAAAATGATCAAGAAATTTGACACAGACGTTTAAAAAGCTAGTTTGCTTCAGATTCCATGATTCATTGAAGCATTGATTCACTTGTGACGTTTACAATGTGGATGAAACAAGGTAAAGCGCATGCTTCCTAGATAATGCAAAAAAGAGATCGACCAATATGAACTTGTATAAGATATGCGACAGAGGTGCAATAGCTGAAATTAGGGAATAGTATTATAAAATTTTATAACAATCTATGGACTGATTAGTGGGAAACAACAACAACAACATGTCTTTATCCCACTACGTGGGGTTAGCTACATGAATCCTTTTTCTCTATTATGTTCGAATAAGAGTTAGATTCTCATTTAGATCTAATAAAGAAATATCATTTCTAATATTTTCTAACCAAGTCTTTTTAGTCTACCTCTACCTTTCTTAACATAGGTTAAATCTAATACATCTACTCTCCTAATCAGGTCATCAGAAGGTCGCCATTTTAAGTGACCAAACTATCTAAGGCGACTCTCTCTAATCTTACCTACCACAGGAGCTACTCCAACCTTTTCACGTATATGCTCATTTTGTATCCTATCTCTAACAGTAAAGCCACTCATCCACATGAGCATCATCATCTCTGCAACACTTAAGATAATATTATGCTTCTCTTTTAATGACCAACATTCTGCTCCATAAAGCATTGTAGGTCTAACCACCATCTTATAAAATTTTCCCTTAAATTTGAGTGGTTCTTTTCTATCACTCAGTAAGCCCGATGCATTCCTCTAATGCATCCATCCAACTTGAATTCTACTAATAATATCCTAATCTATTTGACCATCACTCTGAACTATAGACCCAAGATATCTAAAATGTGTACTCTTATTAATGACTTTATCGCTCAAAGTCACAGACTCCCCACTAGAACTATTACTACAAAAATTACACTTCATGTATTCAGTTTTAGATATACTCAAGCGAAAACCTTTAGACTCTAAGGTTGACCTCCATAATTCAAGTTTATCTTCAACTCCCTCTTTAGTCTTATCAACAAAAAGAATATCATCAGCAAAAAGCATATACCAGGGAACATCCTCTTGCAAATCTCTAGTAAGAACATCCATGACTAAAGCAAAAAGATATCGGATTAAGGCTGATCCTTGATGTAATCCAACTAAAATTGGAAAAATACTTGGTCAAAACCACCGTGCGTTTGAATACAAGTAAAACTCCAGTATATATATCCCTAATGACTTGAATATAAGCATTATTAATCACTTTCTTTTTTAGAACTCTTCATAACACTTCTCTTGAAACTTTATCATATGCTTTCTCTAGATCAATAAATATCATATGAAGATCTTCCTTAGCCTACATGAGGAGCATTAGCATTTATAATATTAATAATATTATCATCAACAATAATTTTCAAAGCTATAATTTTATCTCCAATTCTATCAATTTTTACAACATTATCTTTTAAACTCTTGTATATAATCACACCTATATCATTTCTAGTATGACTTAACTAGAATACCAAAATTTAAACCCTAAACTATCAATCTACTTAGCCTTCTCTCTCATCCATTTAGTTTCTTGAATGCATAGAATATTTATCTTCCTATGAATCATAATATCAATTAATTTCATTAATTTACCTGTAAAGGAACCTACATTTCACGATCCTAACCTAATTTTAGTTTCATGGACTAGCTTTGTTGCCTACATCAGTCCATGATATGGGAACCCTTGCCTATTTAACATTGCATCCGGGTGTCGATGCAGCGGCTCTTGCACTTCTCACTATATTCAGGCCATACAATGCGTCTCTTCTAGGGAACACCCTAGCATTAATACAATGTATTAAAAGATTCATGTCATGATTATTCGACAAGTTTTATGCTGGATGTCGACTACCTAATGCAACCATCCACTTTTCTCATCCAAGACTATTGATTATTCAACAAGTTTTACGCTGGCTGTCGACTACCTGGCAATGGCAGTGTTACAAAAAAAATAATATGACAGCGGAAGAGTAGATAGGAATCTTATGGATCAAAGATAGATAGGAATCCTATGGATCAATGATATGGCAGTGGAAGAGGAAGGAAAGATGGTAGAAAGACTTGATGAGTGTTGGTCTCAATTGGCAAAAAATTATGCAAGAGTTTCACAAATTCAAATAGATGAAATATACTGAGCGTGTCATCAATCATATGAAAGAGAGACTTATTAGCTCACATATATTAAGCTTGCATAACTTTACTAAAGGTTTTTTGCTTCCTGTCATGCATTTGGCATAGGAATTGGGGGTCAAAGTGGATAATCTGTAGCTTATTTTATTGGAAAGTCAAATGATGTGAAACACATATTTCAAACTTCATAGTCTATGATGCATGTTAAATGTATTGAATGTAGAGCATTGCAATATAATTTTCTTATATTTTTTAGTGTACTTGGATATGTATTTTCAAGTGCTTCACAAGTATGAATAACAGCTTCTGGAGGAAAGTCTTTCATTACTGTCATAAGGTCTAGTTCTTTCTTGGTGTGGCTGTTATCCATATTCTTATTTTAATTTCTGTACTCGTTAATTTTGCATGTTATTGGAATTTCATCAAACCACTATACACTATCCAAAATGGAAATGAAAGCTTAACAAATTGCATCCATGCAAAGAGTATAATATGCATTTTAAATCAACACCATTTAACTACACTTACCGCAGTCGAAACATGAGTCAATCCTTCTGTTGGTCCTTGTCTCGCCAAGCCAAAGTCAGATAGTTTTGCATTCCAATGCTCATCCAATAAAATGTTGGATGGCTTGAAATCTCGAAAAATAATCTATGAATAAATCAACACAAAGAGTCATGGAAAACCAAATTTTAGAATAATACATGTTCTCAAAAATTGTCCTAAACCCTAAACTAAAGCACAAAAAAGTATTGGAAAGCGAAAAAGCTATTTAGAAGACTTGGGTTTTGTTTAGGACAGCTTTCTTACTACTTAAAGCAGTTTCTAGTACAAAATTTTTATTTTTTATAGACTTCATTTGGGACGGTTTTCTTACTGCTTCTTAAAATAGCTTTCTAGTATAAAAATTAAAATTTTTTAGTAAAACTCCGTTTTAAGGAGCAATAAAAAAGCCATTCCAAACGAAGCCTAGGATAATTTTTTGTCATTGCTTTTTTGTTACTTTCAAGAAATTTTTATACAAGAAATTGCTTTAAAAAAATTAGTAATTTTTACACTAGTAAGTTAATTTAAAAAACAGTAAGAAAACGATTCCAAATAAAACCTTATATAAAGAACTTTTGACATATGTAAATACTTAAAGTCCGTCAAATTTCCTATCTAAACCCATTCCATCTCAAAAAAATTGAATAAAGTACTATCTCAAGAATTCCACATTCTTCAACCACAGAAGTTCTCAAAATGAAATATTAACAACTTCTGATCATTTTACAAATACCATCATTTTAGTTGAATCATGTAAGGGAAATTCAGAATATAAACAAATAATCAGCCGCCAAGCAGCTCAAATTCATGACTACAATACAGCAAGATTATGTTGCAAATCATATACTTGCTTCCCTTATGAAGAAAACTGAGTTAAATTCCTCATTTTCCTGAAGGAAAATCAGGAGAAACCATAATATAAAGATATAAATAAGATACACAGAAAGGAAAAGAAAGTACCTGAAGTTCCATCCTTTCATGTAAGTATGTCAAACCACGAGCCGCATCAAGAGCTATCTTTAATCTCATGGCCCATGAAAGAGGGACAGATACTTTTGGAGATAATCGATATTCTACGCTTCCATTTTGCATATATTCATAAACAAGCAGTCTCTGAATTCCTCTTTCATCATCTTCAGCACAATAACCAACTAATTTCACAAGATTTGGATGCTCAACCGCTCCTAAAACATTTACCTCAGTCAACCATTCCTTATGTCCCTGGAATTGGAGTAAAAACTAGATCAACAAATAAAATTGCAAGGTTTTTTTAATCTTTTTCATTAGATAACTGATACAGAAAGACATTATCTTGGATTGCTTCTTATTCAATGCAGAAATGAACAAATCTACTGTAACTATAAATCTTAGTAAGCAAAACCAAAAGAAATATTCTTATTCAGTGAAATGGTGTGAGAAAGCTCAGTAGCCTTAAAATTTTCTTTCAAGAAATAGCGTTGAGAATTTTGAGATATCAACTTATCAAGCAGAACAAATATGCAGGACCACAAAGCAGATCCCTTGTACTGAGTTTTTTAACCTTTAGACAGTGGCCGAGATCTATATCAGATTTTCTCAGCAAACCAAACTTCAGCCACCTACCCCATCTCTTCTCTGTTTTACACAGCCAACTCTTCCAACAGTAGCAACCACCCTTCACTCACCCAACCACCTCTTCCAGTCATGCTTGCTACAAAGCCTTCCAAACAGCCCTATAGTCATCTATACTGCAACATCAAGCCAACCTTACCCCAACCAAGCCAGTCACCAAACTGAGGATTATGATATGAATGTGATGCTAAGTTAGTAATGATGATTTTGTCAAAGTTGTTGACAAGAAAAATAGGAAAAAATAAATAAAAATATGGTGCAAGATTTGAAGCTTTCTGAAGGTAGACCTACGAGATCTAAAATTCCTTCTAAATTCTGCTGCTAATGGTGATTTCTGTTCTCCTACGGTTGCTATGTTCTGTGGGGTGTTGGTTGAGATATTTGGTGGGTTACTGCTAGTTGTTTATCGGGTTGGCTATTTGGCTTGGTTCGTTGTGGTTTGGTGGGCTGTTGTTGTGGATTCTTTGCATTTTTCCTTGGAGTTGTTTTCCTTGTTTTATTGCCTTACTGTTTTTCTAATTGCTTGCAGGGAGTTCGCTACTGGTGGCTCTCTCCGGGCTGTGGGCTATACTTTTGGCATTTCATCTTTTAGTTCTTTGTTGATTGGCTTTGGGTGTTGGTGCCTCGTTGCTTTTTTGAATTGGGTTGTTAATTCTTTCCTCCGTGGTTTTAATTCTCTTGATTATTTTAATAGTTTGGATCATAGGCTAATTAGTTTTTATTCCAATCATATATTTCTAGAGTGCTCTTGATCTTTTAAGGTCTTTTATTCTTTTTTATTATTAATGTGTAGGCCCCATTGTGAGTTTTGTCAAAAAAAACAGTCAACCTTCAACCTCCAACTTCCTATACAGTGAGCCCACTAGTTCTCCTCCCCATCTACTCCCTCAAACCACAAAAGCCTGTAAACTCCTCTACCTGCAGCTGCACTCACAAAAGCCAAACAGTAGACTTCTCCATCTCTTCTTCCCCAATCCGATAGCCCTCACAGACCTCACTACCTACAGCGGCCCAACACTCAACATTTGCAACCACATACAACCCACAAACAGCCCACTAAACACCTCTTCCCCTTAACATCCTGAGCACCTAATTCAGCCCATTCCACCTCCAACCACACAAACCCAGCAGCCCTCTTCCTATTTCCTATTTCTCACCCAACCAGCAGCTTCCGCCTGCCATTGCAGTCACCTATACAAGCACTCCAAGTTGAACACTCAAGACACCATTTCTCCAAACACAAACCAGCAGATCCCTCACATTTCTCAACACCTCACTAGCACCATCCCTTCTCCTCACCCAGCCCAACAGCGACTTTCACTCCACAGGAGCCCACTACAACTCCTAGCCGACCATTACAATCATCTCCACCTAAACCTGCAGCAACTACAGTCCATTCCAGCTCCAACGTTCACCCAAACAACCATACCTCTTTCTCTCTATATCAGAGAATATCCAACTGTCTCTAAGCCGTTTCATCTCTCTAGTTAGTTTGTTGTAAAAAAAGAGGAAAATGAGATTAAATAAAAAAAGAAAAGAAAGGAAAATTCCAAAGAGAGAGAGAGAGAGAGAGAGAGAGAGAAAGAGAGAGAGAGAGAGAAATTGTGTTTTGGTCCTTCGTGCCCTTGCCGCCGTCATCGTCGCTCCTCTTGTGCAAGGTATAAACTCTCTAAACTCAAAAAGCCCCCAAATCCCATTTTCGGTGCTTGTGGTGCAACGAACAGACCACCTATGCATGATTTTCTTAGCGCGGTGGGAGAAAGCTCGGTACAACGCTTGCAGCGAGGCTGGTGAGCCTTGTGCATGCTTTTCTTAGCATAGAGGGGTAAAACCTAAGTACTCGTATGTGCTTTCAAGCCGACGGGAAAATTTTGCAAAGTTTCGCGCAAGTACTCTTGCAACCCAAGCATGCCTTTCTTAGCGTGGTGGGGCAGAAGATCATGGTCGTGGTGTCGCTCTACAAATATCATGCACGTCTTTCTTGACGTGATGGTAAGCCTAGACTCCCAAACATTCCCCTAAATAGGAGAGAAGGCAGGAGGCTGCCAAAATTCAAACTGACAACGAACAGGACTTAAGAAAAATTGTAGGGAACAAAACTTAAACTAAGCAGGGAACTGGAATTTAAACTGATAAATGCACAATCACAATAAAAATGCAAATGCTAAACAACAGTCTTGGTCATTCAAATAAACATAAATGCAAGCAGGAGACTTGTGGTGGAAAAACCTCCAAGCATAATTTGTTTGCAAGCAATGATTAGCAGGAATCAATGATAATGTGTAATTTAATTGCAAGCAAATGCACAAAATTCTTTAACAAACAATGCAAACCACGTATGACTGATAGTAGTTGATGTGTAGTATTCGTATCAATTATGCAAGCAAATTCACTAACCTTTTTGCAAGTAAAGGAGGTTGACATGCCGTGAACACAATGATTTGTTAATTAACATGTATTCAAGGAATTCGAAGAAAACGCAGTTTGCATGCAATCAATGTTACCTGATTGCAAACAAACAAGACAACTCATTTGTAAATAATAATACTTCTTAGTTCTTACAAATATACACAATGCAACATGCAATGAATGCAATGACATCTCTGCAATCAATGTCAATCCATTTGCAAGCAACTGCAGTATGTAACACATCGTCTACAAGAAAGGACAAAGGATCCGCAATGAACACAAGCACCTACGAGCCACTATAGGAGACTCGTCATGCACACAGCATACTATCTACAAGCAAAGAAAGAAGATATGCAGTAAACACAAACGCCTATGAACAGAATTAAGGAATCTGTGATGCATATGTTAATTTGTATGCGAGACAAGGTAGTGGGATTATGGCAGAATGTATAATCTTGTGGTGCATACAGTAATCCCATTTGTAAGCCAAAATAGAAGATCTGCACTTAATATAGCCCGCCCATAAGCCAGTGACAAAAGACTAGTAATGCATATGATGATCCTGCCCATAAGATATATTGGGAGATGTCACACTGAGCACAGTCCACCTGCATATAGTAGAGGGCGGCTTTGAACGTCTACGGCTTACCCGCAAGCAGTATTAATGAAATCAAGGATCCCCTACAAGCATAAATAAGGGGATTGCAATAAACACAAGATACTATCTACAACCAAAGGCTACAAATTTATGATGAATATAAGCACCTGCAGGCAACTGTAGGAGGCTCGTTATGCTGGAACAGTTCACCTACATGCAACAGCTAGTGACTTTTGAATGTCCATTGATGATCTACAAATAAATTTAACAAAGCTTGCATTGCACGACAGCTTGCCTGTAAGAAGCAACGAGTGACCCCTAGCACAGCTTTATAACTCACCTGTAAGCAAAAATAGGGAATTTGTAGTGAAGGCTACGAACTTGTGATAAATAGAAACAGGAAATTGTTGACACCAGGTCATCACGTCGAATAGATTAGCTCACTTATGAATGAAGAGTGAAGGACTCGTGACGCACCATGCAGCTCATTTGCAAGAAAACATGCACTCCTACAAGCTAAATTCAGAGAAATTGACATGCAAAAGATGAAATGAGCTAAACAATGCAATCAGATCCGTAACATTCATACAAGTGGACAGAAGACATTTATAGGCCCCTAAATGAAAACTTGCACATTTTTCAAATGATAATCACCTGCACAACCGGTCATATTTGAATATTTGAAGAACACCCCCTCATATATTGAAATGCGCACTAACAAATTCAAAATATGCATATGAAATTTTGCAAATACTTTAGAAGGCATGTAAAGCGCACACACACATTGGAATATGCAGGTCGCACTAAACAAACATATCATTCAATATTCAAAGGACACCACACTGTGGTGGCACATCACATTGACATACAATCACACTATGCATATACACATTGCAAAATATAGAATATGTCATGCAAGCATATCGTCCAACATGCAAGATTTATTGTATCGCAATAACGCTCTATACCGACATGCAAACACATTATACACTATATGGGCGCATTTGAATTATTACACAAATGCATTATTGAAACATACGGGCAATATATGAATGCATTGTACACATATGCTAATGTATCATACACCATGTTGGTACACTAAGCCACCACACAACATGTCACGCAAGCACGTCGAATAGTGTGCAAATGTATACGTCAGCATATATGCATGCAAATATATAAATATATATGTTAGTATGTCAGCATGCAAATGAATACATGAGTGTATATATGAACATGCATATATTTCATATACATCCACTGCATTATATACATACAGCCACCATATGAATACATTATGCAAAATGCACTCAAAAGCATGTACATGCATGAGCCCCGATGAACGTGATATATGTACATACGTGACGTCAGAAGATATTGTACGGGTCAAAAGTGAACCGGAGTTCAAGTCTGGTCCTTCTCTTTGAACGGACCAGGGTTGACACGACTTGAACCACTGAACAAATACACGGTCGTAGAGCCAGCCAAAGTATTTGATTTTATACATCCATATTAGGTAATCAAGGTCAATTATAAGAAAAATTCACAACTAAAAGCATAAAGCCAACAACAAACTTGATCCTTAGTTAGCAAGTAGATAGAGTCAACAAGGTTCAACAAATAAAGTAAAATTACCCATCCCCGATGATGGTCGTGTTGATCAAAAATATCAACCAAAGTGAACTCCAAACATTTAACATGCCATTGCCACCCAACTTCCTATAAAATACAAGTGTCTAAATTGACTTTAACATCATCCCAATGATGATCGTATTAAATGTAAATATCAATTGGAGGGTTCAATTCTCAAAGATCTAAATCTTTACAACTATTGATAATATTAATATTCAAAATTAAAATTAATTACCTAAATATTTAAAGTAAAAGATTCATCTACCCTCCACAAATATTTGCCAAGGTGGATAAATTTTAAAATCACTTTAGCTCACAAAGAGTAAATGTCTTGCCAATAATATCACTAGGATTCTTTGTCAAATCATCTCTTACAAGTAAGGATGTGGCACGTGTCCTCTAACCAGTGATTTCACTGTCAAATGATGTCACAGTTAAACGGTTATGATCGGGACCCTCTAACCGGGTGGTTTTGCAGTTAAATGGCACCATTAAATTACGGTCATGATCGAAGCCTGTATATTCTCCAACAACTCTAAATCATTGAGTAATGAATAAATACGGAATAATCGATAGGGCACAAAGCCCTTTGTTAGCTAACGTGGACTTAAATCTGCCCCCTTAAGCAAACATTCACCCCAAGTCTACAAGTTACCCTTCGACAAAGCAACCCATGGTTGCTGACAAGGATCATTCGATTAGGTTGGGTCGATTATCTCCTCTAACTGAATAGACTAGGAACATGATGACCCGGGACGACGAAACCATGGGATCTTGATCAGGTTCATCATCATTCCCCAATTATCCGCTTTAAGAGCAAGGTGATGAATTTCTAAATTTAAATATTAATTTTCACATATAAAATTATTGTTACTATATGTTGGATACTATGTATCTATTCTAACGACTAGCCTTAATCGAAAGTTCTTTCTTATTATCGGGAGGGGTTATTAACTAAGGATCTTGTGCCTATAAGAAACCTAAACTTAGATCATAAAGTCCTCGCAAAATGAGGGCCAAATTTTTGGGTAGTATCTTATATAAAACTAAAGTTTAAAATTGTGCAATTGGCTATTGAGGCGTTTTTCGTTAGTGAGGCGGTTTTGAGACAAAAAAAAGCCAAAAACCTAAAAATTGCGTGAAGTCAAAATAAAAGTTAAAAGTGATTTTTTATATAATATCCTAATAAAATGTTAAAAGATAATATATTAACTTTCTATTGAACTATGAAGTAACAAATTTACATATATGTAACAAAAAATTGTATAAGATGTGAAGTATTAAGTAATAAATTATATGAAATAGAATTGAAATCCAAATATTACATGAACAAAAACATATATAAAATATATGAATTGCATAAAAGTATCATATAACATCAAGTTCAACTTAATTTTTTTCCAGTTGCCTACTCATCTACGTTTAATTCCAAAAGAAAGCTGAAATAATTGACAACAACTCAGAAATCATCTGTACTATCATTACTAAGGTGATTTTTATTTGAGTCACTTTCCTAACAAATTAGTCTCTTTCCTTCCTCATCCTGCAGGGTCCAATACATCACAATTTATTTCTTCTTCAATTATTTCAGTCATCTTCATCTATCATAAATGTTTGTCATCAACCTAAAGATAATACTCCAAAATTTTAAGAGGAAATAGTGGTGATATGCGGCTTTCTAGTGATCCCCTGTGGCGGCTACGAAGGTGGTGGCTACAGTGAAGGCATTGGGCTAGAGGTTAAGGCAATGGAAAGGAAATTGCTGTGGCTTGGAGGTGTAAGAATGCATGATTTTTTTGGGCTTTTGTATAGGATTTAGGTAAGTTATATATATATATATATATATATAGTGAGGCATACGCCTTATGCCAGCGAGGCAAGGCACACCTCAAGGCGGGCCTCATCCAAGATGAGGCGTAAGCCACGAAGCATTTTTTACTGGAATTGCGTTGAGGCGGGCATCAAGGCGAGCCTCATATTGCACAATTTTAAACAATGGACTAAAACTCAATCTACCTTCTGAAAATTTACCTCGGAACATAAACTTATTAAAACTCTACTCGCAAACAAAAAATAAAGGGGTTGTTGAGAGGCTAGGGCTCGAATTTTCAAAGCCCATAGTCGGTAGTCATTGTGCTGATAATTTTTAAATAAATTTTTTTGGTATGATATATATGTCCTAAACAATGATTTCCATATGTGGGCTAAATTGGGTGACATTTAGAGATATTATAATTCACATATTATCATAACAAAACTCATATACATATTTTTAAATATAATAGCATTGAACAAAATAAGTAGTATTTAATAGAGAAGACGAATATTTTAATAACACTGACATCTAATTAATGTTGAACCCTTATCTTAATCACCAATAGTGAATCAACCAAACAAAATAAATATGTGCAATTAAATGCTAGATTTCAATTTGTTTTTGCATCTTTACAAACATGATGTTCTAGAATGGCTGGCATGCATGCCTTGAACCATTACATAGGTTAATATTAGAGGCGAGGCTTTATATTTTGCAGAACTATCACGAGGATATAAAATTCTTGCAATATGAATACTATTAAATAGCATTGTTAAAAAAAAAACCAATTTCTTGCAGTATGTTCTGGCACTAGGTTCCATCTTGATTTGGCATGTCGCCGAGATAAATATGTTAAAATCAGTTTTGAAATATCATTCAGTACTAAGCAGAATTGGAATTCACAATGCAGAATGAACAGAAAAAGGAGATCATTTACACTAGATGTCTTATTGTTGGATTAATGGTATAGAAAACATATATAGAAATTATTTACTCTAGCCAATTGGTGCCTAATGAATCATAAAAAAGGATGAATTCACAATGATATTTCCAAGCATTCAATGAACTAACCAAGAAGCAAATCAAGTCACATGAGACTTGCCTGCAAGCCCACACGGCTTAGTTTTTTAACAGCAATCTCAAGATTTGCATGTAGATCAATAGAACTCTTGATTGTGCCTCTATATACACATCCAAAGCCACCTTCACCAAGCATCTGTGAGCGGCTGAAGTTTCGAGTAGCAACTTTTAGTTCTTCAAATTTGAATATCTTAAGATCGTTTAACCTCTGAGAAAATCTAGAGAATTTAAATCTCCCTGTAGAGTCTGTACTCATGTCTGAAACGTTTCTGGAGGTCAAGTCGGATACAGATTTCTTTGTATCTTGATCGGTCGATGTCGTGCTGCTTGAAAAATGCATTGCCATCTTACTTACTTGAGGTTCTTGCTTCCCTTCTCTATTCAAGAAATGAAAACACTTCATGGACTCAATTTGAAAGGCACTCTCAAAATACGTTTACTATCTGAGAAATTCACAAGGGAAAATAGCTTAAGAAGCAGGGAACATTACTTGAAATGAGAAAGAGGATGCCCATCTATAAGTAAACAAGTGATAGCAAATAAACATGCATATGAAGCAAGGCTTATCCCACCATCATGCAGCCAAAGAATAAAAATAAAATCAGCAGCTAGAGAGACTTCAATTGAAAGGAATAATAATCCCCACATATTTCTTCCCAAGTCAAGGAAATAACAAATAAAATAACTTAGGCTTTGTTTGGGACAGCTTTCTTGCTACTTCTTAAAGCAGTTTTTTAGTTAAAAAATTAAAAAATTTGTGCTAGAACGTTGTTTTAAGAAGCAGCAAGAAAGTTGTCCCAAACCAAGCCTTAGGCTTAGTTTGGGACGGCTTTCTCACTACTTCTTAAAGCAACTTTCTAGTAAAAAATTAAAAAATTTGTACTAGAAGGTGCTTTAAGAAGCAGTAAGAAAGCCGTCCCAAACGAAGCCTTTAAACTTCCCTTCAACCATTAAACATGCAAGAGAATAAAACTTTGCACCTATTTCTATCCAAGGCATGATATATAGTAGTTGTTTGTGTCACATCCATCCAGCACCAGGAACACCTAACATAAGCGTCATAAAACTAACAAATAATAAAAAGAAATCAGCCTAATGTGTTCTTTGAAGAACAAAGAGAACTTCCAAAAGCCCCAAATCTAACCAAAACTACCAACTTTCTCTACAAACCATGGAATGAATCCAAAAGAAACCCTGATAAGAAACTTAGCGAAGTACTTATTATAGTTTTCCGGCCATTCTCCCACTGAACTTTCTAGTACTCTTACTTGATCCCATCTTTGCGCTTTTTTCTTAAATAAACTTATGGAAGGTTAGAAATCAAAACTTACTGAAGCTGTAGTACAGAATCAAAAGATCACCCTTTCAGACTGAAGGAAAATTTCAAGCTTCAGTTTCTTGGAACTGGCTCTCCGGAGGTAAACGACTCCGATGAGCTTCGAAAACCCCATGCGCAACGACGTGGCCATTAATGCCATAACAACCTGGGCAAAGAAAGTCAAGAGGATGAACAGATCAGCTGTATTAAATTACTTGGTTTCTATCTGCCGAGAATTATGACAGAGCAATGTAATCCGAGGATGGAGTGTAAGATAATTTGTTGGTAAAAAGTTTAGATTTTTTTTTGAATGTTTTAACAAGAAATTATAATATAAATTATTTAAATTTATTATTTTGAAGAGAAAAATGTCTCTCTTGATTAAGAAGCAATCAGTCTTTTCATAAAAATTCTAAATAATTATCAAAATTTTGAAATTAAATTTCACCGCAAGTTCTAAAAAAGTCCATTAAATTAAACGGCTGTTTGGCAATTTGGCTACAAATAGGATTTAGTAAATTCAAATTTAGATAAATCTGAAAGTATTAACCTCTAAATCAAGTTCGCATGATTAATATTAAATTTAATTATATTCTCTTAATTTATTTGAAATTTGTTTCAAGATATCAGATTTAAATGAGTAGATAATTAACTACTGTAAAAGGATATAATGCCCATTGGTTAAATGAAATTATTATATATCCAAGTTCAAGCCATATATTTTAAAATTGTGTATGTGATGTTGTGATTATGTGAATTTTTTCACTTACTTTGCTTGTTTTTCAAATATTGGTGGTTGGGTGAATGTCGTGTTTATATTTGTGTTCTAAAAAATGCATATGATTTGCTTGGATTTTTGCTAGTCTCTTATGAAATAAAAATTTTTATATTGAAAACCAATAGAATATAGAATAAAAGAACTTAGAAAGATAATCAGTTTATAATGCAAATGGAGGTTTTGCTAGGATCCATTGTATATGGTATTTCTATTCCTTACTTAGTCACCTCCTAGTGTCCAAATTTTGATAAGCCACTTGACCTATTAGGGTGCTTGTTGTATCACAGATAGAAGTGTAAACGAGTCGAGTCGAGCTCGAGTTAGGGGGTGTTCGAGCTCGACTTGCGAGTTAAATACCGAGCTCGAGCTCGACTTGTGACACATAAATGAGCTCAATGAGCTCGTCGAGCCGCTCGATTTTTGTTTACCTCCTGCCATTCATAATTTCTCGCCTGGTTTCTCAGCCAGCGACATTGCAAACGCCCGAGTCGAGGCCAGCAATCCGAGTCCACGACACAGAAAAACGCTCGAGTCCACGCGGTCCATTTCTTTTTCCCTTGGATAAAAGATGTCCATGTGATCGAGGCTAACGGTTTAAGTCCAGCGGCACTGCAGACACCCATTTTTTGTTTTTTTCTTGTATAAAACATTTAATCCGTTAACATTTGACAACAACTTCTCTTGAGAACATATCCCAAAATTTAATGTATATGCTTTTGGAAACGGTTGCAGTATAGGTGAAGCTTAACTTTTTTTTTTTTTTTTTGAAAAACTAACTACAGCCATCTTTTTTTTTAAGGTTTAAATTTAATAAAAATAATAATTACTTAATTTATAAAAAAAAACTTAAAAATTATTCGAACCGGCTAACGAGCTCACGAGCGGAGCATCATCAAGCTCGAACTCGAGCTCGTTTACTAAACGAGCTCGAGTTCGAGCTCGACTCAAGAGCTTCATAAGCTCGGCTCGCGAGCCCATAAACGAGTCGAGCTCGAGCTGGCTCGGCTCACTTACACCCCTAATCGCAAGGGAGGCCTATACTTTAATTTAAGAAAATATTTAATTTATAAGTATTTTTAAAATTTTAAATTATTCTAATTTTATATAAGTCAATTAGCATGCATTGCATTAGAAATAAATTTTAAAATTAAATTTAATTGTATTTAGCCTTAAATGCATTGCTACCATTCTTAAGTTTGAGATAATTTAGGATATCTAGATGTCGGTCTCAAATTCTTAATGCAATTATACCCTAAACATCTTGCATTTGCATAAGATTGGACATCATGGTTTTAAAATTGATATGTGATTTTGCTAGCATTCCATTCCTAGGGAGATGTAAGTTTAATATAGTTAGGCACTTTTGCACTCCATTTGAGTAGGTTCGGGGTAATACCCTATATGGCCCATATTAGCTCTAGGTTCTTAAGCTAATTGTTCATTATAAGCCCTAACTCTCCAAGCATTTCATTAATCTTATGATCAAGAATATAAGTCCCAATTTTCTAATAAAATATTAACTTAAAAAAGTATAGTTTGAGATACTTTCGAGCTTCTCATAATCATGTTTCTTCTACCCCTCCCCTTCGACTCCTTAAAAATAAAATGTTCCACGTTTGAACCAATCCTTTTGATATTTCTAAATTTTAACAATCCTTAAACAATCATTAATCCTAAACTTCAAAAATCATAAACCTAATTATCACAACATTAATCAAAAGTTTTCTTTAAGGGATTCCTATCCCTTAAGATATAATTACTTATAAGAATTTCCCTTACAAGGAATAAGTAACCTAGCTTAAAATAAACCTTATTTTATTTATAGGCTTTAAATATAGTAGAGTAAGAATTTTTTGGGAAACCACTGATCAAAATTTAAACTTTGATAATATCATTATTCTCGTATTTGAACCCTTAGTAAAGTGATATATTCGTTCTTCAAGATGCTATGTTATTTTCTAGGATGGTTTTATTATGGGATTAATGAAAATATCTTGGATTATATAATTGAATATCATTTTAATCTCTCGGGATTGAATGATATTCTTTATGATAATTAAGTCACAATAACTAGGAGAAAACTTATATTTCTATATTTGAATTCAATGATAAATGTTTTTTTTATATTTGAGATAATATATTATTCGCAATGACCTATTTGATTACAAAATAGAAATTTAAAATCATGTTGGACTTATTTTTCCCAACATTAACTCAATCAAATCATAAATAAAGCATGGACAGTACATTATAAACATTTCTTCATATTGTTCCAAATAATTATATTTCCAGATAATTGACCAAATTAGATTGAATAGTACTCTGTGCATTATATATTACAATATTGATCTTGTAGTGCGAAGATTATTTATAAAATTTTCTTTTACATTACAACTTTCAAGTGTTCAGTGACCTTACACACACAAATATAACCAAATAATAAAATTAAAAAATAACCACAAATACAACCATTCATAACACATGTATAGCATACATATATAAACAACTTACTATTGACCACATTTTTAGATGAGGTTATGTTATCCTTTTCTCTAGG